>VWZI01021768.1:709837-809717 GCA_013396835.1 Psilopogon haemacephalus | reverse complement strand
GCCGGTGCGGGGCCCGCGCCGCCGCTCGCCCTCCCGGGCCGGGAGCGGATCCGGGAGCGGCAGCGGGCGGACGGGCGGCAGCCTGCCTTTCCTGTGGCTGTCCTCTTCCCGGGAAGGTCTAGGTGAGGAACTTTCACCGCTTCCACCGTCTGTCTGCCTTGGACGTTTTTTTGGTAATGCACTTTACGGGCTGATGCTGCTGCCTTGCTGCATCAGGTTGGTGGCAGAAGACAGACTGCCGAGAGCACGGCTTAAAATACAGTAACCTGCCTGACAGAAACCTTGAAGTTTCAAACTCAATGGATGCTGCTTCAAAGCAATCCACTAATAATCCAAATTTGTTGAGTCAATCGCAGGTGCTGCACAGCTGTATCAATTGCTACCCTGCATGGAGCTTTCCTAAGCCAAAATCTTGGTCCAGAACTTTTGGAGGAGTCACTAAAGCGGTACAAAGGCCATTTAATCTCCTGACTTATGTCCTGCAGACAAAGTGCAAGGAAGAAGAATGAAAATATGCCGTTGACTCAAGGCTTCTATGACAGGGAGAGAATTGCCTTTCAGGCCTAGGGATGACTCCTGTGCCATTATAACACAACTGGAAATACACCCCAGACTGTCCCTAAGTTTACTCCGTTTGATTGCATAGTATACAGGATTTAACTGAGTAACAACAGCAAGACCTTCGCTGAAGGTCCCCTGCATCCCTGCCATGGCTGATGATGACCTCTACCTGTGCTGCTATCCCACTTCTAACCCTAGTCTGCCACAGGAGTTTAATGCTCCCCACTTCACATTTTCACATTATTTTGTACTGTCTATGTAGACTGGGAACAAACAGTAAAACGATCAATAGACACATGTAGAAAATGAACATCTTTCCAGCTCTGTTCCTAGAAATCTTAGTTTCAGCACTTATGGTGGCACAAGTAGTTCTTGCTAGCACAAGAGACACCACATCACCATTATGCAGAGTACTGATCTTGAAGTGTCACAGTTCGAAGCAAAGAAAGGTCTCTAAAGTGACATTTCTCACTAAGAGCAGAATTAAACAGCACATAGGCATCAGTATTTCAATGGAGTATTTAAAATTTAACTTTCTAGAAAAATGCATATCAACTGGTAAATGCCTCAGTAGAAAATAATGCAGACATTCTGTCAAATACCTAATCCACTTTCATATTCATTGTGTCAACCATTTTCAGGGAAAAAATGCAAAATCTACTTTTGCTACAAGAAAAAAAAAAAAAAGGTCGAGGAGCACATAGTGCAGAGTGCTGCACAATCACACCCCACACCTGTGGCAAAAATTATTTCTGCTCCTGAGAGAAACAAATTGTTCAGAAATAAAGACATGAATATATTTCAGAATGTGACATTGAATTAAAAGCATTCCTCCAAAGCAGTGACAGAGTAGTGCACAGGCACAGCAAAATCATCTCAATGATTCAGTCAAGGTTAATGAAGTAACACCTGCTTTGTTTTACTCACTCAGTGACAAACACCTGTACGGCTAAGTATTCAAGTTCATAAGCTGATCATCAGGCATAGGAACAGGTCGCTGGCACCAAGTTCTGAGGGGCTCTGATGTTTAAACACAGGTATCTCCAGACTGTGTCACTCTGGTTCTGTGTGCTTTTAGTGAAATTGGAAAGCATATTCTGATTGAATTCTGAGGGAAATTGCTTCAGTGAGGAGCAACCAGCAGATTATTCCAAGTTTAGGATTTGGTCCATTGTCATACTGAAAGGAGCCTCTGTAAGGCTGGGGACCTGTATAATCTGCAACCAGCAGATTATTCCAAGTTTAGGATTTGGTCCATTGTCATACTGAAAGGAGCCTCTGTAAGGCTGGGGACCTGTATAATGGGTGGTGCATGGCTTCTGGGCAGTGTGTGCCCTGTTAAGCACTCTGGCTGCTACACAGCTCTTGCCTTTGTGGGCAACAAGACAGCTGATAGGGCACAACCCCAGCAGACCAGCCCAGCTCTCCTCTCCTGTCCCATGGCCATGGCAATGGTCTCTGCTCAAGAGCCAGAAACATGAGCCTGCAGAGGTGCCACACAGTGCTGCAGGGGGCTTGCAACTGTTACCTCCACCTTAGGAGTCATAACTTAGGGCAAAAGTAAATAATTATGTAAACCGTGATCATTTTAAGTATTCTGAGGTAATTGACTGATCCCAACACAGCTCCTTCTGAAAATAATGAGCACAAACTCCAAAATACTCCATTTTGATGTTACTGGCACAGGAAGTTAATGTAAAATTGAAATTAAGTAAGTCAGAATAGATAAACAAATTCCATCTAGGCAAAACATTTATCCCCAAAACATCTGGTGAAAAGTCCTTATGACACACTTATGAAAAGTATAGAAATGTGCTGATATTTTCAACAATAGAAAATCCAGTTCCAGACTGTAATCTAGCTTTGACACCTATACCAAGGGTCCAGATAAAGTCTTTTGCAGAACTGTTAAGATGCCAGTGAAATCAATGAGTGATTTAAAGAAAAACAGAAGAGGAACTTGGGTATATGTTAATTTGTTTTTCTTTTTTAAACAAGATATTAGGTTTTATGTGATAGTGGGCCAGAGAGAATTCTACAAACTGAAAAATTAAGCAACTGTGTGTTTTCCTTTCTCAACATCTCTTCAGAGTAGTTTATTAAATAAGTAAACTTGAGTAATCTCTGCTGCACTTTAAATCCATATATGTGACGTCAAATCTGTTTGTTAGCAACAATTTAACTCAGGAGTACATTAAAGATGGAATATGAGCTGAAGTATTTCTATCTGTTTCTGTGTCTATGACTTGAACAGAATCCAACATTTTTTTTCTCTCAAGCTATTCTTTTTAAGGTCCTTCAGTAAAACTATGGTATTTGCAATTTTTATCAAGTATTCCCTTCTTTTCTGCTGATTTAATAAACGTAAGCATCTATGTACGGTAAGTGGAGCACTCCAATAATTCCCTGGTCCTGGGTAGTCTTGATTTCCAAGAAACTTTCTGAAAATTTTGCTTCATGAAGATTTGAATGTATGCCTACTGATGCCAATGAGTATGACTCAGACGGCAATGTATAAACTGACTTCATTCCATCTCCAGCTATACTTTCTTCTGACTCATCGTCACAATTCAATTTTAAAAGCTATTAAGAACACCCAAAACTATTTTTCTGATTCAACAACAGAAATTGTATTGCAGTGAATCAGTCATACACAAACCTGAAAGTGTAATGCACAGATTCTCACCACTGCCCTGAAACCTTTAAACTTGCACATGGAAAAGCTGATGTTCCAGGCCTACCTGAGTCCCCCACAAGCCTGCTGAGTCCTTTTTCCTTTTACTATGACATAGCAAGGGAATACATCCTGATCACTTCAGCCAGTACCTTCTGAGCCTTGGCAGTCTTTCAATATGCAACATGGATGCAGTACCAGAGGCTCAGTAACATTTTCTTTTTAACTACACAGAAGTCAGAGGCACTCTGAAGAGCTTTACTTGAACAAATAGCAGTCAGGAAGAAACCTCAGGGATAACAGTAGACACATGAGCTCCCTAATAGCCAAATGTCCCGACAGCCAAGTCTTCCCCAAGTACAACCAACAACATAATGTACAAGAAGTTTCACAAATGCAGCTCAGGAACACCCGTGTCTCTGGCCTGAGAGTCCCCTCTCTGGCTACCAGAGCAAATGTGAGAAAGGGCAGAAAAAGGAGAAGAGGAAAAGGGAACAAACCAAGGTTGAATTGAGACTCTTTGCGTTAGGTTCACAATGCAGAATCGAACATTTAAAAATACCTGAAATTAATTTTCACAGTGCACGGTCCACATATATTGACATACTATAAGAGCTGGGAGGAACAAGAGGCGGAGGTATGCAACATCCCCATTGTCACATGCTAAACAGTGGTGTCTTAGCCACTTACCCTCAGACCACATGTGGAAGAGAAAGGGCACAAGACAAGAAAAAAGGGTTGGAATACAAAAAGATAAAAGGCAGGTAGAGCACCAACTAGGACTGGTTCATAAAATAATCTAAAGCCTCCTAGAATCAATAAATGCCCATTGATCGTAACAGGCTTTGAATTAGAAGTGTATTTTACTTATCAACTACAGCTGCCGAGAATCCACAATACTTTGACTTACCCTCAACGCAACAAGTATGCTGGTAACTTTTAGCTAAGAAAAAATATAAATTACAGCCTATTAATTCTTTAGACTTTATCTCACTGAAGTCCCCTTCTCATCAGCTGGCATTTATACTTGGCCATGCAGGTATGAATATCCTATACAAATGAGGCAGTAAAGAAAAAAAAACTTTTGTTCTTAGCATTAATTCAGATCAAATATTCATTGATATCTACATTTCTCAGCAAGTATTTCAAGCAGAGATCAATAAACACTTATTAGTCACTGACCATGTTTCCTGCAGTAAAGGAGGGAACATCAGCCAGCAGATGGGAGCAGCCAAGTAGTCGAGGGAGTTGGAGTCTAGTGCTTGTCTGCTAGGTGATCATTTACCTTCTCTTTGTCTCAGCTGCTGTATCTAGAAAATGGTAGATCAAAGAATTAGAAAATAAACAAAAAACAACCAAACCAAGAAATTATTTCAAAGTACAGGTATGGAGTGTTGCAGGGGGGAAAAAAAATCAGAATCAAAAGCCCTTGGTTTGTGAAAACTCATTTTCTTTCAGGGCCAATGCGTTATTTTGTGAAACTGGGAAAAACATTACTAAACTTCTTGAATATTTACATATGACTGCTTTGATGTTTCTGTGGATTGCTGAAGTCTCTTATCTTACCTGAGGTATTTTACCACCTCAACTCACATATGACAATTTTAACCACATTCTAGGGGGAAAAAAAAAAAGTATTCAAGTTTTTTACAGAGCAGACAACTACTAATACCGTTGAACTGTTACAAATACATTTCTGCCACTTTAAAGAAAGTATTCCACAACCCTCCAAAATAACCTGTGTGTAATGGACAATACAGGATTACTTTTTGGCAGAATGAATATCATGTTGCTATTGACTGCAGTGTTACGGTATCCCGACATACTAGTATAGAGTTATTGTGAGATAAAGACCATGTTGAAAAACAAAGTGATTGCAGTAGTGAAAACAGAAAAGGAACTGTCCAGTAATATAAAAATTGGGTTCTTTAAGAGAACAATGAGTGGAACAGTGTTTTTGTTTTGTTTTGTTTCTAGATTAGCATTAAAGAGTAAAATGCTTAACTGAAGCTCAGAATTTTTTGCAATATATCCCTTACTTTATTCTATGTGTGCATATATATATATACATATATATATAAAAATAATTTGTATCATCTGTTGATACAAACCTGTGGAAACTCTGTGTTATGTTTCTCTCAATTTGTTTGGTTTTCTCCCTCCAGACCTTTCCGCAGTCATACATTTGTTGAACTGAAGTTAAAAGAATTATTAAAAGAGAGAGGAAAAAGGCTGCTGGCATCTACTTTATAAGTAGAATTCGCAAGGACAGTATCTACAGAACCATGCTCATCAGGAGCAATCTCAATTTTTCTTTGAATTTCTGTGTTAGTCTAGAGGAATTTGTCAGGCACAAGCTTTCATTTTACAATGGCACCAAGTCTCATTACTGAAAGAATGATTTTAGAAACGTGTCTGCAAAGTCTCAGTTTCACATGGTGAAGAGTATTTCCAGGTGAAAATGGTAACATTCAGTCCTTGTATCTGCGCCAGGTTCACTCATACATGTTTTCTCAGCTTTAAATTCATCCCATGTCTTATTAGGTAATTATTTGAGATATAGAACATACAGCTCTATGACCTCTCACACATTTCAGGTGGTTGTTTTTCATTATAAAGCATCTAAACAAGGATGGTAAAAAAAAAACCCCAAACTTTGTGATTTTGTGGGTTCAGTGCAATAATAATGCACTTCCCCAGGGAGAGGGCACACTTAGCCTTGAAAGCCTGCATGGTACCCTGAGCAGAAGTGAGAAGCAGTGTCCTGACTGTCCCTGGAAGTCATGGAAGTGATTGCATGTAATCCTGGTAACCACAATGCATGCCTTTTTTTGGTGAGTGTGGAAGGGATGGGCTTTTGGTTATTGTTTGGAAGACACTGAAGGACTTGACAAGACAATGCCAAGATTTAAAGTAAAAAGCCATATACAGTCCTACAGTCATGCCATAAATATAAAAGTCACTATTTAAGAATGCCACTGTTTGCATGTTCGTTTCAAGTGTTACAAGTTACTCTGATCATGTTACCTTTAGCAGCACAGGTTATAACATAAAATAATTAGTGACCAAAGCTAGAGAATATGTCAAGATACAGAACAATTAGTCCATATTTGAAAGGACTGTAGAGATACAGCTCTATTTGGATAGATTAGAGCCATACAGTAACTGGGAGTAGTCTTCCAAAGGACTCATTACTTATCCTTTAGGTATCCTAATTAATGATGTAGTCTTCTGAGAGCATATTAATAACTCTGTTATTAATAGCAGCATAATTCCAGCCAAGAATTTAAAAAAATAAATCAAAATCTTTTAAGCACTTGTACCATAGAGTTTAAGACTTCGTGATAAACACATACATAAACTCATCAGACTAGAAATTAAAAAACAAAATTCTAGGAGTGAATTTAGGGACTGTAATAACATCTCCAAAATTAACTGCTTTACTTTCATTCAGGAGACTTGCCTTTAGTTTGTAGAGCTGAGCTCCCTTTTTTGATGCTTCAAGGGGCCTGGTTTTCAACACTGAAAAGCTGAAGACAGATTTCATCCAGTTCTCTAGAATATTTCCCCAAGCTCATAAACAGTATGTGCCAAGCTGTTCTTAAAGAATCAGCCCTCATTTCCATGAACGGCTAATATTTAATGAAACATCTAATCACAAAAAAAAAAAAAAGTCAACAAAAAAAGCTAAAAAAATCAGTACTAAAATAACACTCAAGCTTGCTACTAAATGCAATGTTCTTTTATATAAGTCCATTTCAACTCCATTTATTCTAGGGTTCTACAGCAGTCAAAATAATCAATGCAGAATTTTCCATGTGATTTACACATTGCTTTTTAAAATGAATTGACTGAAACAACAACAACAAAAAAGTGCTTATTTCTGCTGCCTGGCTTGTTTTCTAAAACATATTCTCTTTCTTTTAAAGTGAGAGAACGACCTCTGCTTCAGTAACAATTTTCTGAGACAGTGTGTTTATCGAATGGCTTCTCTGCTTTCATGAAAACAATTTATTTTCACTGAACTCTTCAAGATAACAATTGAAGTCAGAAAGAATGTACAATGACATTTGTAATTACATTCAAGAAACAAATATTTTGCTAAAGGAAAGGATTGGATTTTTATATTTTTTAGACACAGAAAATATTTTCTTTCTTCCAACACAGTATTTAAAGATATTTTCCCACCGCATATTAAAAAGTGTATCTTCATATGCATGGAAAGAGAAGGCCAGGCCAGTAATCTTCTAATAGAAAGGCTACAGTATGCATCTTAAACAATGAAAACTGTAGCATAATCCCTACAACCAAATTGCCTTCCCTTACTCACTCTTAGGAAATAGTCTGCAGACAAATGACAGAGAGAGCAGGGGGATATGTGACCTTGCAGAGCCTCCTGCAAACACCCCCCATATGCCCAATCTTAGAAAATGGACAAAACAATTGTCCCTTGGAATGGCATGTCCTCTCTCCAGCACTCCTCCCACATTTCCCCCTTGCTTAGAGGCAGGTTCTTAAGCCCCAGAGCTCGCTGCGGAGCCCATGGACATAGGACATGGTGCCTCCCATTCTTTAGGGAAGATATTGCTAAAAAACCTCCTTCTGTTTCTCTTGTGGATTCAACCCTGGACCCATTCTCAACTATCAACAACAAAAGCTCAGCCATGCCAGACGATTACTGCTTCCTGCTATATTCAAAACTGCCCCTAAAGTCAAGGTAATCCATAGTGTATCCCATCTTTCAGGGAAAATCAGCCACAGATGTAGCCATGTAGTGGCTGTAATTTCAAATGCAAATTTAATAACTACCTATGCAAAAGCTGCCTACGAATATATTTGAGAGTTTTGTTTGGGCTGCCTGGAAACATGGGTCTTAATGGATTAAAAAGACATACTATCACTTCAATAAATGCCCTCTAATTTGTGAGAATTCATTTCAGAACTGAAATGTTAAGATCTGGTTTATTCTTTGTCAGTCAAAGATGCTAGCTTTGCCTTATTCCAGTTTTTCAATGCATGAAGGTAGTGCTCATCATAAAGATCCTCTGATAAAGTTCTCCTCCAGAGACACTCTTTTTGTAGACTCAGCTAGTGAAAAAAATATCATTCACTTGTAATACTCATCAAAGAGAAGTGGAAAAAAAATCAAAAGCAGCTGAGAAGAGATTGGATTTCACTAATACACACCAAGGCTTTATTTAAAATATACAATGTTAAATTTGATCAAATATCAACCCACCATTCAAGAGCAAAATAATTTCTTTTAATTTGCATGTATCTGTGTGTGCCAAAGAGAAGTGTGCTTGCTTTCAAGCAGGTGCACATCCTGCTATGACTAAATCTCTAACTCATCAAATTGCTTTACCAGTGTGGGACATGCCTTTTTTTTTTCTGGAACAGCTTCAAGCATTTTCCCCAGCATTTCAGCCACCTGTTTACTGAGTTCATACTCCAAAGGAGATGCATGCAATTAGAAACAAGGAAATGAAAATAAATGACCTTGTTTGTTATAAATAACAAAGAGACTCAGCAAAATTAATGCAGTGAAGCCTGACCTTCTGACCTGAAAGAAAGAATCACCTCATTCCTTTGTAGCAGGCTCACAATGCTCCAGCACCAGGCATTGTTATGCAGCTTTGCCTCTTTTGATGGGTCTTAAAGGAGTATATTCTAAATATTAAATGTTTCACAAGTTAGATTAAGAAATTTGCATTAAAAAGCATGTTGAAACAAAGTTAAGAGAGCAATGATAAAGATCATCATTGCTTTATTTAAAGAGCACAGGTAATCTGTGTGTATGTTAGTTCACTACAATACGTTTTTTTCAACTGAAAAAAATTATATATATATATAAATGGCATTCCAGGTACTAAAGAGCCATGGAAAGGCTCCTTCGGTGTTCAATGAATTGACCAGGGAGAAAGTTTTTAATTATCCAACTTCAGGAAAAGGAAACATTTTTCTCTTGTAAATGGTTTGTGCTATTATGATCTGACTTTTGAGGGGGAAAAAAAATGTACTTCTACAACTAGTGCCAAAAATACACGTGGGGTTTTTTTCCATTATCTTTTAATTAGGCAACTAGAAATGCCTTCTTTTGTACAAAGTCTACTGAATAATGTTTATGGGGGTTACACTTTTGAATGATTCATGTCATTCTGGAACAATGTCCAGCTGTAACAGAGGGCAAGGTGTTAGAAATCTGTTCCGCTGCTAGTCTTTGGAGGTAATGAGAGCACACAGTTGTTTTTATGACAGTCCTCACACACACACAAAAAAAAAGGACGTGTGTAATATTACAATACTGATTCCCATCTTTTCATTCTCCAAAACAAGTCTGTTATTAATGAAACAACTCAGAACCACTGCAGAAACAAAAAGATAACACGTCTGCATCTCACTGAATGCAATTCCTACATCATGGATTATCTCACAAGGATTTTCCCCCCAATTTTTTGTTTGGTTGGTTGGGCTTGGTTGGGAATTTTTTTGTTTTGTTCTGTTTGGGTTTTTTTTCCCCCCTTTCTCTCATTTTCAGTGACCAGCTGGTGAGGTAACTGGAAGACCTTCCACAGTAATCAAGTCCTCAGCTCTGCAAGCTTCTTTTCCACTGGCAATGAACCGTGTGGAGGACGAGACAGAGGGAGTGGCTCTACCCGCAATGCCCACAGGGTGGAGGCCACGTTCCCAGTGACACTGAAGACCACCAATGCCATGGAACTGTAGACAGGTGAAATGGTGACAGAGAGGTACTGTGAAATCAGTCTCTTATACAAGAGTTGTTGATGGGGCCAGGCCAGTAATAAGAGGACACGAATGCAGCCTGGCTGCCAAACAGAGCATGGAGGACCTGTGACTGGGGCAGTATTTTAGGGACTAGGACTATGAGGCTGCAGCAGCTTTTTTACTCCCAATCCTCTCACTCATTCGTCTATATTCTGTATTTAATGGAGCAACTCCACCTCCCTAAGGAGTCAGCAAGACTCTGCTCGTGCATTTTTATGACAAAAGAGTGATCTGAAGAAATAATTTCCAGCAGGAAAAAACGTTGATGAACACAGCCTCCCTTTCTGTTCATGAAGTATCATGAACAGCTTGTGTTTTCCAATACAATGGAAAAGAACTCTTAAGATCACCAAGTCCAACCCGTATGTATCATTCAAAACAAAACGGCCCACATGGCTGAAGTCAGGGATATGCTGAAGAAGACGTTTGGTTGAGTCAGAACTCATAACAGTATTGGCTTGTCTATGTATATGCATTTGTTTGCACAGATTGAAACCAGACCATTCCCATTTCTGAGTACTGGTCTGTTCAGCCCTGTATGACAAGGAAGACCTTTGAGGAAGACCTGCACAGCCAGCAGCCTTCTAAAAGCTGAGCCTAACTTGAAGAAATTCTGCTTTTGTAGAGCATGAAGCTGTGATCTCTGTCCTGCTCTGGGGCTGGGCAGGCCAGGCTGGAGAGGATGCTGAGCAGGACATGCAAAGGCTGGAACATAAAGAGCCAACCTAAGTATCCATTAACACTTCTCATCCTCCAAGCATGATATCTTAGTGGCCTATAAATTATGAGTATTTATGTCAATATCTATTGTGAAATGCTTAGGTTTCTTTTGTTGGCTTTTATTAGCTTCAGCAGTCAGCATGGAAAGTTCCTCTTCTTTGTGAGGGATAAGTGGAAATAAATGATCGTCTTCTGCAAAATCTCATTCTTATCCATTCAGAATAAATTCTGGATGAATATTCTCCAACAAGTAACTTCAAAATCACATTTAATATTTGTCCTGAAAGTAACTCATTGAAGAATTTGTGGTAATTCAGCTTAAAAAGCATATCATTCCAGGCAGAGCAAATTCAGGCCTCTCAGGAAAAGTCTATTAGCTCCTCCACATTTGCTTTATTACAACCTTAATACATGATATTTTAAGTGGGGAAAATAGTATTGCAAATATTCTATTGTTATGTATTTATTCAAGACAAAGCTTCCAGACACCTGTGAGCTGCCTGAACAATCACTAAGTAGAAATATTAGAAAAAATGGAATGGACAATTTTATCTTAAAAAAAAAAAAAATTGGTATTAAAATAATTACCAGGAAACCAACACTAAGAAAGGCACTCAGTGTCCCTCAATAACACTCTAAGACCCTAGTAGCTCCAAAGCACTTACTCTTGGTAGCTAGTGACTTCTATAAACTCAACTGCCCCTTGAAGAATCATCCTTTCAGGCCTTTACAATTTTTTTGTGCTTCTCCATCATATTCCAGTCATTTCTGCCCATAGTGTCATGGCACCTTGGTGTCCTGCCAGCTGCAGATTGCCACTACCTGCATAGTATATCATGCATGTGAGAAAACCCAAGTCAGAATCTCATAAAGATTGGGCATCAGCCACTGCTGAGAGCTGTAAATGAGGAGAAAATGCAAAGCATTCTGCTTCCAGGTATGTCCATCAGAAATGCAACAATTCCCTACCTAGAGCATGCTGCTACCACAATGTTGAGGTGCCAATAAAGGGATACCATGTGGCCAGCCAAGGGAAGACATACTGCTCCTGGAGTTCTGCCTCATTTGCCACAAAGCTAAACTCCAGATGCACTTGCAGTTCAGAGATGAGCCACACTGCCTGCAACATCCAAGGCTGGGCATCTGGTCACCACGCTTTGATAGGCTTTGTTTAACCCACGCTGTGGTTCAGGTTCCCAGAGTATTAGAAAAAACTATACTATGTGCTGCAGACTGGGTGTCACTGATGACAAAAGTAATTTCCATTGTTTTGGGCCACAGAGATCTCAAAGGCTAAACTCTGCAGTTTCAGTGCCACCTTGCTATAATCTATGGACAAGAGAATAATGATATTAGTCTAACTAAATGTTTCCCCCCATTAATGGAAACCTTGCATGGGCTATTTAGAGGTGGCAGGCAATAAAACAGAGCAAAATAATTTTCTGTGCCATGTGAGGAGTATGGTCTTCTGGCTCAGCAGTTTTAACCCCTTTTTGGACTGGTTTATGCTCTACCATGTGCTTTGTAACCAAGCTTCATACGAGACAACTAATTACATACATTTTTTCCTTTCTACTGCAAGCTTCTCAGACTTACACTGTCTCCTTAGCTGACCACCTCTATTTTAGAGCAATTATTCCCATCCTACACTTCCAGCCAAATTTACTGCAAATTGTGCAAGCTTCAAAAACCACACTAATGTTCAAGCACAGCTGTTTGCTCTGCATCACATGCTTGTATGTCCTGCATTACAGGGTGAGCCACACCTTACTGCTGGGAAAAGTGGTCTTGCTTTTCTGTAATGGTAACCTAAACCAAATATTTAAAAAGGCAAAGAAGGTAACAGTGTTACATCTAAGAATCAGCACTAGAGACACACAAATTAAAACTATTCCAAAAGGCTGGAAATGAGCGATGTCCAAAATGGGTGGTCTTATAAATCATGTTTCAAAAGCAACAATTTTCAGGAGCATTAGTTTACATGAATTAAATGCAAAAATGGCTTTCAAATTCAGCTGAAGTCAAGTACCCCTGGAAAGCAAATGGAGTGCTTTTACTCCTTGGCTGTTTCAACTGTTCAGGAAGGATTGCTACCCATGCTGGGACAAGAGTGCACGTATTTGTGTCACCAGAATACAGGAAGCACATGCTGCCCAAGAAAATTCCTGTACACAAACTAAGGCTCACTCAATTGCAGCACTTGGAATTAACTAGTAAAGGTGCCACACAGTCAAAGTTATTGTCACTACTATTGGAGAAACGCTAAGAACCAACAAAAGCTTCCTTCTTTCTTCCTCTGGTTCCCATCCAAAGAGGGGGCAAGCAATACCACAAATGTTTTCAAGAGGACAAAGACAGAGTCAGGACCACTGTCCCCTGTCTCAGCATGACAGCCTTTGCTGGCCACAGCCCTGTGAGCTACTGCTGAGCACATAATGATTTTGTATTGAAACACTAAACTAGCCATGCTCTGGACCGAGCAACCACAACTCTAACTCATTTGTTCATTAAATGCTTTGCCGTTCCTTGAGAAAGTGAGGTTCTATAGAAAATCACATTGTCTTGCATTCCATTGGTAAACAATCTCTTATATATATTAAACTGGTTTATAGTAGTCATCTGTTCTTTTCAGGCTGTGACAGGACTTGGAATTATTTGCTCTATCAGCAACTGCTGTAGTAAATTCTCCAGTTATGCTGTGCGTGGCAGGCTTGTGGAAACACCCGTGACAATGAAGTGAGCAGAGAACTCATACATGACGGAATCCACTCAGCAGACTGGTTTTTGGGGACAGTTGGGCCTCAACAAACAATCCTTTCTTCTTGTTCTATAGAGAAGCTGCACTGGGGCCTACTTTGGCCATTAGTCTAAGGAAAGCCTTTGTTGAACATATAGCTGCTTCTCACGTTGAAAGAATAAATCACATTCTTATTCTGGGTATGTCTCTACTGCATTCACTGGTGTGAATGTTGTTCTGTGGCTGAGAAACTGGGTAAACAGCTTGCCCTGTGCCGGCTCTGTGCTGCTGGTGCTACGTTACTAGCTGAGCAACCTAATTGAAAGCCAGCTTGGATGTGTCTGTATGAGCAGCAGCTCCAGCGTAGATCTCCACTGCAGACAACGTACTCCTTTTCAGGAGTATTTTGTTAAGGCTGGATTCCTGGGATTTGAACCCATTTGGGATTCATTTTGCCTGAGAAGAGGGGAGAATCCCATCTTTTTCTATGAGCTTTGTAAAGCAAAACCCAAGCAAGGCAAGCCCCAGGAATGGTTTTGAGTCTGCAGGCTTTTTTAGGGTTATACAAATGTATTTCAGTTTCTCAAGGGCATGTAATAGAAGCACTTGTCCTAAATAGTGGATGCCACCTCTAATATTTTAAATCCACATTTATCAATGTTCCTAAACTGCTTACTTGTACAGCAGTTCAACTCACAATCATATTTACAATCACATGCCACTCTCCACTCTTCTATTTGCTTAATCATTTACTGTTAACTTACGTTTTTGCCCATTTTCATATCCTTGAAGGAAAATGGAAGGTCTGGATTTCAGCAGACCACAGAGACCTCTGCCAAGAACTTCTATAGAGATGGTAATCCTTGGATGAATAGCAGTGTTCTTGAATGATACCTGGGCTTCAGTTACTCAAAATCAAGATTTCTATCTGATAGAGTGAATGTGATGATCCATCACCACTCTGGCAGAAAGGCTTCCATTTCCAGGCAGGACGCTGCAGCCTCATCCAAGCTTTTGAGTGACTCCTAAGTACAAGAAATATAAGATACATTAATGTGTGCCATTTACAGACAGAATTCTCTATTTTGTGATTTAAACAAGGGTTTGTTTGGTAAAAGAACCTCATGTGTCCTATTTGTTTCATGTTATGGTTCACACTTTTTCATTAGTGGTTATGCTAGAGAAGGGGACCATAGCTGAAGCATAAGGGAAGCTTTTGGTTAAACAGGGACAGTCTTGGGAAGTACCCATCCCAGAAGTGCTCTCACAATTTTTCATATTGCATTATCTTTATCTTCATTGAGAAAACTGAGTCAAAACATTTAACATCTGAAAAAAATATTTCTTTCTTTCAAAGGCAGGTTATGGCTGCAGTGTCTCAAACTCAGTACTGCTTTCTCCAGTGACCTCATTTCCTTTGTATTCAGAAAAACTCTTATTTATGTTATCCCTTCACACAAACTTCTTTTATTTTGCTCTTTTTCCTTACACTCTTCCTTTTGTTCTGTAAACTTTCAATCTTCCTCACCAGCTTTATCTTCCGGATGATTGATACATGCATTTTAGCTATCTCAAATGCTATTTTAGTCATCCCAAATAAATATCAGCACTGGATGGCAGCTATAATTCTCTTGCTACAAAACTTCAGCTTTGAAAATCTGTTGTGTTTTTCCATCCATACCCTTCCATGATCCTCAGGGTTTTTAGAACTTCCCTTTCTTCGTGTTTTTGAGTTTGTGTTTTAATTATGTTACTTGGTTGTAACATATCAAATATTCTGCCATTCTCGCATCTCTAGTCATGCTACATTTATAAGGCACACTTTATGACAAATATTGTTCCCTTTTTAATCTAACAGTTTGTAATATTGTTTCTTTACACAATTTAGTCTTCAGCCTGGCTACATACCCAGGCTAAATTAAAGCTAGATGGAGAAGCAATTCAGGTATGCTGTTGTGTTTAAAAGTCTCTGTGTGAAAGAAAAAGAACTCTATAATATTACCCTTAGGACTTTGGGCAATGATATTCCAAATTTGAAAGACAAGGAATACAGAAACTGGGAAAAGTATGGTAAATGGAAAACAGAAACCTCTCTGGATTTGCCTTGCGGGCTGACAGCAGTGGCTTTGTATAAAAAGGGAAAAAGCACTTACAATCCACTTTCTACTTGAGATGTATAAATCAGTTTTTCTGAAGGTATAACCCTCTGTGACAAATTTTAAGGTGGTGTGGAAAGAAACAACCACTCCCCAAACTGAAGACTAGGTGGAGTCCTGTCTTCCATGGACCTCCCCTATCCTCATTCTAGCAAAGATTTTTCTCTCAAAAGAAACTCAAAAGTTGCTGAAGTGCACCAGACATTATCACAAAACTGAGCCACGCTGAGGATGATTCAACCCTTATTAAGACTCAGGAGAACTTTTTGCTTAGACTTAAGAGCAGAGAAGCTATAAAAATCTCCTGTGCTATTATGTGTGCAAAATAAGCCTGCCTACAGGCTTTGAATGGAGAAGGGAGGAGTTCTAACTTACCTGGTTTCTGAGCTCTTTCCTAATGCAGAGTGCCACACCACTGGCAGTCAGCTCCATCTCATTTTACTGACATAAAAGTGTCCCCATGACTTCTGGACTTGAAATAGATCTTGAGGACCAAAGTTAGTGAAAACTCAGTATGTAAGAGAGAGATGATCTGGAGGCAGAATTCCTCAAGTACCTATCACACAGCTGGAAAACTGCAGAATTCCCACAAGGATCCAAGTGTGTCACGTAGTCTCAGAACATAGCAAGGTACAGAAAGAGCTTCTCAGAGCATCAGTCATTTCGGAGCTGAGTGGCTATGCAGGGACCATGTTCTGGTGCATTTTGAATGCATGTAACACTGTTCTTTTCACCTATCCTGCTTCTAATTTGTCTCATGTCTAGAATTATTATAACGGCATTTCTTCTAATGGCTTTACAGGTTGCCTGGAGAGGTGGTAAATGTCCCATGTCTGGAAACATTCCACATTAGGTTGGATGGGCTCTGAACAAGCTGCTATGCTTGAAGATGTCCTTGCTGACTGCGAGGTGGCTGGACTGGATGACCTTTGGAGGTCCCTTCCAAACCAAAGCATTCTGTGATTCTGTAAATAATAATTAGCAAAAGAAAAAAAGGATGACACAACAGAACAACCACCACCACCAAAAAATTAAGTCAAGCCTGTCAGCCAGGCCTCCTGTCTGCTTCAGAAACTTCCTTTGAAAAGTACAGAACAAGAGAAGACTACACAGGCAACCTGCACCACTCCACACTCATTAGCATTACTATTCAACTGGACCAACAGTAAATTTGAACTCATTTTGACTTCTTTGGGATACTGATCATGACTATTCTTCAGCAGAATTCCTTGCATAAGAAAGATCATTGGAGGCTTTGCAAGCTCAGTTCTCAAAGACACTAAGTGAAATACTCTCTTATACAACAGTTGTCTCAAACAAGATTTATTTTGCAAACCTGCAACTCACCTTCTTGGACACTTCAGGCCATAAAAGCAAATAGGCAAATACTAAGTGAGGTGACCCAAACATTTACACAAGCAAAACCACTCTTTTTTTTTTTTTTCTTTTTTTTTTTCCCCTGACAAAATAAGTCCAGTGTTGGCAGAGGTTTGTAAGCAATCACACTTCACTTTGTTTTTCCTCTTCTTTTTCACAGCCCAAACTTGAAAGGCAAGGTAACCTTGGTGACTGCTGAGGTTAAACACAACTACTCAGGATTGTCCCACTCTTAGGACTTCACTTGGTCAGGACATACAGAGGCTAACTCCTCAGCAGGTACTGGGGCAACAGGAAGCAACACACCAACAGTGTGTGTTGGAAATGCATATAGATAAAGAAGAGATCAAAGAGAACCCCAGTCTTTCTCTTCCTTCTTGTACAAAATGCACAAATAATACTCTGTTTCTTAAATAAGTCAAAGATATATAAAGAGAGACTGAGGTTGCTGTTTGTATTACAGGCATTGAAAAGTCCTACCTTGATACCTGAGTTATATCATGGTTTTGCTACTCAAGTCAAAAGGCTACGAAGCTTCTCAAAGCTGGAAAGAGACAATGGAAAGATAAATTCTAATGGACTGGATAAAGATCTTCCTTGGAAACAATGCAAGAGTTGTACAGAGGCTATACAAAAAGTACTTAATTTTCAAGACAAATTTATGCCGGATCAAATCAATCAGGTTTTATTGAAACGTTTAGGTTAGCCATTTTAGCTTGTGACTTGCTCTTTTTGTGTACAACTTAAGCAATATAACTTGATGGGTAAGACACTGAGTGGAGACTTGAAGCAGATAGCTATGTTCCAAAATGAGGTATGTAAAGGTCACATGGATGTTTGGTGGCTACTGCCCTAATTCATTTCAGAATGGGATTCGTATACTCACACAGTGAAAAGCTCGTATTAGGCACACAACATAATTTCCATTATGTTAATGTTGCTTTAAAATATATTGCACGGAGTGCTGCAACAATCAAATTATCAATTATAATGTCTACTCAGAGTAGGAAAGTGTTGCAAACAGAGGGCTGATTACAGCTTCAGTACTTCAAATCTGCATACTCATTGTTTAGTACAGGGAAAACAAATTATCTTGTGTTGGCCCTAGTTCAAATTTAATTAAATGAGTGCAAAGCAATTATAATAAAGTACAATAGTATAGTAATGAAAGGAAAATAACTCATTAACCTATTAATCTTTATTTATGTTCCTCTCAAGTAAGTATGTAATTTCTTTATCGCTGCATCCCACAAGAAATAGCAGGCTCTCACTGCTTTAGCGGGGCTTATTTTGCCAAAGATCATTGTATGACTTCATTGTTGCTATTTATATAGATTTTATTTAATGTGCCTGATTTTTCTCCTCTCCCTTACACAGTGTATTTTAAAATCTTTTCCCACATATGTGTGGTGTAGATTATAAACCTGTTCTCACCCCTCTTTTCTTTTAGCACTTGTCAGTTCTGAAAGGTAAACCTCTCTAGGAGCATTGGTATGCTTCTGTCATTGCGTAAGGGAGGGAGCACTCCCAGAACATCTGCTATAAAAGATGATCTTACATTAAGACATAAGATGAAAGCATATTTTTTTTAAGAGGACCTGACACAGCTACTGCATTGCAATCTTTATGGATATAACAACATACTCCATATTTTCAAATGTGCTTTTCTGGTTCTTCAGTCCAACTTTTATCTAGGTTGCTGGGTTTTGTTATTCTGACAAATCTCAAGCTTAAGGAAAAAGCAATATTTTTAGACAATTAATCAAATATCATACTGTGGTGTATTTTAATTCTGCTTGCTGTATGCTGGCTATCGTTACTACCTTACGTCTCCAGAACTGGTTTTGTTTTCATTGACATCTTAACATTCTAGTGTGTACATTTAATGTCACACACCAGTGCTCAGCTTATTGCAGCCAGTCAAGGTTGACTCTGTCCTTTCACTAAGCTGAGCCGCTCACAACAAAAAACACTCCAACCATAAAAAAAAAAACCAAAACAAAACCACAAAACAAACCACAAATCCTCACCAAAACTAAGCTGTGAGGAAGCAGAAAGATTATGAACAAAACCACATTACCACATTTCAAACTTCTTTACTAGATAGCATTTTCTCCTTTTCAGGATGAGAAAACTATATAACATTAAAATTAATATTTTTCTATTAAATAAAAACAAATAGATATGGTATCTCTGCTGTATCGTAAGTAGTGACCAAATATTATCCTGGAGAGCAGTGAAATGCTCACCTGGGAGGTGCTAACTAAACCATTAGAATTAAATTAGAAGAACCATATGTTGAAATTACAGTATCCGCTTCTCCATGCACAAGTGGAATTACTAGCAGTCACAGAAGACCAGAGGTACATGTGTAAAACATATAAGGGACAGAAATATAGTTCTGGATATGCATACAAGATGAATGAAGACTCCCTCTGAAAACTGGGAAATAAAACCCTCACAAAAGAGTCTGCAAAGTCAGATGTCCATAGGCTTTTTCCTTTCTATGCATGGACTCTGTGCAGGCAGGGTCCAATCTTACTGCTTTATGAGATTTGAGCAGAATAGCTTCCAAAAAGTTATTAACAGATTTTCCAAGAGGATTGTAGAGGTGCAAATTTGCAGCTCAGATGGCTGAGAAACATACAAGTTCACCATATCTTTCCTCTTCACACATAGCAAAAAACTTCTGCCTTGTAGAGTATATTTCTGGTTTCACAATCTGCTGCTGAGAACTCGTGTTAGCAAGAAATGGAACTCTTTAATCTTAATGACACTTAATGAGTCACTCTATTCTTTGCACATTTTTAACACTCAGTTCTTTATTTCACACTTATTGCTCAATTCTTGCTTTTATATTATTTCAGCACTAGCACTGCATTAATACAACTGTGCAGGGAGCTGTACGTGGCTTTATTGTGTTGTGTGGGACAAATGACATTGTCGTGCCATTGCTGCTGACCTGTTGGAGAGTGCTCAAGAAGTGCAAAGCCATCACCAATAGGTGGCATGTTCGCATTTTGCAGAGTACAGTGCATCATTCTTTGTGATCCTGTGTTTTTGTTTGTTTGCTTTGACAATAATTCATGTTTTAATTACAGTATTTTAACATGCGAAGTAACTAAATCATTAAAAGATGAAGACAGACCAAAAAATAAAATTCTCTATGTACAATCATCAGAATCTCACGTGAATTATCTTATCTTTTAGTCCAGAGCTAAATACTTCTCATCAAGCTAAATCAATGTTTATTCTCTGTTTAGAGCAACCACTAGGGGGGAGTTTGACACTCATGTTGCAAGTTCACAAGTATATGATAAACTGCAGGGGAACGTAGACCATCAGAAATCCACAGTAATTTAAAAAAAAACAAACATTGTGCCAAACCCACAAATTCTCAATGTCTTTCCAGATAACTGACTGACATGATTTTTATCTGACTTAATAAAAGCCTGAATTCTACTGAAACTTCAGCGAGCTGAGGAAGAGAATGTGAAGCATGCTCAATAATGAAGACAAATATAAAATAGAATTGCCTGAGATGAGCCTGGAGTTCATAGTCACTGCACTTTGTGAGCCGTAGAACAGTTCCACAGGATAAAGACTCTTTTTGTTATCCTCCTACCTGCAAATCAGTGGCCTAATATGGTATTCAGTGAAAATATACAACTTGAAAACATACGTCTGCTGTAGCACCTAAAATGAATACCTAGGTGTCCTTGATGTGTCCTCCTGCGTACATCTTGGTTTTATTTAAACTGAATTCCTACTATACCTAGCACCACAGGGAGTGACAATGTCAAAGCATCAGTCTCCGGAGCATAATGCACCTCATGGGTTAAATTTTCCTATAATGTAAACAAGAGAAGTTTCACTCACGTGTGGCCATATCCATATAATTAATAAGCATACCTGCCAGAACATCAGACATGTTGCAGAATGCTTAGCTGCAGTGGGAACCAGGACACAGCTCCTCAAGTGTCTGGGAAGCACAGAATCATGGGGCTCAAAAATACCTCGAAAGATCATCTTGTCCAACCCCCCTGCCAGAGCAGAATCTCCTAGAGTAGGTCACACAGGAGTGCATCCAGACAGGTTTTGAATGTCTCCAGAGGAGACAACCCCTCTAGGCAGCGTTTTGTCAGCCTCACAGTAAAGAACTTTTTCCTTATGTTCATATGTAACCTACTATGCTCCAGTTTGCACCCACCACCGCTTGTACTATCATAGGACAAGACAGAGAAGAGCTTGGCTCCATCCTCCTGACACTCACCCTTCATATATTTACAACCAATGGCCTTCACAATTTTGATCTTTTGTACACCAAACTCTTTAGCCAGAAGTAATACTTAAAATCTAACTGATTTATTCTATTAGTGATATGCATAATCATAACATAGAATCTTGTACCACAGCATCATATGGAACCCCTCTAGCAAATAAAAACAACGGAGTCTGCAACCTCCTTCAAATTCCATTTTGGGTGACTACAATTTTGTAGTTTTTCAAGTGCAAGCATATATCTGTCAGAAGCATATATCTGTGTGTATATATATATATACACAGAGAGACATCATTTTTTCATAACTGGGTCTCAGATGTACTTCTACTGATCTTCAGAATAATGGAAGAGTGCAGATTCAAAATAATAAAAAAGATAATACATTTTCTGGAAGAGAGAAGTGAATACACTGCTTGTCACAAAGAATGTGTTTAATCCATGCTCTTATTTATAGCATCAAAATGTTTTTGACAGTAGTAAGGAGAATAAGAAGTCAACAAACGTGACACAAAGACAAGAAACAAAACTGCACTCAATTTAACTCAAACAGTATTTAAAGGGGAATTGGTATTAAAAGAATATATGAAGAATATATTTAAAAGTTAAAGCTGTCACCTATTACGATGACAGTCCTGTTGTGTGCCATAACACATTACTCACCTAATTTACTCTAACATCTACCAGTGTAAACCAGTAGTTATTCCACTGTCAGCAATGAAATTTTTCTGGCATGCAATTGATGCAAGTGGAGAATTTGACCTTATGTCTGAAAACCTTCCATTAAAGAAATAATTAGTGTACACAGGTGTTGTTTTTCCCTAGTAATTGATGTGCAAGTCTAACCACTTCTAAAGGCTGGCCATTTGCTTGACAGACAAGAATTTATTTCCCTCAGTAATGAGCACAATTTCATATGGATGGGCTTTTTTTCCTCCACAAAAGAGAGGCAATCTATATTTCAAGATTCAATCTTTCTCATGCCAAAATCTCAAATGGCCCTTAAAGAGCTGAAACTCCACCGAGTTTATACAATATACTGAAACTAGTCCTACTGCAAAGCACCTCCTTGGGTATGGGAATGCACTAATTCTTGAAGACTTGGGAATATGTTGAGAATATCATATCAGATGCAGAGAGACTACTGCCCTCAGTCTTCAAAGCTTCCGGGAAACCAGAGATAGGTCAAGGCAGGCACCAGAAACCCAAAGGACAACTGACCAAAAGGTGTTTCCTCATGTTCACAACTGAATAATTATATCATTTTGCATGCCAGTTCTCCTTCCACAGGCATGGTGCAGTTTAGGACAGTGAGAGCAGGCACACAACACCAGCCTTATAGAAGTGATTATGCTGTGGCCTGCAGCTACTGATCAGAGCAGAGAAGCAGTACTTCTGTCCATCATAAGAATTATATTTCATAAACTAATTCCCAGCATGAAAATTAAGAATATCTACTCTGAAATGAGATTTCAAGATCACCATGAATTAGTTGATCATGACATGCCCATCAGTCTGCAGTGTAGCATTGTTACTCCTCCACCCCCTCCCCCAAAGGTTTACAATTATCCTAAAATATTTCATGGAAATCATTAGAGGGCCATGTCAATGCTTCCCAAAGTATGCTGCAGATTCTGCCTCTGAAATATTCCATGAGTTATACCTCTGCACACTATATTACCTATACCTATGTACATGATAATAGGATGAAGATGGAGACCAAGATTAGTCTTACAAGGACTGCTTAAGAATTTACCAGCCTCTGAACAAGTAGCTCTTGCAAAAATCCCTTAAAGTCACTATTTACAAAGTGTGAGTCGTCTGTTTAATTGTGACAGAGAATTCAGTATGTACTCCAGATGGTCACACAGATAACAAATCTAGCCTGGCTTTTTTGATGCTATGGACAGACAATCTGACTGGTTCACACTAAGATAGACAGATAGATTGATTGATTGATAGACAGACAGACAGACAATGATCTTCTCTTCTTGAAATGGTTTTGCTGTCAAAAAACGTTCTGGGATTTTAAAAAAACCCAGCTATGCATAGTCCTCACTAACCTACAGAACTAGTAGAGAAGAGACCTGAAAATATAGACAGACTTTTAAGTTTACAAGCTCAGATATTTCTGTTGTCCCCTTAGGAAAGAAAAGGCCAAGGACTGAGTACGAAAACCTTTTCAATAATAGATCTTAAGCTCTTGCTAGAGCAGGACAATTCTGGGCCAGCACAGTGATTCCCCAACAGCTGCTATATGTACTTTGTAGTACTACAAGCTTTTGGCAAAGAAACTCAACCGACTGGATTCTATTCCCAGTGCTGCCTTTCCCCAACTTTTAACCCAGGGCAATTTACCTAACTTCTGTCTGTTCCTGGTTAGCCATCTGGTAAATAGATAATATAATTGCATCCTTTATAGGCTCATTGTGGGGCTTAATTATTGAACGTCTTTAAGATATACCAAGGTTCTTGGTGAAGAGTTGTGCAATCCATTAATAAATAATAATGGGAGTGGTAAGAGGAGGGGGAGCAGAAAGATGAATTGTGGCATAGAAGAAATGTTAGCCAGACTGAGGCAAGAGAAATTGAGACAAGTGGTTAGCTGACATGATGTGAAAAGGAAAGCAACACAATCACTAAATTAATTGCACTAGAAAACAGAAAAGAAAAATGAGCTAAGTTGAAATGACAAAAAAAAGTAAACTCAAACAAATGGGAAAGGATGGACCTGGCAAAACAGAGTAAGTTACATGTCACTGGAGAGGTGTTGAGACTGGACTGAGCCAGGCAGCTTAAGCTGACTGGAAGGAGAACTTTTCCATGCTTTACAATTCATGTTTCATTCTGTTCCAGTTTGCTCATTTCTTTACAGTGCAGCTTACACAGATTGTTCTAATGGATGGCACTGCCACAGGGCATATGCCCTCTTCTATCTCATCTGAAGTGGGTGGTACCTCAGGGAGTTGGCAGTTTCTCCTGAATGTGTGGCATTTCTGGGACAGACATCTGCACAGACATCTCTGCAACAGCCTAAAGGAAGCAGTGCTGACTCCCTTCACCAGCCTGATCATCTGCAAATTACATCATATGAGCTACTTGCACTTCCTAAGCATAATTGCCGTAAGTGATGCATTGATTGCTATCTGACACTTGTTTCCCAAATGTTTCTGGGTTTGTCATCCCTCCCCATTCCATTTTGTCAGAGCTGTGACAACACGCATTGAAAAGTTATAGCAAGAATTTTTTCAGGTAAGTACAGTAACAAGAATCACCCCACTGTTAAAACAGGGTTATCACAAATTTAATAGTTTGCAAATTAAACTTACTGTCTATGTAGCTCTCATCAGAAAAGTTGCTTTTCATAGTGGATTTCTTCATTATAAACTCCACACACTTAGATAGCATGGCAGCAAACAAAGCCTTTTCCCTTAATTTTTAAAAATGCTCTCTTTTTTTTTTAAAGGCTAATCTATTTAAAGAGTATTATTTTTTAACAAGTCCCTATTTCAATTCAAAATCATTAGATAAAATTGGATTTATAAGACATCCAACTTTATCTTCTGCTTGTTCACATCAGTTTAAGTTTTTTCCTCTTCCTAATATAAACATAGTCAGTGCCCACTGGAGTGACCACTGAATTCAGTTTTCCTATTGATTGTTCTAAAAGAAATGTCACTAATGTGAACAAGGAGATGGGTTAGTCTTCATAACATGAACGCAATTTAATTCAAAGTTTTCTGTGATCAAAACAAATAACCAAAGTGCACAAAAACTATCCTTATAATAACAGTTTACTAGAGCGTTCCTCCTGTACTTAAAAGGTATGGTCTAATTAGGTAGGGGAGGGGGGAAGTGTATGGACCAAAGACATTTTCTACCAATGTGGATGGGCTTTTTCTCTAATGCACCAAGACAGCCTGTTGCTTTGAAAAATATTTTAACCATACTGAGCAGTTAACCGAGTTGGTTCCACACATTAAATTTTGAGATATCATTTTGCCTCATATCTTGGTACTGAACACTGAATCTTGTTCAATCCTGCTCTTAGAAGTATGAATCACTCAGAATTCCATGCCTTTTAGCAATAAAATATTAAATACGAACATTGAGCTTACCTTCTGTCACTCCACTACTCATTTGCGTGCTACTGACAACGAAGGTGTGTCACTTCCAATAAGATTTCATTTTGGCTTCTGTGTTTTTCCTGGAAAGAAAGAAAAAAAAAAAAAGGCAGGTGAATCATCAATCCATAAAGATAAATGTTATTTTGTTCTAGTCTGTCTGGCCACTCTGTCAATGGCAGTCTTTCATCTGTTGTGGAAAAGTGAACATTACACTCTGAATTTGCTAACATTGCATCTGTTGGTACATTTTTCTTTGATAGTAAGTGAGGCATAAGAAACCTTGATCTTTTCTGTACACTGGGTTTTGTTTAGAAAGTATGATTCATTGTCTATTTGCTACTACACAGAATCACATTCTACAGTCACAAGTTCCTTCCTTCAACAAAGCCCACTATTTATTATTCTTCTAAAAAATAACATAACAGAGAACACTCCATGCAAAAATTTCAGGCCTGCGTTTTCAACACTGGCACCTGCTGAGTAATGCACCAGAGAAAGAGAGCCTCTTATCACTATCAGAACTCAAGAAAATTCTTTCTGAATTCCAGCATGTATCTTTCCCTTTCAACACCTTATTGAAGATATATGAACGTGATGAAACTGTGTGTCCTGTGTGAGCGAAAGCATTTTCATTTTCATTCAATAAATAATAATCTCTAACTCCCAACGACATTAAAGAGTATTTGTCTTTGCAGTGACCACAGAAGTTGTTAGAACACCTCTGTTGAAACTTTTCAGTCCAAAAGCTACATTGGTGGATCATATGATGGTGATCAACATACACAATGATCATTTAGGGGCCAGAAAAGTATTCTCAGACCCTTCATTGCCTATGCAATAAACATTGCCTAGCAGTAAACCTTTCATTGAGTCTGCTTCACAAACAGACCTCGCTATTGAGCTTCAGTTTCCTGAAATGTAATGACTCACCTCCAATTATGCTGCTTCCAGAAGAACAAATAAGCCGAGGAGAGCAGCAGTCAGTTCATGCCTTTCACACGAAGTACATTTAAAAAATATTAACTACGAAGATTTCTTTCTTTCCAGGTGACTGTTTCTTTACATAATATTTAGTAGCTTTCAACTATGATTTGGGTAAGCTTCCCCACCTTTTTTAAGAAACGGAAAACAGAGGAAAGAGAAGAGGATCCAAACTAACATAAATACAGGTAAGCCTACCTACAAGTGGGTGTAATCTGATTGAAAGAATGTGTCTCAGCTTGTGCACCCTGCTGTATCTCACCTGAAGTGAATGGATTCACAGTAACAGATACATTATGAACCCAACCCAGCATATCATCTGTACCCAGATTAAATAACATTAAATAAAATCAAAACAGAAAATAGCAGTAATGCTCAAAGTTAAACAAGTATATAAGACAGCCAATATGAAGATGACTGACTCTATTGTTCTTTCCAACACAGAGATACATGTAAAGATTTTAAAATAACATGAGATAGGTTTTTCTCACTAGAACACTGAGATTTCTTTTAAAAAAATAAGTGATTTGAAGCATTCCTGTATGATTAAATATTGCTTTTGGTTTATATTTATTATACTCTTCCTTTTTTCCATCTTGATCTATATAAAATTATAATCTATTCTATAGAAACATAATTTATTATAAGGAAATAAGACAAAAAGGTACACAACATACTGAGCAATGCAATGTGTAATTACTGGATACAATACAAATTAATACACTTTGTTTCATGTAGGAAATACTTTTTCAACACTGTGCTAATATTTTCTTGCCCTCCAGTTCTCTTTTATCTATTCCTTCAGAAAAAAAAAAAAGTATCTTCTAATGTATACACTCTCTAGAGAGAGACTGCAACTGTATGAGTACACAGACAGTAATATCCACTGATATACTATATGCTTAATAGATGTGAGGAAAAAGATTTGAAAGAGCTTAACTCACACAGTAGATACACTGTGAAGCAACTTCCACTTATTAAAACTCTGAAACATAATGACCATTTAAACAGTAACAGATGTTCATACTCATGAGTTTTGTTTGCTCAGTTAATATTGATTTTATTTTTTTTCATGGATTCATGACAAGATATTTCTGGTTTTCCTTCTATCTATCAAACACTGGTGATTTTTGTTTTGTTTTTCAATAGGCACAGTAGCAGCTAAAACAAAACAAAAAAAAATCACCTTTAGAAACTGAAGTCATCACCTGACATATTTCCAAATTATTATGAGTATTTTAAATAGCTTTAATTTTATGGAAACACCAAGGAAATTAAGCTCTGAAGCAGTACTCCCTTCAACAATGACAAGTACAAACAGCAGCCAAGCAATCCTTGCTCCAAAAGCCATAAGATATAAACAAGCTATTAAAAATAGCAATAGCTATCACTATGGTCTGCCTGTAAGACTGTATATAGATTAATCAGCAGATGCCACATCACAAACTACATAATCATTAATTGTTACATAACCTGCTGAAGGACACAAGGCCAACGCTCCTGATCCAAAGCTAAGGGACTGACTTCACTGAACAGTACTTGAGAAAAGTGAATCCACAAAATGCTTTGATATGTGCCTGGTTCCTCTTTTTTCGGAGAAAAGGCAAAACGTGAATAACCTCTTGCAAGAACAGGCAGAAAAGACAGACTTTAATTATAAGGTACACAAACCTGAACTACCTTACACTATTATCAAGTCCCTAAAAAGGTCTAGATCCATTTAGGATATTAATTGAAGCAGGTCTGCAAAGCTTAACTGTAATAATACTCTTATCATCAAACCTCTCTTCAAAAAATGAAACAAATTAATATTTGTATTCTTAACATAAATCTTGCTGAGTTTCAGAATTATTTGCATGCAATTCATACAGAAATATATAGTTATCCTTATAGTTATCTTAACTGCACAGCTACACGCAGTATGGGAGCTAGGTAGCCTCCATAATAAGTATGTAGAAGTGGAAATTCCATGCACACCCATGCAGCTCTAAGGCTTTCACTCACAGCTTCAATATGGTTTGTTTTTATGTTTTTGTTTTTATAGAGATTTATACTATCTTCTCACCACCATTAAAAGTATTTCTTTAAAAAAACATCTTTCCTTAATTTACCAGGCTTTTCACATATGAAGGTACAGCCATTAGCCATTCTTTCTTCAGTAACCACATGGTATGTAATGGGTTAATAAGACCTATCATCTAGACCAGCAATAGTACACTGTAATAGATTGAGCAGCCATCAGTTTTGAAAATACTACCTTACAAATGGTTTGCTATAGATTTAAAAGTTGAACTAGATTGAGAACCTTTTCTAAGATGAAGGGGAAATGTGGTCATAAAACTGAGGCAGGAGTTTTTATGGCAGCAGGTTATGTTGATATCTGTACTTATGTCCTTATCATGAACAGGTCATATAATCCTTTCTTGGAATTACATGTTGATGAGTTCAGATAAATAAACCAGACCACATAATTCATAAGGCTAAACAGTAACAATTAATTTTCAGAATCTGTCTCCAGTGAAAGTGAGCACTGATGTTTCAAAGCCACAATTATTTTAGCTCTGATTTACCTATACCACAGTGCGTAGTGGCCTTCTTCTGAACAAATCTGGAAAGCAATGTAACTAGGCCCATAAAACTATACTCTGTGGATTTCATATGAGACTAAATGTAAGCAACAGAACTTACAACTAATTGCCTCTTAGATAAAGCTGACTTAAGCAATTGAGATAACAGAATCCTACAATACTCTGGATGAAACGTACTAAAAATGTGAATTAATAAGTTAGCTGATATTGAGCTCCAGATGTTTCTTACTCTGGCAATGTTCCTTAAGTGATGATAAGCAGATTTACATACTTAACTAATATGTTTATTTAAAGAAAATTTCCAAAGCCAGACTAACATCCAGATTTCTTATTTGGCTTCAGATCAAAAGACATACTATCAATGAGGACGGCATCCAGGAAAACCTTTTCAACATCTGCTTAGAACTAAACAACAGATATTGGGTTTTCTGCAAATTTAATTTCAGGCAAAATTTTACTTCAGCCAATATTTTTTTTATATCCTCAAGACAGCCTGACCTAGTCATTTTGCATATTCAAATCTCAGAATATGGCTTGCACACCGGCAGAGACTCCAATTGCTAAGGGGAAACTATTAGTTTGTAGTTCTCATTTAAGATGTTAGGAGCAATTTCACTTAAAATGAGGACAAAAGCTTATTGGAATTGGAGCCTTCCCTTTGTCAACAAAATTAGTGATTTAAAGGAGCAAGTTCCAAAATATTTTATATGTTCCTTGTAATCTAAAGAAATGTACATAGTTAATAACAAAAATTGAAGCTCTACTGTGTCCTAAGGGTGAGAAATGAAAAATAAAGTTAATATTACTGAGTCACATTCAGTATTCATTGAAAATCTCTTATGAGAAGTGCTTCTTGTTACATTTAAGGTAAACTAAGAATAGACCAAGTTAGAACTCAAACTTAAAAGAAAATGCTTAGAGAAATGGATACCATTCCAAATTTCTTCCCAGACTACTCAAATATACTACTAACTGTGAGGGACTACTCAAATATACTACTAACTGTGAGGGAAAGTGTATATTCCAGCTATGAACAAAAAGAACTGACCAACATATAAAGCACTGACTTCACTTGAAAAATTAGTTATTCTAGAGACAAACTAAATTAAATCAAGAAAAATGTTTCCAAACAAACTGAGCATTCACATAAACTTCTAGTGAAAGCCAAGATAATGATTATATAAACATGAAAGGGGTCAATATTAAACTATGTATTATACTAGTAGATATACAAACTGTCTAAGGAATGATGCCAAGGATTAGAAGAGATGAGACAAAGAATTACCCAGTGTTTCTTGTTGTTTCTTGGTGTACATTCCTACCTAGAATGTGGAACAGAGGAAAATTTTCCAGATCTGGATAACCTCATAACACAATTGGTACCACACATCCACAGCTTTCAACCTACTTTTCAAAGCACGCTAGTACAGGAAAACTGCTAATCCAAATCACCCTGAGAGACCATAGCAGATCAGAAATATAACCTAAGAAACAAGAATGCGCTACCCACTGAACACACTGATTTTCTTAGCTAAGGAAAAAAAAAAAAAAAGAGAGCTGAAAAATGAGGAATGTTCCCTAAAATGTGGTTAGAAATCAAAGAGAAAGAAATGGAAGCTAGATTTCAGTTCTTCTCTAAGAACATGTGATATTTTCTAAAACTGTCATCAAGACTTTGGAATATCTGGGGTTAAGAATACTGCTGTCAGATGGAGTCAGACTTCCCCATCGATTTGTCTTTGTAGCTAAGTGACAACAGCTCGAAAACTCTATCGTATCAGTTTTTTAGTGAAAACATGGACATGGAGCTGGTATTATCTACCATGCAAGTTAGTTACTGCAGGTGACAACAATCAAACACAGATGAATCGAGCTGAGACATTTCACAGTGTTTATACATAAACTATAAATAAGCTCCAGATCAGAAGAATTTTAATAGCTAATTATTACTGAGGCATTTTTTAATCTTATATTTTTATGGGTCTCTGCATGTCACACTTTCTAACTTTCCTAGCACTCACAATATCTATTTAAGAAGATATACTCCTTTTCAAATCAGCTGAGACTATAATTCCGTTTGTCTCAAAAAGATGTGATGCTTTACAGTCAACACAGCAAAATATGTTCACACTGCTTTTAGAGGCAAAAAGACTTGTCTTGGACCCTAAAGGGCTACGCCCTCCTCACTGCTGTTCCAACCAAGAAAATAATTTGGAAAGAGCCCACAGATGCAGGAGAAAAAAGGAATGGCAGCAGCAAAGTGCAAGGGTGAACGCTGGGGAGTGAATTACCTGCACAGAGCATTTTTTTACAGCTCAGACTACATTAGGAAGCACCAATACACTAGGCAATACATTACCTCCTTTAGTTTCAGCTAGTTTAATATAACAACCATGTCTCACAACATCTCTTCCTCTATACACTTTCTTAACTCCTCTTCCATTTACTACATGTCTTTTGGCATTGTTGGATACTTCTGTTCATTCTTTTATTTGTTACATTCTACATGTAAATACGTTTGTCCTAAATTCTTCCACAGTGTCCTTTTCCCAGCAACAATTCATGTCCCCAGTTACTTGTATTTGCTCCAAGTACAATGTCTTGTAGTACCAATGGTTTCTTTTCCTTCAGGATACAGGAAGAGAATAGTACAGTCACCTTTTAATTTCTTCTTCCATGGGTTTAGCTTTCCTGATTTCCCTTTCTGTAGTTAAGTTCCTCAAATCCCTGAACCATTCCAGATTGCTCTTTTTATATCCTTTTCCAGTTCTTCAATATCATTTTACATTATAGAAGAATCAAATGCACAAGGTCTGCTTTTGGTTTATCCTAACTGCTAGTCTTTTTGCCTTATTGCTTTAATTCCTCTTTGTTCAACAGTAGAATTGATGATACAACAAACTGCCCACAGTATATCCAGCCCAGTGTGCCTGAGTGTAACAGCAAACATAAATCACTAAGGAAGTTTGCAAACTGTTCAATTATTACATGTACATTTTTTAAAAGCAGCTTCTGTTAAGGTTAGTTTCACAAATGTGCTCCATGCCATGTAACTGAAAGGGCACTGGCATATAGACCATGGAGCATTTGAGCTACAGCCTGCAGTACCAGTGCAGGCATAAACAGAATAAGACGAATCTGTGCCTCCTCTCTTCCAAAGGCCTGTTCTGCTGTACCCAAAACCCCTGAAAGATTTCACAGAAGCACAGACTAACTAGTTTATGAAAACATCCTGCTCCAGTTCCTACCCCATTCTTCAGCTGCACTCTGCCATCCAGGATCACACCAGCCTTCAACCCTAGGGGCAAGCATAAGGCAAATGCTGCCTGGGCTTTGCCCTTTCCTAGGAGGCTATGCCTGCTTTCCCTACTGCTGGCAGTAAACTCCTTGGAATTATCCACTTGCAGGGCAATCAGGCAATAACACAATCTTGCATCTCAAAATCTACACCAAATTAGAAGTGAAAATCAAATTAGTGCACCTTTGGAAAAATTGCCCCTTGAGGAAAACTAGCCAGCCCTCTAGCTCTTCTGCTGCTTAAAACCCCCTGACAGGGGTAAAGATGCGTGATTCAAAAGGTTTGCTTATTCAAGTGCACCCCAGGACATGATACTGCCCTTGCTATTTTGCAAACTCAGTCAAAGACATGTAAAGCCACGTATAATGAATCTGATCAAATGTGTTATAGTACCAGAGGCAGTTATCTTCTCGTATCCAGGTCTCGCTCCTGAAAGAAAACAGAACCTGCTTGTTGTAAATCAAAAAAGATTTCTCTCTAATTATCCTGACATCGCTAGACACACTTAGTCTCTCATAAATGAGTGTAAATCAGGTGAGTATCATTTACCATAAAATGTACATCTGCCAAGCATGACAAAACCTTCTTTTCTCCCTTCTCAGGCAATGACATACATTTCAGTTGGTCCAATTTAACATTGGCTTAAAACTTACTGATCCAGCACTCTGCTATGTTGTAGTGTTACTGACAGATATACACAAACTACTAAATGTGAAGACAAAATAGATTCAGTGAAAAAAAAGAGAACTGGTATGTAATATTGTCAAAAATATTTAAGTGACATAGGAACTGCATTCCCACTTTCCAAAGTGACATCTAGATTTTTAAATCCATAATAAACTGACTATAATTAGGCATTTGTGTTAATGATATTTTTTATCTCCACTTAATTACTTGCTTGTACTCACTTCTGTGGTTAGATTATGGGTTGAAGCAGTAGTACATTATTCCTAACAGCTTATTAGAAATGATATACTTGCCGTATAAGGAGGTTTATTTAAGCCCATTGAAGTGGCTCCAAAGAAATCCAGCCGGTAACAATTGCCTGAGGAGTCACAGGAGGCAAAGGTGCTTACAAGAGATTCTCTTCTACCCTTGAGAAAGGACAGCTGTGAGACTGTAATAAGAAACCCATAAAAACACAGCCAGCAAGCAAAAATACTTTTATTTTCAGGTTTTTGTAAAGAAGGGCTAGGTGTGCTGTTGTGTTCTAGAGAAGAAAAGCTGTGAGCGAGCTAGAAAGAATAATTTTTGTTGTCAATAAAAGAAGCTTTGTCAGCTACCTGCTGTGGGAAACGGGTGCTATGAAGGTGCTCAGGCCATTTGATGAAAGAATCATATCATCTAAAGAGGAATTCCTGTCATAAGTGACAGAGAAATTGAAGTGAGAAAGGGTTACTATCTTTTCCTAAAAAACATAATAGAAAGAAGATTATAAAGGACAAGCTGGAGGGGTGCAGGGGATGGGGAAGTGTTCTCCTTCCAGAACAGGGCAGGGAGATTTCTTACAAGGTCACAGGCAGCTATGGCAAACAAACATGAAAACAGCAACATGCTGAAGCAATTGTGCTGAACTTCAGAGAGAAGACCACACTAGAGAGACAGGTGTGCTCTGGCTGCCTCCATTCTTGAGTGAATTTGTGACTTCTCAAAGCTGCCATGCAGTCACAAAGGAACTCTGACTACAGCATGGGAACCCATGTGGCTCTCCCTTAACTCTCTATGGAATGAACAGACTTCTGCACCTTCCCTGCCTTTAAAAGAATTCCCTTGTTCTTTCCAGTATTTTGTTTCTGTTGTTGGAGGTGCTTCATTGCTGAAAAACTCACAAAATCTGAAGCGTTTAATTGGAAATTAAGAATTTTATGAACCAAAGTGATTTTTGTATCAACCTGTTAGTTCTCCCAACCTGACATTCTAATAAATGAGCGTTTCTTTAGTATTATAAAAGTCATCAAACCACGATAAGGGAGACAAAAATCCTTTCCAATCTCACCTGGGGACAGCACAATTACACCTGATACTGTGCCAAAAAATACTGAAGCAAATATTGAGAAGGGGGTTATTTATATGCATTCTATCTATGCAGCAGTGCCAAGGTTGACAGCTCAAAAGACTGCACCTTCCCAAACTCTTACTTGTGATAATCTGCAAATGTGATTGAAGGAAGCAGTAAGAAATCTAATAAAATGAATGCAGGAAGGATTAAGGAGACAGTTTCATGACAATTTAGAGTTCTACATCACAGTCTCTTGCTCTGAGTTGTGATAAAATAAATCTTGTTTACAGTGTGTTAATCCTATGTCCAAATAATGCTAGTATGCAATGGATTCAAGTCTTCTAAAGAAGAGTGGAGCTGCCTCTGCATTAAATGAGAAGCCTCAATGAAAGTGTGGGTCAAGGGTTATTCTAGATTACACTTTCCAATGTGTTTTTCACATCTTCTTCAGGAAACATTTGATGTAAATTATTTAGATGTAAATTATAATTAAAGCTTTATTTGAGCTTTTCTGGGTCAGTGATTGACTTTTATAATGAAATTTCAGTTTGCCCTTTTTTTTTTTTCCATATAATAGAGATTTTATGTATTTTCTGTAACTAAAGAGGACTTTTCCATCATGAAATATCTTTAGGCATGAACAGACAGTGTGTTTATGCAACACCAGATACTATCCTGGATCAATTTCATGAATGTAAAACTTAGTATTTCTCTTAGCAGAGCCAGTAAGAGTTCATGAGCTATTACCTTTTTATCTCTGTGTTAGGTCTCATCACTACTTACCCATGTCCAATCATGTCAAAATATTAGCAAATTAGACATTATCCAACCTACTGCCCTCAAAAGGTAATGGTTTGACTCAGATAGGCCCTATGAATGGAATTCAGAAGCCATATTATATTTCTGATATTTAATTTACTGGACACTTCAGGCAGCTCACTTCACCTTCTGTGAGTGTTTAATCTTCAGCCTTTCTTACTGTGTCCATTGTAAGAGTTCCAATGCTCACTTTTTCCATATAGATGCCTCTCCTGCTTTGGTCTGAAGTATCAATGCTCCACGAGAAAAGAAATAATAACTAACATAATTTTAAAAGACGCAAGAAGCCTGCATAGAATCTGCTTTCTTCAGTTGCTGCTTATTGGTAATAACAATAATTCTTCAGTGGCAGTGTTTTACTCATACATTTGAGAAACTAAACACACATTTCTCTGTGGGCTGTGTTATACATCAATAATGAAAAGTTAGTCACCCTTTAGTCATCTTTCATTTTCCTTCTCCTCAACTGGTTCTTAGAAACCACAATCCAAACTTCTCCTCTGTATCAACTGTTAACTAGTCTGAAAGCTATGAAGCTGTATTCTTTTTAATCATATCTGTCATTACAGGAGATGGTCACCTTAGCAGAAAGATCACTATAATGGGTTGCTAATGGGCTATTAAGGGGCTTTCAAGTTTCAAGATGATCATCGTAAGTAAGAACTGAGAACCATTCTTTATTTCTGTGTAAGATTAATTTTTCCCTAGTAATTCGGTGGATTAATAATGCAGGGTTTATGCACTTCAGGAACTGCTTCATGCTTTCTTAACATATGCTATGCAAATTCAATAATTAGCTCTTGACTTCACAAATTAAAAATAAGATACTGCTAACTCCATTTAGGGATAAGGAAAGTATCAAGTTGAGCAACATTCTGGAAGAAACAATTGGGTGACACACTTTAAAAGGGTCATGATTTGATCAGAGTTTTCTGAATTATTTTAACTTTTACTCACAGCCCATAAACATTTTAAAACCACATAAATGCACAAAACATTCATGACCTCAAAACTCATTTTATAATTTTTTTTGTTCTCTTGTGAATTTCTGCATGGTAACCCCATTGAGAATTCTCTAGACAATAAAAATGTTCTACATTCTTCCTAAGACTATGCTCTCAGAGTTGATGTTCTTTCAAAAGAAAGCATAAAACATGGAAAGTGGCACTAGACATTGAGATGTGAAATTTTGAACTCATTTTTGCTTACCTAAGAAAAGGAAACAAAGAAAGTGGATTTTTTTTCCCCATCCAGTTCTATCTGGTTATACGTCTTACAACAAATTGTCAAACAATTTGACTCATGTTAGATTTCACATAGGGATAGTTCTTAGTTTCCTCTAAGCTGAACAGGTACCCTTCACTGAAAAGCAATAGAATGAAGAGGTTTATCTGCTCTTGGACCTTTCAGTTACATAGGTTCTGTTCTAAAGCTGCACATATAAGTAATAGTTACATGAAGCACTTCCCTTTTTGGGTTTTTTTTTTTTTTGCAAGCTATACACTTATTCTCAAATATTTCTTTCGGCCTTCTCTTGGATCAGCATCCCAGTCAATGTGGTCAATGTGCCCTATGTTTAAGACAGCTTTCTGAAGTTGCTCTTGTCATTTGGACTGCATTTTCTGACAATCCAGAGTCACCCCATGTTGTATTTCTTCCTCTCCTTTACTATTCTAACAGAGTCTTGGAGGATAAGTGTCAGCAGGTGTAAGCAGGTGAAAGGAGACAAGTGGCACCATTATATCATTGCTTTCACTTGAGAGGGCTACTTTTAGAAAAGAAAGCACTTGCAGCAACTCTGCTTTGATTGGCATCATTGTCTAGTGAAGCTGGCACACCATCTTGTCAGCAGGCACAAAGCCATCATAACAGATGGGCATGTGGATAGGAAGCCAAAAGATAATGTATGAGTACCAAATGTGTGTATTGGAGGGCAAGTTTTCCAGTCAAGAACATCAGAATGGCAGTTTATAAGCTTCTGCACCTATGTTTAAGGGAGATAACATACAACATTGCATCTCTATAATAGATGCATGGGCAACACTACTCTGATACAACAGAAAGGAACCTGCAAGTATGGAACCCAGTGACTGCAGAAGGAATTATCAAATTTGTAGCTCCCTGAAAGAAAAAGAGCCATGTAAACCCCAAATACTGTATCCTCATAGTTGCAAACCAGGATACTGGAGATTCTGCCTATGACACTGACCAAGAGTGGATAACTGAAGCCCAGGATCCCTGAGCTCTCTGAAAGTGTCCTAAGATGTAAGTCCCAAATAAAACTTTCTGAGCTGGTTTTCATGTGGCACATCACACTTAACAGCTGGACTTAGTTCCATGATTTTGTGTTACACCTTCATGAATCTATTTGTGCTTTTGACTTCTACAATACTTTATCTTAATGAGTTCTATAAGTGATTATTCAGCATAGAATGGGTGACTGCTGCCTTCGATTTCCACTTGATCAGCTTCACAGGGTAGCAGCACAGTTAAGTTGTCAGAAACAACTGCTTCTTATTCCTCTTTTCTACATTGTTTGTGAATATATGGACTCCTACAGTAGTTCTCTACTGCACTAAGTTATGTTTGTGTTTCAGAGCTATGATTTCAGACTTCCCAGATTTCCCAGACTGGAAACAAGTACAGTCATTTTTTTAAGATCTGGTCTGAAATCTTGTTTTGACTGGAATTTGGTCTTTATTTACTTTTGTCCTCCAAACACCACCACCACCATAGCTAATCTAGCCAGCAACAATATTATGTGGAATACAATAGAAGAAACCAAATCAGTGGCATGATAAATATTCATGAGTGATTCCATGCAATTCAAGCTTGGCAGTATTACATGTCTTCGTTAAATGAGCTTGAATCACAAGAAAAGAACAGATCATATCAAATAATGCCATCCTGTACTTCAGTAAGAAATTCTATTCTTCAGTCCTTACAACACATGCTTCGTGAAACTCTATAGTGTAATAGTAAAATATAAATATAGCAATGGACAAAGGAAATAGAAGTTATACTGACACCCAAGAATGTGTATTTCTCAGCTGACACTCTACCTTTCCCTGTCAGTTTATCTTTAAAGCATTCATTTATATTCCTGACTCATTGCTAATAACTCTCTTAACCATAGCCTTTTTTTTTTTTAAATTAGTAACAAAGGATAAAAAAGACATGTATAATCTATCTGTTTTCACACCACCACAGGGATTTATACTTCTAACAGGTACACCACTAGACACCTAAGGCAGTTACCCTTTATGGCCAAGAACAAGAAATGGATAACTGCTCTAAATTTAAATGCTTAGTATTTGATACTAATAAAAATTCAAAAACCTCACACAGCACATCATCTTTTAAATATAGAGAGCCTGTACAAAAAGAATGTCTTTGTCAGTGCAGTCACTGTTGGGCATTGCCACACAACAGACCAAACTGAAAATCTAAACTTTTTTTTTTTCCACTCCTGTAGTAACTTTTCCAGTAATACCACTGGATTTTAAGACTTATCTATACTCGCATTATTATTTCTGTACTGTTAAATTAACACATATGAAAACTCTTTGTCTTATCACCTCTGACTTTTTTCAAACCCTCTTTATTATACTTTAAGGTAGATCATTAGGTTTCAGCTCCTAAGCTTTTTTTTCCCCATACAAACACACTGAAGCACATTTTATTCCCAGTCTCAAAAACATGAAAGAGAAAATCTATGATTCTTTTTGGTATATGCTGGAGCATTTTGCTATCTTCTTTAGTACCCACAGTAGAATAAGTGATAATCAATAGCGATATCTGCTTGAATATAGGTGGTTTAATGGAAGCACTTTTGAAGCACATCACGGTGCCTGATTTGCCGTAACTTGGTCAGTTCTGCTTACCTCTGCAGCAGCACTGTATCTAAATTAGACCACTTTTTAGTTGACAGCTATTAAAGGTTGTTATTAGCATTTCAAAATACAATTGTACCTAGCTGTTTTCTCTGTTGTTAAAACTGGTAGTTGGTTTAGCTCTTTTAGCTTCAAATCTGTAACAAATTATTCTCAGAGGCCAGATACAAGTGTCAGTAGCAACACATTCAGCCACTCCTGCGTTTTGTTTCTGGGTTTTCACTGTAGGGGGATACTTTCCCTCTGCTTACAGAGTCTTCCAAACAGCCATGTGAGTCAGAGAAGTAAAATTATGTTACACTAAATGTTCCAGAACACTCAAAGTACTCTTCCAAACCAGCAATAGAACCCAAACCTTTCATCTATTCAGCCTATTTGAACAGGATGTCTTTGAGACTCTGGCTTGTCATATACAGTTCATTAGTCTTGGGTCTCTATATTAGGGTATGATTCTGATGATCATTTCAATGCACAAGATTTCACAAACTGACTAGGACAGTAATTCACGCTCTAGCTTAAAGATACTAACAACTTTCGGAGCATTTTGTGCACCAACACACTAATCTGCCACTAATTCTACTGAAGCAATTTAAGAGTTCCTAAAAAATAAGACAAAGTATTATTGTAGTAGGGATTTTACATTATTTATATGCACAAATGATCACATAATATTCTTCAAAACATGCCAAATATTGGCACATTTTAAAGCTCAGTGGATCTACTATAGGATTAAGAATACATTTTCTGTGTCCTTCTCTTCTGCAATAGATTCCATCTTGCTGGAACATAACAGTATTAATTAAAAATATTTTTACCAATATTTTTTCCCACAGAAAAATGCATATGTGAAATACTAATCATATTATTTTTATGGTTCTCATTTAGTTCCAAATTTGTCACAAGAGCATTCCTTTGTAATAATTCTACTGCTTTTACAGGGACCTGTTTGTACCTGACCATTGTTTATTTTATGTGGATTTGGATCTATGAAAAAATGCTGCTTACAGGGTGTATTTGCCAGAGTAGAAATTGTTCAATACTAAAATGTCCACCCTCTAGAGAACAACTTCTGCAGGTACTTTATAAACAACTGCTGAGGTTACTCATCCTGTTAATTGCCATTGGAAATTCAGCCTGGTATCCAAATTACGTATGTTACAAAGAATGCTTATGCCAGAGTTGTCACCAGCAAGCTGCCTTCTACATCCCACCCCCACTGCCACTCTGAAATGCCCTTGAAACTAAGCAGATACAGTGTCAGTGAAGAATAAAATAAGGAATTCATGGGAACACTCATATACTGTAGGTACACACTCTGTAACGACACACTCCTGCTCTGTAAGCAGTTCTTATACATCAGATGCTCACAACCTAAGTTACACACCTAAAAATAACTGCTTATGTCAGGAGGCTGTAAAGCAGGAGGAACAAGTACTACTTGCACCCAAGACCCTAAAACCAAATGGATAAATACTCTGGCTTTAATAATCGCAACAAGGACCATTTCAGAGCACAATTACAATTGATCTACTGATGAGATTGGGTTCAGAAAAGGCTACCGATAAAAATCCACACCTCAGGATAAAGTTAATGAGGCTGTCGAGGGAGCAGCAGGGCCAGATTTAGTGCCAAAAATGCAGCAGTCGGGCCAGAAAGCACTGCTAAGTGATAAGGAACAGTGCAGCTCAGTGACAGGTAGATTTAGACCCCTTAAGTCCAATAAATAGATGACAAAGATTGTTAAATCAATTCATAAGAATTATGCCAAATCCTGACTAAGATGCACATCAGACAAATAGCACTGCATTTAAAGTCAGGAAATAAAAGAAGAAGGTAATCCCTGTGCCACATGAAATATGAACAAGGAAAAGGCTCTCTGTCTTCTTGTAAGCAGTTTAGTGCCTTCTTGCTGAGCTATAGTGAATTTCTACCATCACGATGATGAAGACACCCTGGCATCCTTTCTCTGGCATTTCATAGGCAGAGGATAGAAACAACTGCAAAGGATCTGGAACTCAGAAAAGACCTTGAAGCAGGATACACTCAAAGCTCAACAGAGATTTTTCCAGCCCTGTTTCATATGTTTTTTGAATAAAATTTGCCAGCCAGTTGGAGGGAAGGAATAAATATCAGAATGTACAGTTAATCACTATATTATTATGAAGTGAAATAATGTGGACTAAAAAAAAAAAAACCAGATTTTTAGTTTCTCATAAGGGATATTGAAGAAAGAGTGTTCACAGCAGCAGACAAATATGATGGAAGCTAAGAAAAACTCTTTGACGAAGATAAATGGCTTTTTAAACTGTTACTTTGTTTATTTTCTTGAAAAGAAGACAAATAGGAACAGGCATGGCAAAAAGCGTATTAAGAAGTAATGAAAGCTATAAAGAAGGTCAACTGGGAGCTTTTCTTCTTTTCTTCCATAATACAATAAAATGAAGTAGTTATTAAATTGAAATGGGGCAAATTAGGAACTGATAAAAGGAAAATAATTTTTCTCACACAACACATAATTAGATTTTGGAACTCCTTGCCACAGAATTATGCTAAGGCCATAAATTTAACAAGATTCACAGAGGGATGAGATTTCACATAGATAAATTCTTGAGATACACAGTGGCTGAAACCAGGAATTTTACTTCATGTTGACAAAGAATTACTTGAAGTGAATTAAATCTCCATGTTTCAGATACTAAGTCAAACTTAATGAGTGCTTCACAGATGACCCCTGTTAGTCAGAATGTTGGACTAAGCCATACCAGACCTCTCCACTGTAGTGACTCACAGGTACTTATGTTTCAAACATCACTTCTCATTGCTATAAAGCTGGAGGAATGAGTCCACACTGCCAGGCAGATAACAAGTTTAGGGTCAGGGAGTGGAAAGGAAACAAGTAACTAAGGGATCAAAATAAAGCACTTTCCAGTTACTCACTTTTGAGATCTCCAGTCACAAGTACCACAGCTGAGGAGAGATTCCACGTGGAAGAAATGTGCAGAGATAGCTTTGGTCACCTCCATCTTCACTAGTTACTCAAGCAGTCATAAGATCATTTTTTAAATGTTGATCATGTAACTCTACAATACAGCAATTCTCATAGCAGAAAATACAGTAACTAGTTAGTTAAAATGTGACCCTATGCATAAAGAGCAAAAGTCTATTACATTTCTTGCCTAAGTGTTGAAGTCAGAAGGTCCAGGAATGTAAGTGGATGTCTCCATTTTTCAGTGGCAATGCTGCTCAAGAATAAAGTTTGGCTGTTTTAATGAAAACCTAATTCATAGAGAAAAGTCAGAAAGTAGCTGCTTGGTCAATTAATCATGAAATATAAAAACACTTAAATCAGAGTACTTCAGACATATATGGAGACAATGTCAGGAAAACAGCATTAGAACTAAATGGGATGGAAACATGGGAAGAAAAAAAAGGAAAAGACTTGACAGTTACAAGAACAGATCCAAAACTATCAAGGAGATCCTGTTATCAATGGTATGGCCTAGCAGGAACACACAACTTCTACGAAATAAAAGAAACACCACCTCACAAGCGTATAGAAGCTGAATATTAGACAGCCTTTGTTGGGCTATGCTCTGTGGTAAGATGTATGTCAGGAGTTGAGGTACACAGAATTTCATATCTTTTTGCTCTTCTAGCTTACAATTGTTTATTGAACTTCAGTATTGATTTACTTCCAAACCACATGCTGTACCTTCTTGCACTATTGCTTTTTAGGTAAACACTAACAACAGTACAAGATGGAGCTCATCCAGAGTGCTTGCTAATTCATCAGTAGTGGGAAACCTATGTGTTTTCAAGCAATGCAAATTGGTTTGGCTTCTGCACAGCTCCTACTTTTTTCAAACACTGATGGCAAAGAACATTTCCCAGGATTTATATCAAGTATTCGTTTTAGTGGCATTAATTTATGATGTGCTTTATTCCATTCTACTCTGTGCAACATGACTTATTCAAAAAGCAAGCAATTTTCCAAAGTAAATATTAATTTCCCATTCTAATAGCGATGTTCTTGGTGGATTTTGAGAAAGGGGAATAGTCTGGACAATCTCTCTTCTACAGTTTTTGCTTAGGTATCATTTACAGCAGCATTAGGATATTTTAAATATCTACCCTTTCCTGCAGCATTTAAGAAGATATCATTGTATCCATTATCAAGTAAAATTATGATTTTTCAAATGAACACTCTTAATTTATTTTTACTGCTACTATTTCGTTCTGATTCTTTGGCACTGTAAATCATTGTAGCATTACTCAGCTCAAAAAGAGGAGCATTTTTCAGTGCAATGCTGGAGCAGTTGTCAGCAGGTAACTTAACCCCCTTAATGATCTAGGGAGCATGTCAATGTAGCTGTGCCCCACTAATACTGTAACAAAAGATATACTCTGTACTAGAAGGGGTAAAAATGTAATATAGGCATAAAGAATGTATATATTGTTACCACCGTTCTGGTAAATGGTAAAGTAACTGATCACCTAGGATGTTTTCCCAAAGCTTAAGCTACTTAGCCTTTCTCTAACCACATCAGTGAGGTCAGAGCCATTAACACTTCTGTATTACTAGCGTTTGTCCATTAGGATTGAATACTCAGAAACAATCCTGTTGCACTGCTGATAAAAACTCAGCAATCCTGCAGGCCAACTACAGGCATCAATCACCAAACTAATCTGAAAACATGAACCCCCAAACTGACAGCCTCAGTTTCAACGCTCTTGACCAAAAAGTCACCCCAAACAGAACAGAAACAAACTAACTAACCAAATGCATTTGGGGTGGCAAAAATAAGAATACAAAAGCACCCAAAAAAATCTGTAAGGGTCAGCAGATCAGAACATCCTGCTCTGTTTCAATTTCACAGTAATCGCAGCTTGCGTGAAGCTGACATTATTCAACATAAATAACACTTGGAAAATTTTGGAAGACAAATTGCCCCCTGCAATGTGACAGCAAGGTGGTGTAATGAATTTCATATACAAATTTTATACACAAAATGTATTTGAGATACAGGCCTGAAAGTACAGGGCAGATTTGAACTGAAAAGGAAAACCAACCTGAGCTCATGCCTTAAATTATACACATGTAAGACAGCAGTTCTGAAAAAAACAGTAATTTTCAAATGACTACAAAACCTTCTACTGATAATTATGTATTGTCTTACATTATACTCCTTAGTAAAGAAAATTAATTTTGGGGGTGTGGGGGTGGAAATTAGCATTTTCAAATATTAACAAAAGCACCTTTCAACAGGTATTTCTAATTTCTGCTTGGCAAGAACAACGACCTCTCCATAAAAATTCTGTTTTCCACACTCAGCACCTATTTTGTTCATTTCTAATAAAACAAAAATCAAACTAAGTAGATGGCAACATTTTTTCTCTGTGTGTGTGTGTTCTATTAATTTACTTCTATAAAACAGAAGTAGATTTTGCTCAGCAGCCTTGCAAACCTGCATGCTGAATTTTGGGTTTCATCAGCTCTTAGCTTTTTCATCACCAAAAATGATAAATTAGCACAGCTATCTTTCCTTTTGGAGAAAAAAAATACAAACTATTTAGTAAAAAGTATTTTCAATACTTTGAGTTATGTGCAGATAGTATTTCAAACCATTTTGATTTTCCCATGAGAGATCACTTTGTGAAATAACATCCAAGAAAAAAAATTTCCCTCCTTAGGTATTTTTCTCTTTAAATTTAATCCTGACCTTGAAATAAACTGAATAAATTCTATGTGGACCTAATGGTTACTAAAATAACCTCTTTACAAGAGGAGGCTACACAGCCATTGAAATATTTATAAATAGATGGTGCATACAGAAATACAAAACCTGATTTTGCAGAAAAGGATGATTGTAAGAGATCCGCAGCTGTTCTCAAGCTTTAGCATTGCTTGTGTGAGCCAAGAGATTTTTGTCCAGTATTGAAGCTGAATTAACTTCATGGCTTGTTTTACATCCCCGTGGGTAAACCCCTGACGTACACAGCACCAGGCAAAAAGCTTACCCTCCATTTGATTTTCCCAAAATTGAAGCACTTTTAAAAAAATAAGCATAAATGTATTTCAAAACCCAACTGCTTTGGCCCCAAGTATAGTTTTTCTTGGCAGGGTGCACTTGTTTTTTATCTGAATGCTGATATTTTATAATGTAGCATCAGATATAAAATACTAATTTACATTGTGCCAGAGATCTATAGCATTTCAGTACCAGTCAATCAGTAAACAATTGGATCAGTGCTTTTTGTTTCAAGGGAACATTATTTAAACTAGAACATAATGATGCAAATTATTCTGTAGATAAGTACCAAAATGTCTAGAACTGAATGCATTATGAGTGTCTCAAAGACAGGGGAAGCAGAGTAGAAGAAAGAGTTGTGTGATTTTAGATCAAGTTAAATATGTCTAAGAAGCATATGTGCAAATGCTACACTGAAGGAGAACAAACCTTACGAAATTCTGAAATAAGATCTTTCTAAATACCTTGGAATACACTGAAAACTGAAGGTATTTGAAGGCTTGAAGCTTCAGTTCCACCTTCTACTTCTGCCAGCACACCTTCCTATAAGCAGAGAAACGATTTACCCTGTTTCGCTATTACATGAAATATATTATTTATAGTTAGTCCATTTTATTATAGGCAGAATTCCTGGCTGGACTTTCTTTTGTATGACCATAAAACAAAGTATAGTATTAATTCTTGGATGTTAATTGTATTTCTTTAATGTACTGGGTTGTATTTGATTTATCAGAAATAAGTAACCTGATACTCACACATCAGGCTAATAAGACCCATACAGTCAAAACTCATACTACAAAATGTGAAAGAAACTGTCATAGTTATATCAGGGAAAATTAAAATTCTTACCAGGCTTTTTTCCTTACTAGCTGAGAAAATGTACTGAGAAAGCTAACTTTTAACCTATTTAAGCAAAATTATTTCCCAGGTACTAACAGAATATTTGCATGCATTTGCAAAGCTAGTTAAATAGATTTTTTTAAAAATATATTTCAGATTGTTTAACATGAGGAAACTTTTCAGAGATTTTATGGCAAATTTTTAAGGATATATAAATTTCAGCAGAGAAAAATATATGTATTCCACACTTTTTTAGCCAGTAAGTTTTCCCCAAGTCCTTTCAGTCTTTTAAGGTGATGGAAGTACTTGTCTTTTACAATGGCCTAGCTGAACTACTGCGTGGGTGAATAGATATGCAACTACTTGGAAAATGCTTTTTTGAGAAAAAAACCCAGACTTATACATTCCTCCTTTCACCACTTCCAAACATAGTATCTCCAGTTAACACTCATTAATAAAATAATGAGCTGGGTACTTCCCCACTTACTGGACAGGTGCACTTCCTGATAATATAAAGTTCTACCCTACATTCTCCTGGGACAGATTCATTATCCCAAGTCAAAACCTTCACTTTGTATTAATTCAAGTCTTTCCTATTATTATTTATCTCAATGTGCCTTCTGAACTGGTACAGTCTTCATGAGGTATTTCGTGGACCCAACACACAGCTTATGAAGGCAGACCATAGATGTCTTGGGTCATATAAGGAAACTCCTTTCTACTGTTCCTAATCCCTCCCTTGCCTTCCCAAAACCATGAGACGTCACTTACCTGTTCACAGAATGAGGTGAGAAGGGAGAATGTGGCTGAGAGAAGATAATACAAGGGTTACATGGCTCTCCTCTGTCCACCCATTGTGAAGAAAAGGAGTCAGAAGTCTGGAACAGAGAGAAAACACACAAAGGAGTTATTTCACAGCAATGCAGCCTCTTCTCTTTCAAATATTGTACATACTGAGAATAGCAAACCTGTGCTTATAAAGCAAAAAGGGCCAAAGAACTGTATAAATTGAGGTGTTACAGTATGGGAACATGAGATCAGCAAAACCTGCATCTCTTCTGGACATCTGCAACCATAATTATTCAAAAAACTACTGAAGAATGCAGGCAAGGAGGATGATGGTACAGTGCTTATGGAGCATTTAAACATTTGACAGCACTACTGGAGCCAAAGACTAAATTCCTCCAGAACAAGGGGTAGATTATATGCAAGTGTTTATGTTCACTTGAAGAATGACCATTGCATAGAGATACTAATTTTAATACCAAAATATAAACATTTTCAAATATTATACTTGATATTTTCCATTTCTGTAGCCTTTTCATTTTGCTGTGTAGGGATTGACTTACATAAATTTTATAATATAGTTACTACGATAGTGCCATCTTACTATATGTGTTTTACAGGAAGTTTGACAATGCAGAAGCTTTATTATTTCATATCCTTTCGTTGTGGATTTTTATTTTAATACTGGGATTTGCTTTAAAAAGTACTAATGATCTTGTAAGCCCAAATAGCTGACCGAAGATTACTGAGCACAGAATGAATATTATATGTCCAGTGCAGGATCACAACTGAACAGGAAAAATCTCTGTTAAGACTAACACTATAACCATGAATCCACAAGCAAATTAATCTTGCTGTACTTCATCTGGAGAAAGTGTACAGGGAAAATAATTTTCTCAATAAGATTTTTTTTTTTTCTTAAAAAATAAAAAGCCTTGCTAGTTTTAGTAGCACAAGAAGTTAGCTTAACTTTCTCTGGATTCCTGTTTCTTATTGTGATATGTGCATGTGTTCAGCAAGCTGGTTTAGTTTTAGTGCAGCTGTACAGTGATGCATCAGTAATACCTGGGGTCCTACTTAACTCCCTGTGTTCTCTGTGCCTAGTGTTACTGCACTTCATATTTCATTTGCTGATCACATGTTTAAACACCTGATTTAATTGAGTCTGAAAAGCAGCAGAAAAAGCTCTGGATTGGTAGTAGGGCAGGGTGGCCTGTTGAGGTCCCTCTCTCATCAGGTACCCATAGCTGGTACCTATTTGGTAGCTGAGGCCTTTTTTATCGCAGCAAGTCACAGACACTGAGGCTCAGGGACAAGACAGAGTGCAGCCCTTGTGAAATGTTTTGTAATGGAGTTGGAATTCCAGTTATTGATGGAAAGATCAAATCTCAATTCAGGGGAAATTTAAACAGAAAAATAATAGCTTTTTACATTGTTTTTTCATCCTGTGCCTAACATTATTAAAACAATCCTCAGAGCTGCCCCAAGCAACAACATCAGCTCAACCACTGGGGCATGAAAGTTGAGAAACCAGTAGTTCTGGTGGAAACTTGATTTAGGAAGTTAAGAGATAGAATAGACTTTCTACATGAAGAGGTGGTACTTTTCTTCCTGAGCTGATTTTGATTCAGTTTTCTATTTGCTGCTTTGACAATTGCTTTGTTCCATATCTTTTACTTATTATTTATTACTTAGTCTGTTAGGACATGCATTATAAAACTTGCACTATATAATTCCTTTCCATTCATCATTAAATGCAGTATATGTTAGGAGATAATAAACTCAAAAGCATTGTGTATATGGAAAATCAAGGAGAGCAAACAAAGACAATCTAAACTAAAAGCAAACAACCAACCTGCACCACCAAAGCAACAACAAAAATCCAACCCCAAACCAAAACACCAAAGACAGATGAAGCATCAATAGTGGAAATGGAGCAGAGTGTAACAGCAATCAGGCAAAATAAGGTGGAAAGCAAAAATGTTGTTGCAGCAGTTGAGATAAATTACGACATTTTTAAGTACAAAGAAACCCAAGGTTATTACAGGAAACAGCATGATTTCTAATGGCATGGGTATTCTGGTGACAGAAGAAGGAAATATTCAGCAGACACTGCTTCTAGAAAGTGACATGAATGATTCTGTGAAGAAAGAATAAAATCTGTAGGAAATCAGGAGCACTGCAAAAACTGAACATCTGAAGACTGACAAAAATGACAACATCAGAAGGCTTCTAAAGAAAAATACTTCACAATCTTGGAATGATTTAATTTTAAGTGGCAAGACACAGAAGAAACATTAAGAAATATCTTTAAAAGCAAGAAGGCAGGTGACAATTTCTGGCTGATAATGTGATTTCTCAATTACCACATGCTGCCATCAATTACTTCTATTTCCTAATAGAGGTATGTTTTAATATAAATAAAAGCAAAACCTAATAACACAGTAGTTTATGTATGCAAAATGCTGTGCAATCTACAATCAAGAAGAATTAATATCAGACTACTAAGATGATATGCACAGTTATCTCAGACCAACCACTGTGTCAGTAACAGAAACTAAAAATTCAAGAACTGATAGTGCATTTCCTCCAGTTGGTGAATTTTAGCCTTCTCCATATGGTCCCATCATCTTGCAACAAAGAAGACATAATATCTTGGTGTAAAGTATTGCAAGTAATTGCAATCCACAGTTGTAATCTCCAAGTTAATATTGTATGCTGTAAAAGTGATAAGCATTTTGGACTGGTATTCAAAATGGGCAACTTAAATGGGCAGGAAATTTGAACAGGCTTAAATACATACCCAAAGGCCTTAAGTCAGATTTCTAGCCTACCTGTGCTATCTTCCTGTAAACCAAGTTGCTGGAACACAGCAGAAGCTAAGCTGAAAAATAAGTGCATTTTTATATAGCTTTTGCTTTTTCACTGTGTTCTTATGCTCCATCTGGTTTCTCTTATGACCTACATCCATAATGACAACTGACAGTCCAGGAATTTTATCATCTTGATTATCATTTTTATAATGGACTTCCTGAGAAAAGATGCTGTTTTGGGGCAATCTGACTTGCCAAAGTATTGTAAACCCAATGTCTGAATCAAGCATTCCTAACACATGAATCATTCAATCATTATTACTATTCAAGGAAATATTCATACTTCCAGGCAAAACAGCATCTAAAGATTGCCTTCTATGTTTAGAAACAGAAGCAAACTCTATTTTGTGACCATCATTTATTTTGTTGCATTCAAAACCTAACTCAGTGTCAACTTCACTATTTGGATGCAGTGGTTTCTAAATCGCCTATCAAGAAACCCCTCCTATATTTTTGCAGCTTCTGTGTGGCCTTTCTCATGGGCAAAAATAAATCTGTTTCATTATTGTAACAGGCTGCCACAGGTTAAGTGGGTCAACCTGCCTGTTGTTTCCCCCCCCAACCACGAACAGAAGTGAGAAGGTACCACACAAAAAAGAATTCCAGGTTGCAATAAAGAGTTAAGATAGGATTGAGATGAGAGTTTTATGTAAAACAGATAATCATAATGCACAATTACCTTAGCCTACTTGCAGAAAAAGCACAGTAAAACATGGAGGGGAACCAACCAACCAAACACCCAGCATAAAACACAAAACAAAAACCAGAAGCTACCCAATTCCCATCTGTATCACTGCGATCCCCGCAGAGAAGAGCCAAGGCCCAAAACCCATAACCAGCAAGAGAGCAGAATACCCCTCATGTTACAATCTGAACTTCAAGCCCCATAATATTTTGCTCCCACCAGCACTCTTTTTGAAGGTGGCATGAGGCAGGGTAATTTTGAATAATAGCAACTAATTTTAATTCAACCCATGACCATCATTGTCATCTTGATTAGGACTTAGACAGTAGCTATTCACAAGTATTACTAAGAAAACTAAGGTTACATCTGGATATGCCCTGAACCTTCACAGCTCTTACCCTGCCTTCACTTACAATTTCATTCAGAGTTAGAAACCAACTTGTTACAACAAATATGCAGCTTGCTGCAGATCTAGTGCCTAAAAATAAGGCACAAATGCATCCTTTTTATTGGTTCCCCGTTTCAATATTGCTTCACCGGAGACACCTAGAGCCATAGTCAACTTCTCAGAACCAGAACCCTACACTGGCTTCACTACAATCATAATCAATTTGTTGCCATTAATCATACAACAGTATGATTAGAATCTGACACATTTTAAGTTGCTTAATCATTTGTGAAGCTCTAGAGCAAGAAATACACACAGCGTATTTGTCTTTTGTACAGGCAATGGAGCTATGCACAGAGAATTCTGAGCACAGGAGTCATCTGAAAAGTAATGCACTTTGTTTGTTTGCATTTTCTACAAAAAAAAAAAACCAAAACAAAAAAAACCCCACTATTGCATTATGTTAAATACCCTGAGGGTTTAGCATAAAACGTGACTGGAATGAATCTAAAGGAAAAAAAACCCCAACTTTCTGTCTCATTAGATGATCTGAGTTTCAAAATCTGTTCTAAAAGTGTTGTAAAGTGTGTAGTGTTGTAGATTAATGCACTGAATACATTTCCACAGTGCTTGATGTGTTTCATAAAAGGTCCATTTCAGAAGTGTGCTGTATTATAGGTGAACAGTCGCAGTAAATAATCTTGTTACAGAAACCTAAGCAATTTTTACAAGGCGTATTTCTGGCTGACTGAACAATTTATTCTCCAGATGTCACATTGTATTTTTCCAATATAAAATGAAACAGGGTTTTTTTTTTCCTTTCTTTCTTTCCTTTTTTTTTTTTTTTCTCTTTAAGGCAGACTCTTTTGTTTGGTGAGACTGAATGATAGGTACTTCCTTAAAGAGAAATATCTATTATTAAAACCTGTTATGGTATAAAATTTGCACTCTATGTGATTACTATATGCAGTTTATAATTTAATTTTGTTTAGAGTGGTAAAAGACTACGGCAAAGCGTGAACATTGCAGAGGATAGATGTGTTCACTTAAAAAAATAGGAATCATTAGCTCTTGAACCGATCATCTATGTTGATTCTAGAGGTTGCAAGGATCTTGACTAGCTCTGTGTATGGTTCAATCTGTGTCACTTCAGACGTTACCCAGTAATAAACCCATCTGCCATATTATAGGCCCCAGAAAATTACACGATAATGTGATATGATAAGAACTGCCTCTCTACAAGGCAAGGCCAATTAAAAACATTTTCACTAAGATGGCATCATCAGTAGAGATAAACAGGGTAATTTTCCAGCATGTATTTTCTTGGCTTCAGGAAGGAAATACTTTCACAGGAAGCTCTCACCCCAGAAAATTCACAGATTATCAGCAACCTTTTCATTGATAGAAAAAAAAAAGGGAAAATCACCGTACAGACTAGAAATTATCTATTTTCTTGGTCTGCTCTCTTGATTATACACATGAAAAAATAGTGTCAAAGGATAAATTGCATATTTTTTAAAATATTGCCCATTTTATTCATTGTTTTTTAATCATATGTTTCTGTTTCTCTTTCTGTCCACAAAGCTGTGTGCTCCTACAGACCCATATAAGAGTGCCTAACAGTTGAATTCTAGAAGTGCTGGTCTGTTAATACATCTGCTTAAAGAAAACTGCATTAGAACCAATAAACGTTGCCCTTAAAAGGTGATGGAGTTCCAGAAGTCTGTTCTTTAAGTGAAGCTGGGTTTTACAGATAACAGACCTGAGATGAAAAGTCTCTCTTGTATTCAGTCCTATCTATGGTTTTCATACATCAGTGCCTTTTTATGAACACTACAAACATATTCAGGTCTTGCTATATTCAGGGTCATACTGGAAGATACTATCAGACTCATCTCAAAAGTTTCTCTGCTCTTCCTACCCCACCCAACCTTTTATGCAAAGCTTGCCAGTAGACAGCTTCCCTAACAAAGCACAGAAATAGAATCATAGAATGGTTTGGGTTAGAAGGGACCTCAAAGATCTCCCAGTTCCAACCCCCCACAATAGGCAGAGACACCTCCCACTAGAACAGGTCTCTCAAGGCCTCATCCAACCTGGTCTTGAACACCTCCAGGGAGGGAGCATCTACAACCTTCCTGGGCATCTTCGTCCAGTGTCTCACCACCCTCACTGTAAAGAAGTTCCTCCTAAAGGCAAATATAGGTACAACATTTAAGCAAGCCATTGCTCAACTAGATCTCTCTTTGAATAAAATATTTTGCATTGGCCTAATATCTTTCTGCCCACAGACATTTTTTGAGATATTTATATGTGTAACTACCTTTTCTTTGCTTAAAAGACTTTTAAACATTAGGTATTCCATGAAAAATTCCAATTACAGTAAAAAAATTTCCAGTGAGTGATTTGTTTGACCTGAGACGTAACTCCCTATTCTGTATTTAGGTGTTTGAGTTGTGCAAGCCTTGCAGCTATGATTTTTAGGTGGTGCAGAGGTAACGGATATCTGGCTTTCACAAGGGAATTTATATGTGGCAACAGTGAAAAATTAGTGGCTATGGCTGTGAACAGAGATCTACCTTCTAAATAACGAAATAAAAATTCTTGCCTGAAACCACATGCATGTCAGACTTTCAAGACCTTGATTCTGGGTTCTTATCTAAAACAGCTTTTAACAATACTTACAGTTTCAGCCTAAATTATTTAAAGCAGAAAAGAACCAAGTTGCAACATAAGATAAGCAGGTTTCAGCAAGTACCAAAATCATCTTATCAAGAAAATTAATCTGTCTCTGGAGATTTTTTTTTTTGTTCTTTTATCAGAGGATCCTACAGTGGTACACAAAAACAATAAAACTTATTACAGAAAATACTCTTTTTTGCTGTTTTTTTGTTGTTGGGTTGGTTTTTTTTTTTTGTGTCTGTGTTACTTACTGAACTAAGGTCAAAATCTGAACTGGTGGTAGGGAGGTTGGGCTATTCTGTTGCTTCAAGAAAGTTCATGGCACAATCCAGTACAGCTATTGAGAATATAAAATCTTCCTCAACTGTTTGCTCTAATCCTGACTCCAGAAAATTCAACTATTAAAGAAACATAGCACTGAAGATGTCATCCACATTCCCTGTAATTCAGCTGAAAGGTGACACAGCTATTATTAAGTAACACAAGATTTTAACATTCCAGGATAGAGCAGAATTTGGTTAACCAGCGACAACAATGTTTCATGAGCTTGCAGGGGGGTCAGAAAGGAATCTAAAACCAAAACATGGATTGAAATAGTTTGTTCTCATGGACAACAGTGAACATTTCCAACTGTTCTTCTCTGCTAAGAATTGCTTTTAGACCACTAGAGACAGTCCAAACACAGAATTTCTTATCAAGTAGGTACTGAAGAAAAGACCAAATACATGACCAATTTTTGTAGACTTTGCAGTTAGGAGACTTAGGGAAAGATGAAACAAACTACACAAAAATTTGCAAGAAAGTATATTCCCCACACTTTGGAGCCTAAGATTACTGAAAAAATAGAATTAAACCTAAGTAATAGTCAGGTTATAAAGCACCTTCAGAATTGCCTCTGGAGAGGGAACACTTTGACTTCACCCTCACAAAGTTTGGTTTTTCTGATTTTATTTCAGTTTCTACCTATGATTCTGATCTTGCTACAGAGGTGAGCAAATAGCTCCAAAGAGAGAAAATTCATCTGAGAACTAGAATGTTGATCATAGTACTTAGTGCTAGATAGTGTATGCAAAGGCCAATGTATAATGACAATGGTTCACTAACTCCTCAGCTCATCCACTATCCACTTCCCATGTCCTTTAGCAGGCTTTGGAATTTTATTCAAGTCCTTTTTTATTTTTTTTAAGGGTGAATCAGGATAATTGGTCTGGTCTCTCCTCTTGCCTGAGAGCTGGAAGATCTCTCATAGCCTTCTTATTAAGGTGATAACCTGTCAAACACATGAATGTGCTATAATATCCTCAGTCTTGACAGACAGTCCCCTTTGGCCTACAGTGGGGGTTGAATCAGAGTTTCCCCTTCTAAGTCTAAGGGAAATGAATGAGGAAATGAGGCTGAAGCTTTTCTATACATGACCCATTATTCATATTCAGATACTGGTAAGCACCATGAAGAATCCTTTCATTGCTAGCAAGCTATGAATGACTATGGAATAGCTATTCTGAATTTTCCTTATTACCTAAGTTCAAATGGATTTGAATGAGTTTTTCTTGTCTAAGACAGAAGCAATGCACAATCAGGTGAAAGCAAAGCAGTACCTCCAGGATCTTTCTTGGTTAAGTTTTCAGTATGAACACCAGCAACAACTGTGTGGCTTTGCATTCCCTGCTGTTGGTTCATCAAAATGCCAGTCCTGAAATGAGGCAAGAGCTTTGGAAGTCATGAAAGGTGTCACAAACACAGGAGCTAACACAATGATGGATTGGACATTACAACAACACAGCCAGCACACAGGTCAAGGAAACGAAACCTTCTTATCTTTAAAATAAGCTGTGTGGGTCGACTTTGTATGCCTTTCTTTGTTACTTGCTTTGGAAGAGGTGTGGAGAAAAACAGAAACACAAAGTTACATCTGTAAAGTACACTACCCAGCAGCAGATGGCATGGAGGTCAAAAAAGGCAGCATTATATAGTTGAGGCATAACAATATGGTGGTCTCGCTTTAAAAAGCTTCCAGGTTTTCAAGCACAAAAATCAGCCTGAGGCACCTTCACTTCTGTGTCAGAAGCCCAGAAACTGTCTGGACCACAAAGAATATTTCACCACCAGACTCACATCCCACTGAGGAGACAAATATGCCAGCGTGAGGGAGATGATGCCACTAAGAGAAACTGGGAGCATAAGAATGAGGTAAACAGGTTTTAGAAACTTCAAAGTAATTTTTATCTTCTTACCTTAAAAGTTTGCAATGAGCAATTACTGAAGCACAGATCAAGAGATTGCAACGTGAGGTGTGACAGCAAAAGTATTAAAACATATATATATTAATTAGCATTTCTAGGAGTATTCTTAAGGTTCTGGTGAGCTTAGAAAATAACAGGCAACTTCATATTGAGGCAAATCAGAAGGGAGCTCTTTCACAAAAATATCTTTAATTGGCCATCATTTGCCATGCAACAGTTTTCTCCTACTATAGACACTTGTGTCCCTGTTAAGTCTGCCTCCCACACAGTCCAGTCTGCTTTTTCCCTGATCCTACAATGAGGCAATAACACTGTGCTCATCAACGATCCTATTACCATAGAAATGATAGCAATGTCACAAATTCAGCAGTCTGATTCCTCCACAGGGTTGATTAGGAACAGATGATGAGCTGGAGAAAAGCTGAACTCCTGATTAAACACAAATAGCTCTTATAATGGACAAATATGACAATAAAATACACATTAAAATCATGTAAAGAATGAAAATCCTAATACTATATATGAGGAATATTCACTGCATTTCATTGATGTTTGAAACTATTTTAATTTGTTTGCAAAGTTCCCTACTTTATTTTCAAATCCCACATACATATGTAATTAGGAATTGTATGTGCTCCAGGATTCACTGAAAAATCAGTGTGATTGCAGCTTGTAGAACACTAGTTAAGACTCCCTATTTGTTTCCCAATAGATTTACTGTTAAAAATGCTAAGTATACACATCCAAACAAATATAGATAAATCATATGCATTTATTCTTTTCACCCACATCTACCTGAATTTAAAGGATATGTTACTTAGTGCCCTTTCTAATAAGTTCTGAGAATGCCTTTATTAAAACCATCTCCCATGAGGTGCTTGCACTTCGCCTGAGTCCCCAGAAGCACTTTTCCCTGTTCCCAGTAAAGACATGGGCTCAGTAGGATACTGACACACTCCTCTCCCACTGCTTCAATACCTTAATGAATGAGTCAAAGCCAGATACTTCATCGTCTTCTGAATCAAGACCTGTATTGAGCCCACAAGCACTATAGATTGAAAAAGGCTATTTGTATCATTCAGATCATTCATCCCAAAAGAAGCAGCACCATATATGAAAATAGAAAAGTGTTCCAGTACAGTTCCTGTTCAAGAGACTGTCTTTTCATTTTAAATTCTCATACTAAGCCTAAGTGCTAAATCCTCAATTCATACTTTACTGGAGACTTGACAACTCCGATTTCAACTGCAGTTTATTTCTTCAGTTAAAGTGTGCAGTAGGGTGTGCATACCCATTCCAGGCCATCTCTATTCTCAGGCCTGCTGCAGTGTTTCTTCTACTTCAGACTATTTAGTCAATGCCATTAATCAAAATCCTATAGCAGAAAATGCATGCATAAGTCCTACACATTTATTGCCATGGCAACAATTCAGGCTCTTGTTCATATGTCAAGCTACATCAGTGGAGATAAATTCTATTGTTTTCACACTGACAGTTCTCTCTGTGTTGGACTTAATCCATGGAAAAATATAGCTTTGCCTCTTATTAAAATAAAACACAGACCACCCAACTCTCAAAATCTCATCCACACATAGTATAACTGAACAATCTGAACAGTTATAAAATTATAGTTTGATATTTAGGTTTATGATAGTAATTAAAGTGGAAAAAAAAAAAAAAGGCCCAGTCCTCATAATATTGTTTTTATCTGTGGGACCAGTTAGGAATTTAATTCTTCTTGAAAAGATTAGCTCATTGCTGTGAAGCTAAATAGCTATGATACCAGAGCACTGTGTTCATGAATTAGATTGCAGTATTTTAAAATAAATGCCTTTTAAGCTTTAAGTGAAGTTGATGTAATTCATTTTCCAACTTAGCTGTAGATACTGTATTTTTTATAACATTAAAATTAATGATTAATGAACAATATCCAGAGAGGGATTTTATATTTCATTTAAGCTCATGACAAAATGTACTCTCATGTGGGTGATTCACAAGTGTGAAAGACAGACAAGCATAATTTTTTTGTGCATAAGTCTCTATAGATTTACTTGTGTATGCTGTATTATGAGTAAGTCTTAATGCCCAACATCATTTTATGAGATTTCACTGTGTGTTAGATCACAGTTTTGATTCCTATTATTTCCACAAAAAACATTATTGCAGACTAACGAGAAACCAGCTTCTTGTTAATAAAATATTTTTAATACTTCATACTCTCATTATCTCCTGCGTACAGTGTGTCTTGCTTCCTGGAAAGACACAAGCCTCATATTACCACTAAAGACATATCCTTTTCAATCTGACCCTTTTTTCACTTCCTCGTGCAGATTTAAGTCCCTAATTTTACATCATGCTTCATATTGACAAAGCCTATTACCATGATATACTATACTGGAGTTCATTTAAACGAATATCCACCACTACATCTGTTACTGTCAGTACCCAGTCTAAGTTCCTGTGTCAATGAAAATGAAGACAACAATTATATTTACTTATTGTCATGCCATGTTATGCCCGTATCAGAAACTGCTTCACATACACACTGTGTGTGACTTGCATCAAACATATATATTTTTAAATGGGGGGCTTTGTGTAATTTGTAAATATCCTGTGAACTTCATTCATATTAATGAAGCAGCATTGCACTTTACTGGCATTTTAATGCAAATTACAGTAACTCTTCATGTGCCATACCTCCATACGTGACACAGGCCACAGCTCTGTAAGCCAGACTTACTTCCCCAGAAGAGTAGCACAGACTGGGTACAGAGCATACCCTTTCCTATCCTCAAAAAGGAAGAAGCTGGGGTTCTGAGGAAGCACAGAGTACATCACATAACTTGTCAATTTATTTTTTAACGTTGCCATGTTCTTCAGGAGAGGCACTAACAAAATGTCTCTCGTGGTCTGGGAAGTGAGAGCAACATATCTTAACTCCAACAAGTAATGTTTTACAATTCCTTTCCCTGCTCCAATTAAAAGCATCATGTTTCTCATTGCTTCTAAAACCAGACTTGCACTACTTCCAATAATTTTTTTTTTAAATAGTAATATCTGAAGCAGAACAAAAACAGCTTTCTTCCATACACATAAATTACACATCAAAATAAAAATTTGGTTCCCAGTTTAGCACTGCCCTCTGGTGATACATATCTTGGATGTATATGTGACCCACTTCATTGGCATATCTATCTGGACAAGAAATAAAGCTAAATTCAGGCATTTAAATCTAAGACAGGGATTATAAAAAAACAAACAAACAAAAAAAAAAAACAACCCTTTGTTTAACTACTTTGGCTGCTAACATCTCAAAGATAAATATTTCCACTAAGCTCCCAACCTGAAGCTTTCTATGTGCACAGGCAGAATTAATTCATTCTTGGTAGTGTTGAGATGGTTCCAGTGTCTTGCGGATTCATCCTGTCATCTCCTTCAGGAATCCCTTCCACAGAAGTGGATTCTCAGGTTCCTAACATACATCTGCAGGAGCACTGGCAACCTCAGCCATGCTTTCTTAGGAAGATTTCAGTATCTACCATCAAACAAGTGTTTTCAACTATAAATCTGTCTCTAGGTGATTGTATTTGAGTTGGAGGGAGTCAATATTAGAAGGCTGAAATGTATGGGCCCCTGTCAAGCAGATGGCTTCCTGCAACATTAGGAGGCATCAAACTTACACACTATTATTGTGGATCTCAGTGTTTCTCAACATTTGAAAATCCACTATTCTGGAAACTTCTTCCAAAAAAGTTTTTGAAGTAAAAAATTCTGGTACCGTGATGGCCTTTACCTACAACTGCCATAATACCAGGTTAATTTTTAATATTCATTTATCACTACTGAAGAATATAAATCTCCAATCCTAACCTACCATACTGAAAGACATTTGTCCATTGTTCCTATCATGAGACTAATGAGCAACGCTCCCTTACTAGATATTGTATGTACCTGGAATGAAAAGTTGTATGGAAAAAGGTCTGCCACATGTTTGCTATTTGTGTTAAAATCCTTTCCAAGGCTCATTTACAGAAACTATCAGGTTTCAGGCTCCTTTCAAAATCTGGCCCTTTTTATGTGTGGGTGTCTCCTGTTGTTGGTGAAGATGCATTAACAAGAAATGATATAAGGTAGTATTCTGAATATAATATTGTTACCAGAACTAACAATGTAAGATTCTTAGTGATATAATTTTTAATGCGTTATGATTATAGAATGATTTTTTTTCTTTTTAATATGCCAACCAAAGCAATTTGTGCATCTCAAGTCAGGGTCATAGATGCAGCTAAGTGAAAAATGCCACAAATACATGAACCTGATTTGTCTTCTTTAATGATAATCAAAACAATAAGAATGAACTTTCCCTCCAAGTTCATTGCACAATACTTCACGTTATTAATCAGAGTTATGTCACAGGATTATTGCTTTGCTTAATAATGTGTTTAATGTAAATTTAATGTAAAAGATCCATGATAGAAGCAGTCAAAGCTCTATTAAAATCCTTTTGCAAAGTTCAGCCACTGTATTGGTAGCTTTAGGCTAATAGCCTAATGTTAATTTGGATTCTAATCTATTATTTTGCATATTATTTAATGTGAGGGTTTTTTATTAGATTTTTTTTTTTTGGCAAAGTAAGAAAAAAACATATGGGTCAGAGTGCATGACTGTCATTAACTGCAGTGCATTTCTGGGACACGCATAATCATAACACAACTTCTGCAATAAAATAGTGTGGACTATACTCCAGTCAACAACCTCTGTCTCATCCCGTAAATGGAAAAGAATAGATGACAATCAAGTGACAAATACCTGCAGCTGTTCACACATACTGTTCCAACTTAACAGGTTCCTACCCTCTTAGCTGGTCCAGAATATTAATTCACATACTCTTCCCTCTCTCCGGTTCAGTCAAAGATGAATTAGACTAACACTGTCTTGATAAACTCATTTCACTCCAAATGAGAGTTTGAGATAATTACATGATTAATTGTTCTGGGAGAAGCGACGATATGGTAACCTCCAGAAAAAAAAAAAAAAAGGGCAAACTTATATGCAGGAGAGCATAGGTGAACACAGCAAGCATCAGAAGTTACAGACAGAAAGAATAGCCATAATAAGAAATGCATCCCCTTTCCTCAACTTCCTCCTAAATTCCCAACAGAATTACAGTAATCTTAGAGTGGTGATCTAGAATAATAAAGTATTCTTCCATTTCATAAACTTTCTTAAGCTGTAAATTGGTCTCTGCATGGTAAATTACTAAGAAGTCAAAGAAAAGTTTACAATATAAAAATAATTCTTCAATTCAGATGGAGACTTGTACCTTTAGAATACAGTGAAAATAAACTTTGAAACAAGAAGTGAAGTAGCATTGCTTTGGTCTTCATAAAATGAGGAATATTTACACATTGCATTATTTTTATCCTCCCTGTTCATCCATTTGGCCAAACCTTGTTCTTGCCAGCAAATATTCAGTAGACTGTCCTAAAATTACTGAAGAGTTATTTTAGTTGGACTCCCTAAGATAAACCACAGCTTAAACTGAAATACTTTGAAAATTTATAGAGCTAACAGTACAAAAAATAAAAAAGCTTCAATTTTTTGGATCTCAAAAAAAGTGAAACAAAACAACAAACAAAACAAAAAAACCCAAATAAAAACCTACCTTGTTGCTTTGAAAGCTGTTTTATTTTCATCAGAGACATTATCATACTCTAATATTTTAACATCACTGATTCCACTGAAAAACATAAACTGAACCTTGGACTAAAAATAGTCTGGTTAAATGGGTTGTGAATTAAATATATAATATATCTAGGCAACAGTAGATACCAGGAGCAACAATTTTCTGTCCCTCATTTTCAAGTACTGAATAATCATAGCTGTTTCAAGGTTCATTTTCTTACCACTTGCTTAGGCCTCTGCATACTTTTTGCCTTGAGGAAGAAACTAATCTTATCTGAACAACATATAACAACATTATGCTGGCAGTCAGAACATATCTCAGAAAAGAACAATACTGTCGCTGTCAGTCAGTAACAAAAAAAAAAAATAGCCTGATGGTACAGAATTCTGTGTTGCAGAATTGAGCTCTAGAATATCATAAACATAGACGATTTCCAGCTAGTGATATATTTTAAAAGATTTTCTGTCAATGCATGATGAGGAAGAGAGCTGTTGAAGAAATCTGCATCAATCTCTAATTCATTTCTCAAATAATTCTCCCCATGCTCATGTTGGTGGAATAGATATGAGACATTTAATTACTTCATCTTTTTTCCCCTAAAATAGCACTGGTGATAGTGAAAATACAGGGCCTGGTCACAGCAGATACAGCAGTAGCGAGTTTTCTTCTGGTAGGTCATTTCTACCATACCTACATGTCTAGGAATCAGATCTCATGCCTAAACACAGTTTAGGCATCCTCATTCCCCTGGTATTTTTTTCAAAAGATCACAAAAAGTGGTAAATTGTGTTCATATTATATTTTCATTGGCAATGACAATCATATAGTGTCTGAATCATGATTAGAAATTATCGTTCCAATCTCAGGTCTACTGTACCCACAGCTTGGTTTAACTTAATATACCTTAATTCACCTCTAATGAAAGGCATTGATACTGTTCCTGCTCTATGGAAATTCATTTATATCCCTCAAGTGCTGAGAAACTTCAGTAAAAAATTTCATATACATACCTACTAAGGAAAATAAGTGATTATCCTCCAACTTACTTGCTAAAGAACAGAAAAAAAGTCACTTGCATTTTTTTCTCAGGGAATAGCAGAACCAGCATCTTGAGATGATTTTTAATTAGACTCTTCAGTTCTTTGCACACAATAAAACCCAAATGAATGGGCTCTGTGTCTAGAGACTACCAAGAAAATAGGAAAAGAAACAGTCCAAACCCATAGGACTTATGATGTTATATCAAATTGAAGCAGAATCCCAGGCCTGTTCCAAGTTTGCAGCCAGACTGTCAAAGAACAGACATTACTGACAGTAAAAATAAAGTAATTTTAATGTGAGACTTGAAAAAACTACATATTCCACTCCAATAAAAACTATATTATTTTGTCATATGTCCTGTTGCCTGAAGGCCACACTTTTTTGCAACCATCAGTAGTTGGAAGAAATAGGGAAAAGAAAATTCTTCACGCTCCAACTTATTATGCAAATGTCAAAAATTATCAATTAGGTAAGAAAGCCTCCAGAAGTATCTTTGGGATGGAAAAGCAGTATTGGATATCTTGTTGTCACAGTCAAGGACCCATCTAGGTTTCTTCCTCCCCAGATTATCTTCTAGAGTCAGAGTTTCATTGCAGGTTGCAGCAAAGGTACAGTTTCCCCCTTGTTCTTTGCAAATGCAGCACTTCTGTTGCATTGGGAATCATCTCATGTACTTACTGCTACTGGCAGTATTTCACCCATTAGGAATATGCTAAAGTCTCCTGTTAAGGAAGCTTGTAGGCTTTCTAATGTTTATCAGTTCAAATTAAAATTGCTTATTATAAGTGTTTTGCATTGCACATATATTTAATGACATAAGAAATCTGGTGAGAAAAACATCCAGAATAATGACCTTCCAGATAAATACTTGTATAAAATCCAAACCTGAATAATGACCAAAGGCTGGGAGGGGGAAAAATATTCCTGAGCTAACTGTGTAGTTTTTCATAAGACACAGTTAGCACAGATATAATGTAAGTACATCAAGCAAGGTATGATTGATTTATTATACTGGAATCCATTAGAAGTATTCCATTGCAGTTTTAAAACCATATAGTCATTAAATATCCTTGAAAACACACATTCTCTACCATCATTATAAGGTATTCTTGACAGCACATCATTTTTAATGGCACCATTATAAACAGGGTTCATAATGACTCTGTTTAGTATGTAACAGAATTGGAAGTCAGTAATATACTGACTTGTATTCAACATAATCAGATAACAAAGAGCGCTGGAGGAAAGATGAGTGCACAATTAATATAGGAATAATTATTTTGTGTAAAATGAAACATGTTTTAAATAGGGTGTCAAATAGGCATTAAGATGGAAAAATGAAACGGTAGAATAGACTCAATGTACATCACTTACAAGTACAACATGAACAAGCGGTGCTGATATATGATCTAAAAAGGAAAGCAAAGATTATGCCCAAGGCTAATTGAAGTGTTAATACTGGTTTCTAATTCCAGCAATCATGTGTGTGCTTAAAACAACTCCCAGATTCTGTAAGCTGTGCCTTAAAACACAGCTTCAACTCCACTCTTGCTTTTGTTTATGGTGCTTTCTGAAACCAGGACATTTGAAGAACAATTATGTGTGGCTGATGTCCATTCAAGTGTGTTGGGGAAATCAGCTGCAAACTGTTATTTGTCAATGTCACAGTAAGGAAATCATGAAACCTAAAGGATTTCACAAACACTGAAGTATACCTTTAATTTAGTTATATCTTAGAAAGCTGGGCACTTGAAACGAAAAACAGGTCCTAAGTTATTTCTACAGTAGGCAAGACATTTATATGGGGAAAAAAGGAAATGAGAATTTTCTATGCCATATAACCACTAACTAACAGTGGTATCAAGAGAAGTCTTCTGACTCACCATGAAAACTAACACGACTGTAACAACACCCAGCAGCACAACCTGAGGCAGAGTACTCACTCCAGGTGCCTTCTCCCTGCAAGGCCTGGCACTTCAGGGACAAAGATAAGCAACTGAAAATAAGATTCTGCAATTGAAGTCTCTTGCTGATATGTGTTGCAACACAGACGTATAAACTTAAAGCCATAGGGTATTTGCAATTATTTCTTATGATGCATTAAGACAAACTGACATCCAAGATCCTAATCAGCCATGTAACTCGTAACAAAGATGAAATAAAAAGGTCCTGTAAAGATCCATTATTGTTTCAATACACATCCTTGTCTGCAACGTCCTCTGGATAAAGACTGTGCTAGTTTGTAGAAGGCCTTGTAAAATCTAATCTGTCTCTATCTGATAATAGAATTTTACAAGACAAAAGCTTCTCAAAATAGAAAGATCCCAACTTCTTGCACTTATGCATAAAAATAAAAGGTAAGACACATTTTATGCCACTGTTCTGTTTCTCTTCTTCTGGACAGGAGTTAATTCGCACCTCAGTGCAGGACACCTTCACTGCCCTAAATAGGTAGTCCACTGGGGCTAGTGCAGACAGAAGTATTTATACATATGTATGTGTATGAACATATACATGTGTACACAGATTCAGATATCACTCTTTCCACAGAATCTCTACTTCTTGGGAGGAAGCATAAGTACTGTTAATTAAACCAGGTCTCCAGAAATTTAATCTCATTCATCGTGTCATTTGAGGCAGCACTGTCCAAGAAAAAGAAGGAGGTGCCTACACAATGCAATAATCCATTCAAAGTGACAACATGTATTACATACTTCTGTCCTTGTAAAGAGCTGGCTTATTACCATACTGAGATAATGAATTTAACAGTACATTTATCTACAGGTATTAATGGCTGCATATATTTGCATAATTGCAGTTTCCTGCGATCTCTTCTTGTGCAAATAAGGAAATACAGATTTACAGAGCCTCACCTTAACTAGTACTGATATTATGTTTCCCAGATTTTCCTAAAATACAGATGATACCTAAATATTTGCAGTCACTGCAACATCTTGTAACATTTATTTTCCAGCATGTGATCCTGAGATTTTTGCCTTCTCTGCTATTAGAATATTACCCTTCTATGTAATTTTTTAAAATTACCTTTCCTCTTCCATGTTCTATGCTAACTATGTAATAAAACCACATACAGAAAAACATGGCAAATCTTGAACTAAAAATGCTGGTGATAAGTATGTGAAAGTCCTTTCATGTCAGTACTTTTCCCCAAACTACAGCAAGGCATAGCTCCATGAGCTCTGTTTGCCATATTGGCCTCCTTTACTAGACCTGTTACCCCTTCTGCCATGTCAGCCATAAGCTTAAACTTTCTATCTTGCATACATGAGGACCTTAGCATTCTCACTGGTGTTATTGCTTCACACTACTATTTTATGTCCTAAACAAATCACAGAATGGATTAGGTCAGAAAGGACTTCAAAGATTATCCAACTTCCCCTCCAAGGGATATCTCTCAACTAGACTTGGCTGCTCAAGGCCTCATCCCTCCTGGCCTTGAACGCCCCCGGAGAGAGGCATCTGCAACCTATTTCCAGAGTCTCGCTTTTCTATCTGTAACACAGAAAGTCTTTAAAGTATTTCTACTTACTACTACTGTTCTGAAAGTAAAGCAAAGCTGCCTGTAAAGTACAAAACAACATTTACTTCAATAGTTTAATTCCATCAGTACCACCAGAACCTTATAACTAACGTTGCCAAGACAGAAGAGCCAGGATACACTCTACCACAGTTGAAATGCGTCATATGGCTGAAACACATAGATCAGGAGAGTTTCAACAGTCATGTATCAGAAACAATGTGGATAGAGGCTAAGATGGAACAGTAGGGAGTAACTGAGAGTTGAAAGGACAGCGAGCTAACTGAAAACTATGCTGTCCTGCTTGTGCCAAACAGATCTGCACTTTGCCGCCTAAATGGCCAGGCTCTTTTAAGTCAAATTTCCCATAGGATATTGCTAACTTCATGCTCCTCAGTGCCAGAGCCTCAGTTACCAGCATGAGCTAACAATCTGAGCCAGGCCTGCAATAACAATGCCCTTAATAGTTTAAATACGATTTAATGTGGTTTACATTTTCAAGTCTGAGGTAAAACGAGTTTATAGAGAGCTCTGCTTTTACAGTCCACAAAAGTATCAATTTTGCAACAATGATCTCAAAGCTTTAGATCCCCAGCTCTGAAACACAAAGTAGTATTATCCAGGACTATAGTGGCAAAATATTTAATCATGTGCATAAAATTTTACAGACTACAGTAGTAATTTCTATTGAAAAATCAATCAATTTTATTTAGTCAGAATTGTATCAGAATTATAACTTGTATTAGTCAGATCTATTTTTTGTTAGAACAGTTTGAAATAAATAAGGTACAGAAAACATCTGATTGAAGAATGCATCACAAAAGATATGAGCAATATAGCCTCAACTTGATTAAACTGTAATCTTTGAATGCTTGACTTTATAAACTTAATAACATTCTCCTGGTATGTACTTCTACTGCATGTGTAGTATATAATAGAATGACCTTCAGCCATAGCATCCCTGTAGTAGAACAGAAGCATTTGCCACAGATTTTATTATAAATGCTTTAACAAAATTCTAATCAATAATACTTTAGAGAATGACAACGAAATTGAATACATTCATAGGTAAAAGGAGATGTTATTATCTCAGTTCAGTAACTATGAAATAGAAAGATGAAAAAGTCTGTTTTTCATATTAGAACCGAGCACAGCTGTACAGTTATATAATAAAGTATCACTTGTATCCATGGCAATAGGGAGTAATTGATGCACCACAGTTATTTTTATAAACTCAAACAACAACAAAAATCAACTGGAAATTTCTTTGCCAGTTTCTTGGTATTATATATTTCTTATCTGTAAATAATGTTCAAATTTATAGTCTGAATACACTCATTGATGTGACTCATTGAATAAAACATGCTGGGTTTTGCTGCATATTAAAGATGAAGGGCATCTAATACCCAACAACCAATTCTTTCATTAAGGTTCTCCTCCCCCTCTACTATGCCCTGATGAGACCTCACTTGGAATATTGTGTTCAATTTTGGGCTCCTCAGTTCAGGAGAAACAGGGATCTACTTTAAAGAGTCCAATGGAGGGCTACAAAGATGATTAAGGGGATGCAGCATGTGCCCTGTGAGGAGAAGCTGAGGGACCTGGGGCTTTTTGGTCTGGTGAAGAGAAGACATGGAGGAGATCTAATCAGTATTTAGAAATATATGAGGGCTGGGTGTCAATAGGGAGGAGACAGGCTCTTCTCACTTACACCCTGTCATAGGACAAGGGGCAATACGTATGAACTACAGCACAGGAAGTTCCACCTCAAAATGAGATTGTGGTGTATCCCTCTCTGGAGACTTTCAAGACCTGTATGGATGTGTTCCTGTGTGACCTGCACTAGATGCTATGGTCCTGCTTTGGCAGGTCGGTGGGACTCCATGATCTCCATGGGTCCTTTCCAACCCCTAACATTCTGTGATCCTGTCTTACCTGTGATCAGGTGTCTTACAGTGGTAAGTTTAGGAACATTCTGGTTAAAGTCTGCAGATGGCTATAATATAAAAAGATGATAATGGTGATCCAAAAGCTTAGTATGTATTGTGCTCTGGATCTTCCCTTATATGGTTACATCTGTTGGTCCTCCTTGGGTAAAAATATGTCAAAATACATGTTGTAAAGGAAGATACATACTTTTCATTGTGTCTTGGAATTATATAAGGAAAGGAGTTTTTGGGGTTTGTTGGGCTTTTTTTTTTTAAATCTAGATGTAAATCCACTAGACAGCTAAAAAAGAATGAGATGCCCTCCAGCAGTCTATTAATAACAATCTTATCTACACCAGAAGAGAAAGTAGTGACATTTTGATTTTCCAGGTGCAGATCCATCTACTCATAACAGGGTTTGGATTTGCAATCACCAATGTTTACTTGTAAGAAACTACAAAGACTAATGTTTTACAGTAAAGACAAGTATTGTGTCAAGCAAACCTCTTATTCCTTTTCCTTGACACACTCTGCTGCAGGATAATTTTCCAGTGGCAGCCAGATAACCACAACAATAGCTCTTGTAGTGAACTTCCTTGGTTTCACTTTTTTTTAAAATTAGAACTCTAATTATTGTTTTAAATTCAAGATTATCTATGCTACTCAGTTTCTGATTTTATCCTTAACTGACTTCTGAGGATGATTAAATAAATTGTATCTTCAAGACAATGGATAGGCAAAATTTTTGGACTTTTTGTTAAGTTATGAAGCCTTATACATAACCCCTCATAAATATTCCCCACAGTACACAGAACATTTAGCTATGAACTCAGTTCTGTATTTCCCTTCTTTACACAGCATAGCTTCATCTCCTTTCTCATTTCTTTCAGTGCTTCTTTTCACTTTCCTCTTCTTCAGTGTCTATGAATCCTACACCTGAATTATCAGATATACTTGATTACAAGTCATATGCTCTTTAGAGCCTACAAAAGAGTAGACTTAGTAATGCCAGTTGCTGTTGTCTATCAGCAATCCTATTACTTCAGAAACTTTACATCAACATTTGGTCAAGTGATAGCCCTATTACAAAATTTTTCTTAAGACCAGCCTGTGAAGGATTTTAGACATTTGGAATAGAAGAAAGCAAGGAAATACTTTTTACAAGTTTGTCTGGCACTTCATGGTGAGTAGACTTGACCTAGATCCTTAATGCAGGACAGCGTCAGGGAAGCTACAAGTAGATATGAGTACAGGCACACTTTTACCTTATAAATAAAACTAGTTTATATTAATTCCCTCCTGTGATTCAAAAATCACAGCCATTTTAAATATAATTAATCTTATCAGCAAGTGACTATTCTTAACTGAGTTTACATTTAATGAAATTGTCTAAAAATGGTCCTCCTCCATAATTTTCTCTTTTTAGGCTATTTCTTCTCCTTCTCTCCACTGCTATATCACAATGTGTTTTTGTCTAAGTATACTGAACAGGGAATTAAAATGTGTTAACAAAAGGAAGGTTATGGACTGTGAGTCAGAAAGAACAAAAGAACCAAATACACCATGTAAAAGCTAATAATATTTAGATAGGGAGCCCAGAATACAGCATTTTCATTATATTTTTCAGTTAGCATTAGAGTTTAATCTTCCACTAATCATTTAAAATGTAAAATAAACAGGGCTCTCGGGGTATCAGTCTATACTCAGGTCCCCAGGAGAATGAAAACCACAAAAGAAACCTAACAATGTGATGCTATATATTCTGAGATATTGCCATTCAATCTGATTTGCCACATGCCCATACATTTTAATGCTGACTTCATTATGAAACCTCTTCTTGATTAATCATTGGTGAACAATGACTGAATTGCACTTCAGCATCAGCTTGAACTGGGGCATAGTTAGCAGCAACATTCATCTGAAAAGCGAACCAGATGGGCCAAGGAAAGGTCAGTTAGGTACTGCCACAGGAACAATGGACACAGCTCATAAACCAGTGGCAGAAATAGTTGAACTGAGACTACAGTAATTTTACAGAATATCCTCTGACCCTATTTTTTTAATCCTTTAAAAAAATCATGTTAAGGAAATGTATTCTCAAAATATTTTACAGCATTTGTTGCCTCGCTACTGTTAGCAAAAAGAATAAAAAAGCATACAAAGTTATTGAATGCTTCTGATCTATAGGTAAGAGTTGGAGAGAGTTTGGTATGGACTTTGTATTAAGAACAATTAGCACATTTATATCTTTGACTGTACAATTTTCCATTGTGTTTATATAGCTGCTTAGCATCTGAATCAGTTCCAGTCTGAAAGGTTCTTGGGTCTTCCCTCATGCATTTCACTTCTCTCCTCCAAAGATTATTACCTTATTGCTTTTACAGTAAAGACTCACCTTTACAATCTCAAACAGATGTTTCTTTTTAATTATCATGTACATAAACCTCACTGCTGTGAAACAAATTATGTACTGCCATTTTCCCAATTTATAAATAGGCAATCTATTTCAAAACACAGGCAACCAGCAAATACTTCCAAAATAGAGAATCCTGATAAAGTGCTACAATACAAAACCACCCTAAAACCTTTCACAACTCCTATTCTGGTAACAGAAATGCCACAGAACAGTGGTGACCCACCTAAAATTCTGACAGGAATCTTGAGGTTTTTTTCAACTTTATCTCACACTTGAGTTTCATCATGATCCTCTCGAACAGCTCTTCCAAGTATTTTTGAGAGTCTTAATTTGCTTAGTACATTCAGAATATCTTTTGTGCTTCTTGCTGTGCCCTGTTCAGCTTGCTGCATCAGGCTCAACTAAAGAGGAGAGTAATGCAAGGCAATGGAAAGCCTGTATAAAATACACAGAACCCCAAACAAAATCTCCTTGGGTCTCCTTTAACCTGTCAGCAGGCCACTGTCACGAGTGGTAATTGGTCAGAAGTCTTTAGCACTGACATACTACCAGTAGAATTTAATTGAGGATCTATAATTGCTGTGTTTAGCCATGCTAAAAATACCAGTACTCCAGGGTTTCTCCATCTCCTTTAACATTGCATAGAATCATAGAAGAGAATCATAGAATGGTTTAGGTTGGAAGGGACCTCAGAGATCACCCAGTTCCAACCCTCTGCCATAGGCAGGGACACTTCTCACTAGAACAGGTTGCTCGAGGCTTCATCCAACCTGGCCTTGAACACCTCCAGGGAGGGAGCAACCTGTGCCACCTCCCTGGGCAACCTGTGCCAGTGTCTCACTACCCTCACCGTGAAGAACTTCCTCCTAACATCCCATTTAAATCTCCCCTCTGCCAGTTTAAACCCATTACTCCTTGTCTTGTCATTACAAGACCCTGTAAATAGTCCCTCCCCAGCCTTCCTGTATCCCTTTCAGATACTGGAAGGCTACTATAAGGTCTCCTTGAAGCCTTCACTTCTCCAGGCTGCATGCTTCCAAGTATCTGGTAAGGGCCGTTTGCTTATTGATACCTACCATACAGTATTGTTTGTGGTTTTTCAACCACAAGGAAAATTTGTGGTAGTCTATACATTTTACCAGACTAGACATACTTCCAAGTTAATAAATTTTGGCAAATTGATATTTTGAAGTTACTAAATGTTATATTCGACATTTCAAGATGAGAGGAAAACGATCACAGGAAAATTGTAATCTGTATCTTGTAAATTAATAACAAACAAATAATGAGTAAAAAATGTAAGATTTTCTTAGCTCTTTCTTACACAGCTACCTTTCTTCACATCACAGTCAACTTGTTACAACAAATGCATGACAAGTTGCTGGTAGACTTGAATGACTATTTTTTATAATGCTTACAGTTGTACAACAGAGGCGCAGTCCACATGTTTGCAGAGGTATAGTCTGAGATATTTTAGGAGTCTCTGTCTTGTTTCAGCAATACATAATATACAAAAATCCAGATATACAACCAAATTAGCTCCTGGAACTCTACATAACTATGTGAAGTCATTCTGAAAGATGCATTTTTCTGCTAAGCTATGAAGTCCTCACAGCTGAATCATGGCAATTACAGGACAGGTAAGATAAAGTTGTCTGTCTAATAGCTTGTAATTTAACCCAGTATATCCAGAGTTGTTACATAGATTTATGAGTCTGAAAATAACAAAAAACAGTGAGTATTGCTGAAATACTCCTTCCTTGCTTGCTCAAGGGTTTTAACAGTAAAAGCAGCATGTAAAATAAAACAATTGCGTTTGTTTTCAATAAGGTTAATGTCCTTTCCTAAAGGATCACCCAAAAGCCTATGCCTGATGTTGAATTCATAAGCAATATACCAAGGTCATCTTAAAGACGGAAATAATCAAAATCTTATAACTAAAAGTCACAGCTATGGGAACTTCATATCTAGGTGACATTCAAGTTTTGCATGTAAGACTTTTCAATCATAAATAAAACCTGAAAGTAATTTCTAAGATCCATTATACATTAAGGAAGTATTTTGGTAGGTGCCTGTTTCACCCCAACTCAGACATGAGGGTGAAAGTAATCACAAAAACTCCAGCTTGAGATGAAGAGTTGAGACTATAATATAAAAATTTTAATATAAAATATGATAGTATAACCATAATGCACAGTTACAATAGCCTAGCCTACTTTCAGAAAAAGTGCAGTGAAATGCAGGAAAGGGGAAAAAAACAGCATAAAACAGAAAAATAAAACCAGCAGCTACCTAACTCCTCCACATATTACTGCCATCCCTGCAGAAAAGAGCCAGCATCCAAAGCCTGGAACCCAAAAGCATCAAGTGGAACAGAACGTCTCTCTTGTTACAGTCTGAACTCCAAGCTCCATAATACTTTGCCTCAGCCAACACTTTCATTTTGAAGCTGACCTGATGACAGCATGGTATGATTATCTGCAGATTCAGCTTAATCCATGACAGTCTGACAAATATAGAATTGTCAAAAGAACTGATTCTAGAGGCACTGCATTGCCTCCAGCACTGACTGTAGAAGAGCTATGCACTTTTTTGAGATTATATACTCGGGGCAGTAGTGCTAGCTGAATAAACCACCTTCATCTAGTACCGAAAGACAGAAAACATTTAGACCTTCCCTACACAGCTTACCGATGGACAAACCCACAGTCCTCCATGGTAGAAGAAAACAATATTTTCTGTGTCACATTGTGCTGAAACTACAAAAAGAGAAAACCTTTCACTGCAAGCTCACAAACCACTGAATATAACACTACACAACCTTCCTGTGCTCATTCAAAGCAGGGGTAGTTCTCAGAAGAAAACATATTTTTGTGAAATTTAGTTATGGATCCTTTGCTGTTCATTCATGGTGATGTGTCCCCTGCTGTAGGCTGTTGGAGGGCAAACGCTAACAACTTTTCCTTTCAAGGTCAATGGATTTTCTTACATTTGTTCTTCAAAGGAGGCTGAAACATGACATACTCCCCAATGGAATCTACCACAAGGTCAAATTTGTCTAGACCACACTTTGCTCCTTTAGGCTCTTAGCTGCTAATCAGTATTACAGAATAGCTCTTTTCTTTCTGAGCACTGCTGAATGGATTACCTTCATGGGATACACCTTCATTTACGCCTCAGTACAAAACATTGAGTGCTGGGCATTGCTTCCCTTCCTACAGTCTAAACCCACTTTTTAACATGGCATCCTTATGTCAGATGGCTCCAGATGAGGTATGACAGCATCATCTCTTTCCAGTGCTGCCACTGCAGACAGAAAGGGACAGCCTATGAAATTCCCACAGTGCTGAAGGCCATAAGAAAGAAATTATTGCTATTTTTAAAAGCAAATACTTAGGGTTTAATCAGCTGTTGGTTAAGAAAAATTGCCAACAGAAAAGCACAGAAGGTATTTGTGACATACAGAGTATTCTTTGGGCAGGTAACTGCAGAAAAGGGAAGGTTATAAGGTGGCTTTCTCTAATATAAAGAGAAGAAAGACAAATGTTTATCATCTATGAAACATGATGAGATTGGTTATTAAACCCATATTTCTCAGTTCCTGGAGCTCATTTATTAATTCAAATTAAGGGCTTTCCTTTCCTTTTCAGTATCATCTTTAGGAAGTATTTTATTTGTTTCATACCTGGAAACTTTAAAGATCAAAGGAGGAGTTACTAGTTAGTAAACAAATTTCCCAGCAAGGAAGTGGATATTCCATACTTCTATCTACAACTAACAGCTGTATTAGATCACTCTGGTGTGTAGTGACTGTTTAATTTCATTGGGGAGTTTTACACAATGGAAAAAACACAGTGTTTCTAGGATTTTTGTAATTTTGTGCTGGAAGAAGCTACTTACTGTGGTCAGTGGACTGTCTCAACCATCTTGAGGATGCCCCTGCTTACTTCAGAGGGAGTTGGACTAGATGACCTTTGGAGGTCTCTTCTAACCCAGAACATTCTATGATTCTATGATCTTGATTTTGCTCTGCAAAACCAGTTAGAACCATTCCACTGGTAAATTTTAGACCACAGCAAATTTATTTCTCATTATGACTTGAGCAAAACTGTGCCTGCTTAAAGACTAGATGAGGATATTACGGGAAGATTCTTTCAGAGTACAGTCTTGTCATTATTAGTTTTTAAAAATTTATAAGGTAAAATCTTGTTTTATTTAGAAAAAGTATTAATTGCTTAATGATAATTTCATGTGAGTTCCTAGAATGTATGCTGCTATGAGGTGCATAGAAGCAGTTTATTCCTAGATTGAAGCAATTCCTTATAGGAACTGAGTTGGCCTTTCAAAAATATATTTTGTTTTCCTAGGAGAATAACCTTGTTGAATGAAAGTAAATATTAATAAGATAGGTATAAGCTCTCTGCTTGTGGCACATGCAGTGATGTCTGATGACTTGGTTGTATATTAAAAATGGTTTCATGTGTTTGGATTGACTGCTGTTTTTACAGAGACCGCTTCTATGTACTGTAGCCGGCAAGCTGTTGGATGTTTTCTTTTTATTATCGTTATTATTTTTAAAGATTTTACAGGATGCTTAGGAGAGCACTGCAGGTAGAGAAGCATTTCAGAGAGAATTTGATGGCAGGACGAATATTATTGAACCTGCAAAAGCCCTGTGAGTCTAGGTTTTTCATTCCTGCTAAGTATGTCATCTGCGTAACTGCATGGGCTTTGTGATAAGATTAGTTTAAAATCTGTTCTTTGCAGCAGCTCTGTAAAAGGATGACTATGAAAGGTTGCCTGTGCTTGTAGTTTGGAACTGTAGATTTTTGGAAGTAACATTTTTCTGTGTAAAGATGAAAAGAGTGAATGCTGAAATATCTCTGGGACAACATGACGAATTTGAAAGTGAGCTTATGGCAGTCACAAGCAGGTAACTAAAAGAGAAGCTGTAGAAACTAAGTAGTAGGGTGGGAATAGTTTCTGAAATTAACAATTTTTTTAAAAAAAAACCATTGAGTACTATTTACTAAAAAAAAAAAAAGGTTAGAAAATTTAATTACTTCTAATTTTTAGTTTTATCTCTAAAACAAATAAAACCTGGTGAAAGATCATCTTCAGATCTTCTTCTATGTGTTTTTAGTGACTCTTCCAACATCACACAATAGTCTATTTTCCACTCATCCTACTAATGCATTTTGAAATAGAACTAGTATGTCCAGAGATATACCAACTACAGGAATTCTTGATTTTTTTAATTTTTACCCCCAACCTTAAAGAGAGATATGGTTTATTTATAAACTTAGGGGCAGATACCTAGCTGGATTATCAAATGCGAATATGATTTTGGTTCATACCTACCGTTAGTAAACAAGAGTACCACAGACAAAAGGCAGCGGCCTACCCAAACTATGTGGATGTCTTCAGCTGCAAAGACTCTCATACATCAATCTCGTTCTAGATATCACACTAGAACAAATAGAGACAGTTGTCACACTACCCAGTACCACTGCATTCCTCTCACTTATAATTCCAGGCAGGAAATAGCAAACTTCACACTTGTGCAGACTCATAAATAGTTAAGTACCCTCTATCAACAGATGATAAAAGGGAAAAATAACCAATAAAACTACATAATGAACCACTGCTGAACAAACAGAGCTATAGCACTCAAACACAGTCAAATTATTGCCTAGCCTATTACATGGATTTTACAGTAAGATCATTTGATTTTCTGGCTTCGTGGCAATTCTATCAAAGGTCTTTTACTCTCCTCATTGCTTTAAAATAAATTCTATTATGAAGTTCAAGGTGGGAAGGAAAAACAACAAAAAGATGTTCAAGGTCACAGTTCTTCAATAGCACATTTATAATTTTTTTCAATCTTTCTTTAACTCCTGGAAGTCAACTGATGGCACATTCTGCTTCCTACTCCAAGGATTCAGTACAGTACTTTTTTTTTTTTTTTTTTTTTACCACTATTGATAAAGGGAAGCTCAACTTTTTCATTCTGGATGCAAACTGGAATTTGCACAGTTCAGGTTAAATTGACTTTGGCTTCATCTCACAACATCTGAAATCATACTGCAGTTTTCCAGTGCTTTTAGGACATAAATAGATAAATTCATAGATCAAGCTGCTTCTGGCAGTACTTTCTCTTCTGTGAATAGTGAACCAATTCCACAGCACATTGAAATACAAACTGTATTTGCAATACCAAGTTGGCAACGCATCTTTGCTGTCGATTGTTGTGTGCCATATGGACCCACTTAAGCTGCTTCCTCTTTTGGCGTGGGAAGAGAAGGCAGCCATTGTGGCCAGTCATGAGGTCAGTTTGGAAACCAAATGGCCCAGGTGCAAAAACTTCAGCAGGGACATCTGCATCCATGACTGTTTTTCTGGCTAGATTTATCCTTGCCCATATTTAGACACGATATCTGCCTTCTTGCGTAACGTTACCATTTTCTGCCAAACAGAACCCAGTAAGTCTGTTCTAATTTGTATTGTATGTGATCACAAACTGCACCCGGTGCATCGCTATTTTTTGTATCCTATTCTACTCTTATACTTCAAGTCCAGAAAGAGATAGCATTCTTTTTTCAGTCTCTGCAATCAGATAATGCATATAAAAGTTCAGGTGAAAGTTCTCACAAACTCAAATGTGGATATTAATAAGCTCTTTTTTTAAAAGTTTGCTGTCAGCAACCAAGGAAAGTTGAGATACTTGGAGGAAAGATTGTAAGTGTAATTATAATTATATTGATATGGCTACAGCCTCATACTTTGTACAAAGCACAAATGCTTCATTCTTTGATAAAAAATTCTTAAAAGGACTAGACAGATGCATATTAATCAAGCCTATTTCATGCTTAACAGTATTACAGTTAAACAAATATCTACTGGATATCTAAATTATACTTACATTTCCTGCTACAATTTTCTCTAAGACCCAAGATAATCATACCAGCCTCTCATTTCTCACCTCAAAAATAATTTAAAAATAAATATATCTATATTAAACAAAAAATAAATTGCTATATATGAAAAAAGAAAAAAATCAGACACTTATCATTGCAGGGCTGTAATACCTTTTGAAGATCAAGCAAAATGTGTTCTAAAGTACCTCATGCATTTCATATATTAATACTATTCTGCTGGTGCATTTCCTGTTTGTCACTCTTAAACCTTCAAGTTTAACCTTCAGTTTGGAGAAAGCACAGATAAAGAGTACCTATGCAAAGTCTCAAAAGGGCTTGGTGTGCCACTGTATCATTTTCCTTTAATACTGTTCTAACAGCTTATGATGCAAGATTCAAGGAATCAAGGTCACAGTATTTGACAAGGACTTTACAGAAGTACTGTAAAAAAGAAATCTCTCATGAAGTATGCAAAACATAGACATACAAATATATTAATTGTGTTAATTATGTCACATGCAATAATTCTTTGGGTTTTATCACTATCATATATGTATACTTCCAGTTTCATACTAGGCTTCGTAGTTTTAAAATGGATTGAACTTAGAATAAAGTATAATCTGAGTTTTAAAAATATACATATTTGCCCTGCTTTCCTCTGTCATTTGGGGAAACTGTTGCACAAAGCAATTTGGTCACTTTGGTTATTTTCCCTGAGGTAGCATACATCTACTGGACATAACACGCACAGAAAATTCTAACTTGACTCAGAAGCACAAAGCTTCTACAAAGAAAAGTTACAGGACTGAGGAGCTTTCATCAAGCTCTTTAGGCTGGCATAAGCTGCACCAAAACAAAGGTCTGCAAGCAAATAAACACGCCAATGGGGAGCTACATCGTGGTTAAAGTAGCTTTCAAGTTGTAATTTTAATTCACAAAAGGAGGTGCCACAATCTCTGCTTAGTGTTATCTTTGAGTCTTTGCAGCAGTGGCTTTAAGCCTATTCAGAGGCCTTCAAAAAATTCATGTCTGTCACATAGAAGTTTTTGGAGTCTGCTGCCACTAGAAAATATCTGCACAAACACTTTTCTTCCCAGGAAAGAAGTAAAATGAAGGTGACAGTCCCTACAGTCAGAATTCCAGACACACAGAGCACTCAGACATCTCAGTAATGCCAAGGGAAAACACAAGTGTCTTTGCTTGATTTTTATATATGGATCCTGCCTCCTATTAGTGCTGAGCTGTTCCATTCCAGTCAGCACATATATGGACTATAAGGGGCAAGTGCCAGGAGAATGGAGCCAGCATCTTCTCAGTGATGTCCAACAGGACAAGGGGCAATGGGTGAAAGTTGAGGCACAAGAGGTTCCATGTGAACCTGAGGAAGAATTTTTTCACTGTGAGGGTGACAGAGCACTGGAACCATCTGCCCAGTGAGGTTGTAGAGTCTCCCTCTCTGGAGATATTCAAGAACCATCTGGATGTGTTCCAGTGCGATCTGCTCTAGGTGAACCTGCTCTGGCAGGGGCGCTGGACCAGGTGATCTTTCGAGGTCACTTGCAGCTCCTGACATTCTATGATATGTAAGTATACAGAGCTGTCCACTATATATGTGTCTGCTACTTAGATTATTTTCCCTTTTGTATTAGTAAACACGTGTTAAATACAAACTATTTGCAATTCTGTAATTTTAAGGAGCTGCTAAATGCCTCCCTGGTATTAAGTCACAAAATGCTCATACAGAAACAGCGGAATCCTGATACGACAACGTGTTGAAATGTAGAGAACACATTCATCTTCAAGCTAATAAGAACTGTAGCAAGCAAACTCAGCACAGTTTTTCCAATATGGCATACAAATTTCAGAGTCCACTCCCATTCTGTATAAATTAAGATATGTGTGATGGACATATGATCTTTGCAGTATCAGTCCTGCCAAAAGATACTGGCCAGGAACCAAAGTCACTTCTTGAACGACAACAGAAGAAGTAAGAGAAGCCTCAATCAACACCAAACATGCTGGCATAAATCTTCACAAGTGCAAGGTAAGTGCACTAGACTTGTTCATCCTGTTTCCTTCTAAGGTTTTCAAGTAAGCCTCTTTGAATCCATCAATTTCATGCTGGCTTCAAATACATCTGGAACTACTATACTACATATTTAAAAAGCCAAATCAGAGCCACCAAAGTATTACTGGTCCCTTTACACTTCATAGGAAGCTAAAAAAAAGAAATTAAGTGCCTTACACGGGATACATACCATGATGGACTTCAGTTGCAGCCACAAGCCTACTTCTTTTTCCTATAATTGTCTTGACACGAAGTTACCTAGGTCTTTCACCCACACACAGTTCACTAGTTGAAACCAGGAAGCCTACCTTCCTCTCCCCACAGAATATGACCATTTAACTGGCTTACCTGACTGTTTAATTCTAAATTAAATTTGCCCCTCTGTGTATTGCAAGCTTACCTATAATTGGGGAAACATAGATGATCATCATGTTCTCCTAAGTTTTCATAATCTTTGCATTACTATGGTGATTTTTAAACATTTACATGATAGATGAATTCTTCCATCTGAAGAGAAAATCTGGGAGAAATGTCAAAGAAACAACTTGTAAATCTGTCTTTAAAGTACTCACAAAGACAGTACTGTATTTATTCATATACATATATCAAAATGTGATTGCCATGTTCTAAATCAGAACAAATATGTAACAAGCTTATATAAATTATGCATAGGCCAAATTTAAAACTTGTTTAAAGGAAATCTACATAAGACTCTACAAAAGACTGTGTCAGCATAAATGTAAAGGATTTGAGGTTTTGAGAAATCAGCCTTGAACAATACTCTTCTGATAAACCTCAACCTCTGGATGGTCTTTGTGGGTTTCAGACAACAGCTATATTCATAAGGCATCACAATGAGCTACCTGGCTTATTTTTAACAGTGATGTAGACAGTGGTAAGGGTTTGGAGATTACTTTAAATAATATCCAGTATAAACATTATTTTTAAGAGAACAACTTGAGATGTCCTATGAGAACACAGCACAATATCCCCACATTCTTATCCATATAAAAATACTGAGATGTGTTGAGCAATACATTAATTTAAAAGAAATTGTGTAAATTTTTTTTAGTATTCCACAAACAAACAAAATACACCCTTCCACTTCACTACCTCTGGGATAAAGCTCATGGCTAAACAGTGGTTTTAGCCCAAATGCAAGTCTCCAAAGGTCCTTACACTAGCACTATTTTTTTTCTTGTTGACACAAGTTCTTAACTAATTGAGCTTCTCAATACTATAAGCTATAGAAGATCAACTACATAAAAATGAGATGTCAAATCTTCTCCATAGATCAGGCATAATGTTATTTTCATCGTATCTTTACGAGACATCAGATATGTTAATATTTATGGAGTATACACTGAGGAATACTGCTAGAATTAATAAATAATAAAGCTAATATTTTTTGCAAAAATAAATCATCAGATATCTCATTATAAACTGGATGTCTTCAGTTGTAGATAATTTATACAGTAATAAATAACAGGAGAGCACAGTTTCGATAGAATTATATTTCATTGTTTCAAATATCTCACCACTCATGTAAAAATGTATTCTTTTGTATTCAATATCATGGAAATAGACAGAACTGGTTTGGAACTGAGGCTGCTTTCAAACAAAGAAAGATGCCTGTAATGTGCCAGCTCAACATTACTGAATAAGTGTGTACAATACACAACTGTTTCTCAAACATACCTTAGAATCATCCTGGGCATCTTTGGCAAGACATAGCTCAGAGATGTTTAGCCCATAGTTTCATTGCCTCAACAATAACAGACTTCTTCCATATCTAACTGTTGTCCTGCAGGTTTTAATATTGCTATTTTGAGTCCTACCTGTATAACAGAAGAGGCATTCGGTGGGATTTTGTGCAACAATTAATTAACAGATTAAGACTTCACATTGCATAAAATTTTGTTACATCTAATGATATGACAAAAACATGCAAGAGAATTTGGCGCATGTTTATGGTGTTACTCAGCACTCTTGTCACTGAAATGAGACAAGTTTGTCTCATTTCTGATGTATCTAGTCTTATGGTTTGATTTTGTAAAGCCTTTTTAAAAAGTGTAGCACAGTCTTTCAATGCAAGGAGAACAGATGTAATATGCAGTACTCTGAGAAGGGCTGTAGGACTGGCCCCTTTGCCCTACAGCTTGGGTTTTCAACGTATGCTAGAGGATGCAGGTATCCAGTTCTCTTTGAATGGAGATGGGAACTGGTGCTGAACTCCATTAGACCTCTTTGTTTGTAAAATCCTTGCGTGTTCTTAACATGGGACATCTTCATTCTCTTTCTAATCTATGTCTGGTATGCATTGTACAAGTATTAATTAACTGATAGCAACATGATTAAGAAAATGTTGCTATGGAAAATTGTAATTCAGTTTCAGAGGCTAACAGTGAAATAGAAACAGAAATCTAAAACAGCAGCTTGCTGCCAAGCACAGTGGAAATATGAATATCAACATGAGGTCATGATTAAAGCTCCAGAACCTTCCAACTAACTCAGGGCTCTATTGCTTTATTTTCTTACAGCTCTCTTCCCTTTTCTGCAGAGTTCCTAATCTATACCCAGTATAAGACTATGAAATTTCCATATGATTTTAGTAAATCACTAAGCCCATTCTACTATTGAATTTCTCAGTATGTGACTTAGTGAACTGGGTTTATGTCAAAAGCACATTAAAAAAAGATAAGCCTAGACAGCATTTTCAGCCTACAACAGATAAGTTAACACTGTATTGTTTAGTCTTCTGTGTCTGCACCTAAATGACAAGGCGATGATTTGTTTAAACATTAGGAGTTTTAAACATATACTGATCAAATATTATCAAAGAGCAGCTTAGAGGGAAGTTGTACATAAAATTGATGTTTAATTGCTTACTTTACAAGTCAGGGACCTACGAGACTAGAAGCTAAGATAAGTGAAGGCATAAACTAAATTATCCGCTGGGTGGATTCCATTACATTCCTATCTCTGCAAAGTTAACATCCTGATAATCCTGATAACACTAACAGTAGTGTTATAACAGATGGTAAAATGCCACCTAGCCAGTAAGGAAAGCAACAGAATGTTATTTACTCCAGTTGCCATTGTTTTTAAAAGCATTGTGACAATTTATACAGAGAGTATGTGGTTCTCCGGAATTTAACAAAATACATACTTTTTTTTTTTTTTTTTTCCTAGGATCAGGTTGGTCTTTTTATCCTTTTGGAGTAATTCTGTCGAGAGAAGAAAAAAATTCACAACACATTTACACTGAATATTAATAAGATCATTATGCATACAAGGCAAACCACTTTATCCAAGAAAACAGAGATCAAAGCTATCATGAAAGGCACAAAACCTGATAGATTTTATTTTCCAAACTCCTAGAGATGTCTGATACTCCTAAGAGTGTCCTAGGACTGCTCCTGGAAGTCCTCTTTTCAAGAATTCTCTTGGTGCAGTAGCTATATAATAAAAGGCACAAGACAGATAGTGACAAGATCAAAAAAGCAGAAGGGAATGGTGTAATAATAAAAATTAGCATTTTGCTTACTCGGCTTATGCTACATGCCGAAAAAAGCATGATTAGAGGAACTGCAAGAGCTGCTGCTCAGTAAAGAGGCCCAAAAACATGGCTCAGAGCCACTCTCTGTTTTCATCTTCCCTTAATTTGCCATGTGAGTCAACCAAGCACAGACAGATGATGTGAAATGTTGACTTCCACATTCACAAAATGACAGAGGTTGGAAGGGACCTTTGGAGATCATCTAGTCCAGCCTCCCCATCAGAGGAAGTTCAGCTACAGCAGGTTGCACAGGGCAGCACCCAGGTGGGTTTGGAATTACTCCAGAAGCTGGATCTGGCTTTTGGGATCTCCACTGTCTGTATCTTTCCATATTTGAGGCTCAAAGATTTATGCCCTCTAATGTAAAGTCTAGACCATGGTTGCTTATTTTGAGGATACCTGCCTGTTCTACAAGAGTCACACAAAGCATTCAAACCCTATTCTGCAAACCACTGAAATTAACAACACATAAACCACAAAATTACAGGAATAAATGTTTCGCAGCCAAAGTATTAGATATCTGCTTCATGCCAAAAGGCAGGATGAGATTCATCATCTTTTCTACTTGGACTTCATGTGAAAATAAGAGCTCAGGGGAGCAAGCTTACTAAAAAGACAAGTGACAACACTGCCAAGTTCCCTGACAATATCTTGACTGATATCTACAGATGACCAGTATGGCATACAGAGAGAAACCGAACAAAAAAAAAAAAACCAACAAAAAAACCCCCCACCATTATATGGACAACTTTAAAATACATTACAGGAAAGGGAACTATTTTTTCTGAATTTTATTATCAGAAAGAGGTTATTTTGTGCCTTTTTTTTTAAATGTAGGAATTCTCTGTGTTTATTGAAGGTAAACATGCAAGCATTAATAAGGTAAGAACATGGACATTGTTTGGGATTAAATTAAAACCATTTGCTTTATGCACACTCATTTCCTTTTTTACTACACAATTCCCCTATGATGCCATCTGATCACTTCTTGAATGTCCCCTGTGCTTTTTGCCTTAACAATCTTGCCTGGTAGGCCATTCCACACGTTTGTGATTCTCGGCATGAAAAAAATGCTTCCTGACATCTGTTCTGAATTTGTTTCTCTTTAATTTCCATTTATGCATCCTTATCCTAACATCTGTGTCATTCTGAAGACGGTAATTTAGATTGACGTTATCTGTGCCATTTAAGATTTTACATTTCCTAGCTAAAAGCTACTCGTAACCATGTAGTGTTTTTGTAGATCTTATTGATAGTTAGTTTAGAAACATTTTCTAGTTGTAATTCGTATGATTTAGGTTATACTCTGGCTTCGCTGCTTGTTTTTTTTTTTAATTCTCTATCCAGGCCCACCTCTTTCAAATCAAGGGCCAGCACGGTACTCAGTGCGCCAGTTTCAGCACATAGGTCTTTCCCAAAGCTGTTGTATATGAAGAAAAGCAGCACAATTTGGCCCAATAAGCTTAATGGGGATATGAAGAGGACTGCTGTGGGTTAATAATGTGCCTTTGGTAGCTCTATATATCTGGCACTTAGGAAAGGTTTCAACTGTTTCTCTCACCAGCTTGAATATAGAGGCTGGGTGATCAAACCGAGCTCAGTGAATATTACATATTGATAGTTTTAGACCATTTTCCCCAGACAGCCACAGAGGTGAAAGATTATGAAATTATTACTACATTTTTTCAAGTCTGCAGAAGAAGCTGGGGCTATTTTTTTCTATTCCTTTAAATACTAAGACTGAAATCCAGGTATCTCCTTTTACGTGCCCTTAGTGAAACAGATTGATTCCAAGAGATGGACTACCAGAGCCTAGACTCACAACAAGCAAAGCAATTAACAGCAATTAGCAAACAGCCCCATTTTATATGGCAAATATGATTCAGAGTTTAAAATTGACACTTCCTACTGCCAGGAAAAAAAAAAAAAAAAAAAGTCAGCAATATGGTAGCTGATAATGGAGTCCAGACTATGGGTTCACGCAGAAGAAACATAAAACATCAGCTATCAATACCTCTTTTGTGAAAGTAAAAAGGTATAATTCATACAGAGCCATGTCTCAAGTCACATGCAAGTGTTTGTTTTGCCTCAGAAATACACAAATTGGATTATTTTAAATCATTTTCTATTATCAAATAATTAGCAGTACTTCAGGTTGTTTATTTAACCTTATTCATGACTGTTGAAACAGTATATCTAGCATGTGCTGAAGGTGCTAGTGAACAAGGAAACCTGTACTAACCAGAAAGATTCAAACAGTAATTGCTAGCACTTAATCAACCTACATAAGTTTTTGTCTAAAGTATAACAACTTCTTACAGTGAGTATTCCTGAAAACACTGAAAAATACACTAAAACCAACATTTTATTTTATTCCACCATGTGTTTTGAAAAATACACTTAGATACCAAAAAGATTTTCATATATGTTTCAGTTATTCTCAAGTTCATAATTTTCTTCCTGCATATGACCAGCAATACACTATTATTATTATTCAATCTGCTTCTTGTAAGAGTGTAAGGAAATGAGCACAGTCTGTTTCTCCATAGAATTCATGTTCAGTCTAACTAGTTTACACAGGCTATTGTGATGGAAAAGTCTGTGTCCAGTATTAAAAGCCTGTTTATTCTATGCAGTAAACTATAAGGTAGAGGTGATGTTAATTTTGCTCTATAAAAGATTATCTTGATTCATTTAGATCAAGTAGTGGGCTTTGAAATATCTGAATATAATCCACCTTATATCTCTAGAATATGTCCAATGAGAATAAAAATCAAAATCACAAGATACTGTGCAAGTGAGCACGATGGAGACATGTGACTGTGTGTAGGATGGGAGACTTGATTTGCAAAATGAAGTACTCAAGAAGTAATGTCTCACCTAAAATGTGTTTCACACCAAAGCAAACATCCTGTTCCTTACGGACAGCAGAAAACTGCATATTGAGCAGGCTAATGGGACAAAGGAGGAAGAGGAAGGAACTGGCATCAATATGTGTTTTAATTAAAGGTGAGGGAAGAAGAATTTTTAGATATTATTTACAGTTAGTGGAGAGTCCTTTCTTTTAATCAAGGACTGCAAACAGCAGACTTGGCATTTTAATTATTTCTGCTGAGGAGCATGGCTGCAACAGTACTCAGTATTTTCCGAAGCAAAACAAGACATTTACTTCACATGTTGTCTTTTAGGTTGCTTAATTCAGGCAAGGAAAAAGGTACTTTCTCAAAATGTTTGCTATTGTGGAAAACAACAGAAATTCCTGTGCTTCCAAGTAATATTTCCTGTTTCACAAAGCAGGCCTGTTTCACTGACCCTACTCTAACTTAGCTCCTTCCCTGATTAAAAGGTAAGTTTCTTTCATGGTTATGTCATTTTAAAACCTATTCAGATGTGATAACATTTTTGCTCCTGTATCTTGGCAACATGATTTATTCTGTTAACACTGAGTGTTACAGTCTGAAAAAGCTGTACCATCTGGATTGAATTAATAGCCTACCCAGACAAATAAATGAGAATGGTCTGCTATAATTAACATGAAGGTAAAGTATATTTAACAGATTATTATAATTAATATATCAGTTACCAATTTCATGCTAAACAGAGTTGTGAACACACGATATTGATATTCGTTACCCTTTCTGTATGTGCCTAGTAAAAATGCAATAGAAGAACAGATCCAAAGAATCAATAAAATTGACCTTAACATTAAGAATATCAGATACAAAATTTCAGGCAGAGAGAGGCGATGCAGGGTATTATGAAATAGCAGTAGAAAATTACTAGCTTCATTAATTCAGATTTAGCACAGTAACACTCAAATGTGACCTTAAACAAAACAAATTTCCACCAAAATGCACAAGTGATTAATTTAAACACTGTTAAAGGCTTCCATGTATGAACATGGACAGGGACAGATTGTTTTCTAAAGTGGTTATGGTTTGTATTACATAAAATAATATACAGTAGAACAATCAGCAAAATGAGATGTGGATTTGATCAAAATCCCTCAGAGTATTGTCATCCATACACCATCAACCACTGGATTTTGTTGGTAGGCTTTTCATAAAACACAAATGTTGGTCAAGTTTTCACAGGATACTAAAATGTCCAGTGGCCATTTAGTGACTTCCTCAACATCTGAGAAATATTAAGTTCCTTTTTTTTCTAGCTACCCCACAAAATGTATTCACTTCTATCCAGGGTCTCAGATGTCCTTCCAGCTAAACTGCTATGACACCGCCAATAGATATCAGACAAAAATTTACAACTACATGATTAATATTTATGCATCTTTATCTTTCTTATTGTGCAGTAACAAATTCAGAGGCTCACATACAATTGAAGATTAGCATCTGAAACTAGCACTGCTCTTGTTTTGCACAGAAATTAAATGTGGGGTTTGTTTTTTTAAAACAGCAGTTTCCAACTGATCACCCCCTCCTTTGCATAATTAGGGCTTTTGTGTCTCCAGATTATCTTAAAACTCATGTTATTATAAATCTTGTTTATTACTGAAAAGACTAAGGGTCATTTGACAATGGCGTTAGGCACATTACAAACAAAGTATGTAGGAGAATCCATTCCAAAAGGCTTGCAATTTAAATAGAGAAGACAAAGAGGACACTAAAGGGGTAAATTAAATTCAAATGCAGTTAGAGAGCCAGGGGAATTCCCTGCTTTTCTCCTGACTTTGACTGCATGCACAGACACAAGAGTTAAGTGCTGTACAACAGTAATATTTTTAAGCACAGCTGGGATAGCAAAATCATGAAACACTTTCAAACAAAGCTACAGATTATCACAGAAAGAAAACTAAACCAGATATAGCTACTTTCTGCTTCTGGAATTACTCTTCGATATCAATAGGTTGCAAAAAACACTGAACAGAAGACAATGGGACACTGATAAGAGAGAACATTCAGTGCTTACACGATTTCACAATTGTATCCAGAGTTGAAGGAATGCTACAGTAACTGTCTCAAAATATTTCAGCTGATTTCTGTAGGATAGGAAATAAAATCAACCAAAAAGATAATCACAGATATGGCAGAAAAAAGTTTTAGAAACATCCATGTAGAAATTAAGACAAAAAGGCAATGCTTTGGCCATCCTTTCTACATTTATCAGCTAGAATCCTGCTGTTAGCACTCTCCAAAACTTTCCTTTTGTAAGTCCAAGATATATATATATACTCCCAGCTCAATCAAATCTGCATTGTGATGTGAAATGTCGGCAACATTGTCACATTATTATGTAAACAGACCACGATATCTAAGTTTTGCAAAGTAATTTAACATTACTGAAGCAACTATTAAGATTTTGGAGAAATCAAATATATTATAGCATTTGTGTCTTACTGCGGAACATCTGGTATTAGTCTCTGACACATTTCCAAATAAGTGGATCTACTGTCTGTTCTAAAGCTGTAAGTCCACATTTCTGCAACTTATCTATACTTTTCTGAATTAGTAGAAAATAATACACAGTAACACCTAAATGAAAAGCAGTCTAGATCATCAGCAATTGTTATTGGACGTTCTACAAGTATTTCCATGTTGCTAACTAGTACTGGATTTCTCCTTTCCTGTATGAATATATACCTGGGAAACCTGTCCCCTCTTCCATTTCCTATGTAGTCCAATCTTGCCCTTCAGTTGGACCAGCAGGCCTCAACTCAGTCATGGTGGTCTATTGCCTTCCTTGTCCAATACGTTACATCTGGGGATTTAAATGTCTTGCACTCTATGCAAAGGATCCTTAAAGATCTGCCAGCTCTGTCCCACTGTCTTGTCTCTGATGGCAGTTTCTCACAGGGTCCTGTTTACTAAATCCTTGAAGAGCTGCAACTTTGCTTTCCTAAAATTCAGAGTTCTGCCAATGTTTTTCAACAGCCTCATATGCCTCAGGACAATGAACTGCAGTAATTCATGATTGCTGCAGCCCAGGCTGCCTTTGACTTCCACATCCCTGATGACTTTGCTCGCATTTGAGACCAACAGGTCCAATAATACATCCCCTCATGTAGGGCTGTTAATTTCTTAAGAATTTGTCATCTAGAAACTCCAGGAGTCTCCTGGATTGCCCACAGCAAGCTATGCTACTTTTTCAACAGATGTCTGGGTGGTTAAAATCCCCCAGAAGGATGTGAGCCTGTGACCACAATGTCTCCTTGAGATGCAGTAAGAAGGCTTCATCAATAGGCTCCACTTGATTAGAAGACCTGTAGTAGACTCCAACCACAAGACTCTTTTATTATCCTGATCTCTAATACCTACCCATAAGCTTCAGATGTGCTCATGGCTATTCTTCAGTGACAACTCTTCACACTATCCACGTCTTTACATAGAGGGCAACCCCTCAGCCCTTCTTCCTCTCCTGCCCCTTCTCAACAGCTTGTAGCCAGCAATAGCCACACTCTGGTCATAGGATTCATCCCACCAAGCTTCCATAATTGCTACTGTGTCATAGCTTTCCTGCAGCACAGTAGCTTCCAACTCCTCCTCTTTGCCCACACTGTGTGCATTGATGTAGAGGTACTTCAGCTGGGCTACTGGCCATGTCACCTTCTTAGAGGGACATCCCTTTATTCCCCTCAAGGCACTCAAGGCATAGCTCCTGTGTCCTATTGCCTTAGGAGTCTCTGGCTCACCTCTGTAAGACTTGCTCATTGCTGCAGTGTTCACAGCATGTTTCAGAGCAACAGGATGAAGGCCCTTACTATCACCTCATCCTTCCAACCATAGTGTGTCTTCCTACTACTTGTCACAGACAATGTTGATACTACTGTCATCACTATCTCTCACATCAAGCAAGGCACCAGACTTAAGGCTGTCCTTAGGGACCTCTCTAGGTAGCCTGGTTTTATTCCCTCCTGCATATTTTGAAACCCTTTCAATGAGCCACACCAACTCATATTTCCTTAATCCAAGCCACTTATAACTTAATACAACTGTTAAATCCATTTTGTTCCTCTTCTGTAGGCTCAAAATCCACAGCTCACTCTTTTGTACAGAAGCCTGTTACTTGCATAGACACTGTCTGATCCTTTGATTGTTTCTCCTAGTTATGTATTTTGTCTCTCTGCTGCAGTATTTTAGATTGTGAAGACTACAACTGCCCTTAGTATTCAAATGTATTTATGAGACTCTAATCTACTCTTTTCCTTAAGAATTTCTCATTTGTATATTAAGTCTTTGGAGTTTGTTGCTGGGTTTGCCATTAATGAACAAATCTTTCCATGGAACAGTTCAGTAAAAATGAAACTTCTTTTTGCTGAGTGATGATCACATGCATGAAATATAGGTGGGTGCATATATAACCCTGTAAATAAGCTTGCAGACAGATCTCTGAGGCCAGTTCCTTCACTCTGTTCTTGGTGGTTGTACACCACCACCTCTATTGAGCAGGTGCCAGAGAAAGCTAAGGAGGTTGCTTGATTGCGTACATCTGCCACACTGTTCACTAATCCAGGGTTTCTTGGACAGATATGTTCCTTGCATTTTAAATAGAAATACTGTTTTTCTTTGGGTATTCCCAAACTGGTCACCTTTGTCAGGATTTGACAAACTTGCCACTAAATCAAAAGCTTTTCTAGCTCACTGATATTATTTATTTGTAGAGAGCATAACAAGTATCTCACAATGAGTGAGATATGCTAAACAAAGAGCATAATTGCTTTCCTGGGGATTTTACATATGGAGAATTGCTAAAAGGCAAAGAACCACTTTGGAAATCAACTAGTGTACCTAAAGGAAAGACATTTATGTCTCCTGCTCTGTTTTGAAGTTACATTCATATAAGGAAGGAAGGTGCTGGACACAGGCTGGAAACTTACTCATAACAAAGACATTTTTGGACATTTAAAGAGTCAATACTGTTTGCCTGCTGTGCATTTGCACTGCAGGTGCAGGTGAGAGAATGGTAATTTCTGCACTGGATACTAGCTGAGCTATACCGTAAAGTTAAACACCATTAGTGTCTTTTTCATTTTATTGTAAATTACAGACATGCACTTAATTAGTTTTTATGAAGTTAAAAGGTGTCATGACATGCTGCTATACAGGTAATTATCTGCAAGTGAACAGAGCTGTCTTCTGTCAGTGTGTGAATTCCCACTGCAAATATCTGATTTCTGCAATGAAAACCTTTCCAGAAATTTTAATGCACTTTTTCTATTAGGTCTTATGCTCCATTAGCAAGATAAGTATATGTTTAATACATACTAGGGTAACATTTTCAGCAATATTTTCTCACAGAAAGTAACTGAGAAGCATATCCCTGGTCATAAAGAAATCATAGGCCAAAACTAAAATATCTTAATCTGAGAACTGCATACAGATGAGTTAAGTTTGTTCCATAAGCATAACCACTTTCGTTAAAAGTAAAGGAAGTATTGTTCTGATCCAAGAACAAAAAAGCTAACATCACAATACGATCCACATAACACACAGTACCAGTATTGCTAAAATAAGATACAACCAAGCTATGGCATTTCTATCACAGGAGCAGTGATAGTTCCTAGACAGGAACTGAAGCCCTACTGGAACAAACACAATAGGTATCTAATGAAAATAAGACTTATTCTTGAAAAATACATCAATCTAAGTAAAAGATGGCAAGAGCACACAGCCTGCTTAAGTACCACAAGACTATCAAGAGCTTAGACAAGCTTTGGACAAGTGCCGCCAAGTTTTACAAATCATTTTTGGCCACTGGAGGGCTCTTGTATTTTTTTCCATGAACACCTTGGTAAAGAATCAACACTGAAATATTCATGTTAATAGAGAGTCCCTAGTTGCTACCATGACCAGTGTAACTGTGCAATTATATGCAAACCTGATTCAATTTACAGTGCTCTCATTTCATCTGCAATTAAAAGCTTAAAAAAAGAAAGAATCCTCTCAAGTACAGGCTATCCATTTCTTCAGAAATAGGACACCTTTTCAGAGACTGTCTTTTGTATGCAGTGATAGTGATGAGATCTGTACAAAACACAAAAGGAATAAAGTATCAGTGCTTGGTATTGTGAGGGCATTACCCAGATTCCCTGTTAAGTCTCAGTCCTGAACAGGCAATAATAACCATTACTGGGCTTTTTAGTCTTCAGTCACTGCTGTGACTCTCAATACAATGAATACAACACAGAAAACATTTTAGAATTGCTGATAAAAATCCTGTATTTTTCCACCTTTGAAGAAGTGTTGGGAGAGTTTCTGACAAAAGAAGTAAGTAATTTCTATGGAAAGGATAATGGAAAGTATATTGAATGAAAAAGAGGCTGGAGGGCAGGAAATGCAACAATAAAGTTTAATTAAATGAAAGAACAAGCTCCAACAGTGAAGTATATGCTGGACTTGGTTTTTTGCCTAAGAACAAACAGAAAAAGTTTTATGTAGGTTATTGAAGATGAAAGTATAACTATTGGACATATTAGACACAATATATTGATCTTTGACTCAAAAGATGATGTTTCACTGACTATCTCTTTTTAAATTTTTTTCCCCTCAAACAATTCTCTTTCAATAACATTGTTTAGGAATCCAAAAGGACTGTGAGGATCTAAAATAGCATCCTCAGAGGAATTTCAGTCATGGAAGCATATCAATGTCAAAAAACACAAGGAGGTACCCTTATGAGTAACACACAACATTGAAACAAGTAATTTGAAATAAGAGAGACCCCTCTGACATCAGAAGTTGCTTCAATCCATATGCTTTGTTTACAGCCAGAGACCTTATCAAGCTGATAGCATTTTACTTCCTCCAGATCTAAGGGAGGGCAGGGAGGAGAGTGTTCAATTCCCAGCATAACTGAAAGCAATCACTGTTCGCTGTAGTCGCTTTTCATTTTAGAAAGACAAGTATTTTTAAAAGAGATCACATGGTTTCTGACCTCACAGTCAAGACCCCTACAGCATGTACACAATAATGTTCTTGGTACTTCACCTTTGCAAATCCTTTGTTAAATCTTAAGACAAACATCCACATTCTCATAATAATGATGTGGCAGGATTTTGTCCTTAAATTCTCTTCTCATGCCCTGATTTGGAGAGAGGCTGATGCTATGGATCCCTATGAAACTAATCAATCTTCACATACATTCACTTTCAGTTTGTGGCGTGTTGCCCATATGGTGTGAAAGCTAAGTTCTTTAACTGCTATTGATCTTGCAATGACAACACAACTTGCATTAACCATGGTAATTCCAATACATAAATTACCTGCAAGCAGAACCACAAAAATGTGACAGAACACAAGCTGGTACAATGCTCTCTGCATCGTAGACTCGCCACAGGAAAAAAACCCAAAGAAACAAAAACCCCAAATGACCAAAACCCAGATATAAGTGCTCAGATCCCCCTCAGACATGGTCTAGAAAAAGAACAGGTGCAAGCTAGACTTTATACCCAGGACTAAGAGGCACAGAAGCAAACTAACTTCCACCAGCTTTATCTCTTCACCCTAGGGACTTGAAGCAGGAGAGCTGCATTACTACTTGCCTGGCAATAGCTAAAAACTCAGGAAGGTAAGTCATTTGAGCTCCAATTTGATTTGCAAACTAACTGAAAACATTTTCCCCATCTATGTTAGTTTTTGTCTTTAAACCAATTTACATACCAAAACTATCAGTTGTAAATGCAGATGGAAATCATAACTCATTCGAAGATTTGAGTGTGGCACTGCTTCATTTTCTTGACATGGCTCAAATTTGCTTCATCTTCATTTCAGTAGCAGTTAACAATATGATAGTTTAACTGCCATTGCTCTGAGGCCAGCACTTAAAATATTGAACTGCTGGTTGAACAAAAAATTCACCATTTTAATTGAGCTTCACTCAGCAGAGAGCATCACAGACTATATCTACAGAGTACCTGACAGAAAATGAGTACTTTGTAGGACTACTGATTAATCATAGATATGTAAGTCATTTACTCTCACTGTCTCCACTTACACAACCCAATCAGAACTACAGATGAAGAGATTACCATGCTATGGTTGAAGAGATACAGCAGTGGTTAAGATGATGTTCCATACAGAATAGCAATCCTTTTTACATATATAGCTTTTTTAACAGCTACTTTCATTACTTCACTTTAGAGCAGGAGCATAAAATTAACAAAACCTAGCAGAATGACCCTTCAGGAGCTAATTACCAACACTTACTGTTTGCAAACAGGAGAAAGGTCTGAGATTTTTTTTCCTGTATGGATTTTCATTCAGGGAAAACACTTTGTAAAATAAATATACATACAAGAATGCACCGGCAGACTATTTTATATCAATGCTGAATTGCAACAAACTGAAAATATCTTCTATCTTTAATTGTCAAACTATAAAACTCTCTTGCTAAGTATTTTTCCATAAAAAGAACACTGGAAAGTGACAGAACTGTAGAAGTGTAACATACCATAAAGTACATAGCAATTAGCACATCCTCAATATTGTAGCATCTAGGAGTCTGAAATACTTAGGAGACAATGCTGTGCAAGTATACAAAACACCAAGATGCTGTTGGCACTGCTATGTGGAAAGAAGAAAGAAATAAAGTACCCGCTCTGTACCTTATCATCAGGCTTTTAAAAAAGTTATTTACTCATATTTGTGATTCTTATGAGGAAAAAGTAGTAAAACACAAATATATGTGTGTTTAAGCCTCTAGTGCCAAGTCTGAATTGTTAATCACACTGACTTTTCTCTAGCCTCCCACACAACTGGAGAACAATAACTGGCAACTATATCAAAGCCTGATTCTGCTGTACTTACAAGTGAAGTACCACATCCTGCTTGTTTCCTCACTTGAAGAAATTAACTCTACTTCTCAAAAGAGGCTGTTCTAACTGAAATGTGCTAGTTGATTATTCACCGTTGTATTAAGGCATTTGGAGTCAGAAAACACATCTACCTGTCTCCCAGTAGATGATCCCTGGCAAATATATACACACACACACACATACAGAGCATCAGCAGAATGTGATGCAGTATCCTGGCATGACCCAACAAGGAATCAGCTGCCTCTGTGGGCACAGCTCATTTCCAACTGGCTCAAAAACTCCTGTAATGTTTCTAGCTCCCACTATGCAAGTTCTTTGTACTCCACTGGTTACAACTGGATGATCTTTGAGGTCCCTTCCAACCTAAACAATTCTATGATTCTATTTTATGATTCCTCAAGAGACAAGGAGATAAATGTAGCCCTGTAAGCAACTTTTATGCAAAGACTGAGATTTCAGTTGTGATACAAACTCTAAGATTTGACATTTAAAAGCCTGAAACAAGATGCAACTACTGCATTTCATACAAATTAAAGGGCTACAAATCAGTAACAAAGAGAAAAATATTTATGTCCTACATTTAATTCAGTGGACAATTTCCATTTAACAGGACTGAGGTTATCTTGCAAAACAAAAAAAACAGTTTACATTTTAAGGGCCTCTGCAAATCTGTTTTTCAACAGACACACAAAAGGTAGGTAGAATATCCTGCATACTCATATTTTAGAAAGGTATGTTGAGGTTTGTACAAGCAAGTAGGTATGCCCAGGAATGTTCAGAATCTGTTTGGGACTGGGAGACACTGACTTATTCAATGAACTGTCACAACACACCAAATTATGATTAAACTATTACACCTCTTCCTCTTTCTCAATGGAATTATCATGATGCACTTCTAATTAGGATCCCTGGTTCCCTGAAGTAGATTAGGTCTATGTAAAATGGTGTGCTCTGGGAAAGCCTTTTTGACAGATGTGCGAGATGACCTCAAGCAGAACACCTTCCAACTGCAGGTAGAAATGTAAACATTTTTAAAAGCACATATTCCAGGGTCACATAAAAAGATATATTATTTCTTAATACCCATTAAACTTCAACACAGTTCAAGTACAAAATGTTTTTATTAAGTAATTGGGATACCTTAATTGATACGAATATGCAATATTTATATTTCATGGTCTATGGTTACAAATGATAAATGGAGTTTAAACATGCATATAATGATAAGACATTATTTGCTATACTATAACCATCTTGTCAGGCAGTAATTTGCATTTAATAATTTCAGTCATTTTGTTACTCAGAATTTGTATTTTTCCCTTTTGGGTTCTTTTACTCTTCTGTTCCTCTGAGCTTAGGTTACTTTTTCAATGCAGCAAACTGTTGGGATGTAATGGTTAAATAATGTGAAATTCTACTGATGCCAGTGAAATAAAAGTGAGTTTTACAAAACCAAGTTCCTTCCCTGAATATAATAACAGTAAATTTCTAGTGTCCTGTAGTGCAATATCCATTAGATTTATTATGTTGCAATTCCCAATCCCACTAGTTCTGCCTGAGGGTGAGTATATTACATTTCATCACAGTTTCATTTTCTCCTACAGATGAGAAATGGGAATGCTATTGCAGTTATGTAGCATGCATGTGTTAAATCTGATCTCTAATAAAATCAAACACATCACAACTCACAGCACTTTAGCACAGCGTCGGCAAAATGAAACACCATCTGTCATCATGTAGAGACTGCCTTATTGTAACACAAAATCAAACTGCTCAGTGTGAACATTGTTATTTAATAAATGGGCAAATGGAAACTGATAATTATGATCTTATTTATTTTAAATGACTGGTTAAAGCTACAAAAAGTGTATTATAACTTATCAACCAGATGTGTGGACGTTACACTAACACCAAGAGCAAACATTTGTAAGCCAAATCAAAAATTTAAAAGCATTTAATGAAGGAGGGAGATAAATATGTGAGATATATACTTACAACAAAGACATACCAACATGTAGGCTAAAGATAGGAACTGATGAAACAAAAAAAAATCATTGTCTGTACTGATGAGACAATTGTACTTTCTGATGCAAAACCAGCTGTTGTTAAAGAGCAGCTACTTGTGGCAAGCTGAAAGGTTTAAAGACACAATGAACATCCTGCTGAATGGATTGGGCTGCTAAAGGTTAGTCATCATTCCAACCTAAGTGGGATTCTAGGGGCTTCCAGCTTGCCAGTTTTAACTCATATCAGCACGAAGAATGATGAAACTTATTTCCTGTTAGTATTAATTAATGGACTTTTTTTTTTTTTTTAAAGGCACTTGCCAGCTAAACTGTTCCTTTCACACGGCAAAAAGAGATCAAACAAGATTTCCCATTTCTTATTACAAGACCCTGGATTTCACAATTTCAATGCCACCTTCAGGTTTTTTTTGCTATTGCAACAAAAAGCCCACGTAATTTTTCTTCAGCAAGAGCTCTTCACATATGGAACATGCAGTTTTAAGTGTATCTGCAAAGACACTAACACATTCTGACAAAACCTTAATAGTCCCATTGCCCTCATATCCTATTTAAAGGACCCAGGAGCCTGGTAAGATGTCAACAGAAGCGCTCCGTGCAGAAGCACTGGCATTGTGTTATGTTTCAGGGAACAAACAGAATGCCAGGAAAACCTCACATGTTTATGAATGTGAAAATTTTCTCCATTCCAGTGATATTATAGCATGATTTGAACAATACATATTCTGTACTAGCAGTTCAGCAGAAATCCCCCATACTATGAAAGCATTTATGATTTTTTCACAGGATTATTATATAAAACAAATATATAATGGAATTTACTATCTGTTCTGTTCCACATTTTGCTTCTTTGAGGTGGAATTGTTTTAATTAAAAAATCAAAACCTGAACATACTCCATTTTTAAAATGTTTGCCAAATTTTTTTTTTTTAAACCAAACAACAAACCAAACCAAAACCCCCACACAACAGAAAAATCACTGTCCTCAGTTCTGATTATATAATTTTTGGAGCTAGTACATAAAACCATGAAGTCCATGCACAGAAATTCATAATATTAGAGTAAAAAACAGATATATATGCAGGGTTATATTTTCTCTTCCATTGATTAGGACTTAAAATACTGGCAGATCAATATATATAGTCAAATAAATTTCTCAACATTTAGGACGTTAAGAATGAAGATAATTATTTCTTCCTTGGCTTGCCTTGATGTTCTTAGGCCTTGAAACATGTGCATATGTCACACAGAAATACACACCAGGCAAGATCTCAACAAAACTTAGACACCAAGTGCTAAAATAAACCCAGTAAGAGTCCTTTATCCTGCAAATTCTCAAGGCACTGTATGATACAGTCATTTACCTACCGCTGAAATGCAGCCACTTGCAGTGAGAAGCACAGCAGCTGTTTAACAGCCCACATTAACACTACACAGCAGTTTAGGCCAGGCGGCAAGAAAGAATACCCTATTGAGATGAAAGTGGAAAGAGAAATTACAAAATCTAACTATAATTACTAGGGTTGGATTTGGGCCAGGAAACAGTCACTATAGCATCTTGAATAACCACAATAAGTCTGCAACTTGGTTTTATAGCTCAGACAGGGGATGGCATCTCAATCAGCACAGAGATCTCTAAGACCATATTGGGACTCAGTTTTTAGTGTGGAACAAAAGGGAAATTAAAGATGGGCTACCAGCTTCACATATAGTTGTCATGGTTCTTGTTGGCTAAAATGAGATTTTGAACATTAATTTAATGTAGAGTTTTTGTGTTGATTGTATCAGATTAGAAAATTATATCGTCACATATGAGGCTTTGGAGACTACTGAAATATTCTGCAGAGAGGGAACACGGATATACTTTCCGTATGTGCTTCATTTATTAAAGCACTTATACAAGGGAGCCCTTAGAGAAGGAATATCTTTCCAGGGAGACTCTGGAGGTTTGGTTGCTAGGAAGTTACATATATATGTGCTTTTAATGAGATTTAAAGTATCATGCATTATATATTATTTTCCATATTTAGGATGTTCACCATTATTTGGCCTATTTCGTACTTCATTTTGCATTTCTAGCATGTAATCTCTCTGCATACAAAACATCTTTTACAAAGAATTCCCTGAGAAATTTCAGAGAGATTACATTTCACATTTCTACCTCCAGAAAGAAAGCTCATATAGCTTTTTCCTTTATTGACATGTCTGCTGCAGGTATTCAGTCACTGAGAATTTGTTTCTACCAACAGAAGGACTTCATCTCCATCTGTACCACAGTAACTATTAGTGTGAAAACAGCGTGCCTTCTATTCATTCTCTCCTGCTCTTTTTTTTGTTTAGAGGAGATGTTTAAAATCTTCAGGTTTTGCTTCCCTGAATATTACAGAGGTAGTATTCAAAGAGCGTTTTTGTAAAAACAAAAGACCCAACTTCTCTTACCTTGAAACACTATGTAAAGGGACAATTATTACATAAGAGAAATTTCTCCATTTTAGGAAAGCAAATCATTACATAAATGAAGAGCAGAGATGTCTCTTTACACAGCCTTCTTTTACATAAAATATGCTAATCAAAGGTCAAAAACTGGTAGCAGATGTTTCTGTTGAAATAAGAGACTGATATGGCAAGCTATAACATGAACTTCAGGAACTGTTTTGATCTGCAAATAGTTTTCAACAGTTTTCAAACCCGCATATATAATATTAATCAGAGATAAATCACTAGATCCTTGTACTAGTTTCAGATTTCTACTATGCTCAGATCACAAGTAGGAAGAAATACAAATGTTTCAGTGTTCTAACTCTGAATACAACTTGAAAGGCATGAAAATGGTAGCTGATCAGTTCTGGCACAAATATTCTGGCAAGGATAGCATGGGCTAATATCCGCATAGCCATTGCCAATCAGTGAGACCCTACTATTCTTTTCTGCAATAGTTTCTGTCCTTCTTCACAATTCCTACAGCAATTGCCACTTCTCTGGTACCTACTGAGGCTGTAAAGCAAGTGTCTATTTTCCTACAATAAGTATCACTGATGTCTAGCAATCAAGGTCTAAAATCCAAGTGAAATTTGTGCAACAGGCTTAGCAGAGCAATGTTTATTCCTGTATCTTTGCAAGGTCTCAATTAAGTTCTCAAGTAAGGTGTTACAAAGTGCACAAGCTTTGGGGCTGACAGCTTAACATATATGAGGCCATATCTTTTAACTATTGGGTACTTAAGGATGCAGGTGTGAACCATGCTGTGATATTTCCAAATTCTCAGAGGGAGTGTCTAAGTAACTTGCAGATAAACTGTAATGTTCTACCTGCATGAGCCATAAATATTAAACAAGCAATAAATTCTCTAAAGATTGGCTTTTGATTCTTTTGGTTTGAGGAGTTTGTTGTGGTTTTGCTCTGTGGGGTCTTG
>VWZI01021768.1:696816-709453 GCA_013396835.1 Psilopogon haemacephalus | reverse complement strand
TTAAATAGTGTAGTGTGATTTTGTAATCAAGAGAATAAAACGCTGTAAAATATTTGCATGAAATTTCCACTAAAACACAACCAGGATTCAATCACCTTCAACTCTAGGGAAAAAAAAAAAAAAGAAAAACACACTATGCCATCCACAAACAATCACTGGGATCTGGCAGCAAGCCAGATGTTTGAGAAAATTGATCTATGTCTTAATTATAACTTTATAATATTATAGATAGCTACATAATTCAATTCACCTTTTAATAAAATACCAAAACAGCATTGCCTTTCCTGCATTCACAGAATTTCCCCTATGTTACAAGACTTACTAAAAATCAAAATTGATAATGCAGCTGTCTTTAAAACTCTGAGCTGATTTTAAGATACCAAGCTTTAGTAGGTGTGCATTATCCTTTGTAGCTCTTCTGAAACCAAATCAAGCAGTATTTCTTTATCATCATGTGATTAGCACATTATCTTTTCCTTCCTTAAGTAGAAAACTTCAGATCAACAGTACTTCTATCGTTTCCATCTTGCAGTGGCTCAATATTTTTGTTAGACTTTGGATTATTCCTAGTTCATCCTTTCTTATGGTCTATAGCTCTACTGTCTTACAATCATTTGTCTATTTGCTTTCCCTCTAGTTTCACAATACTTATCAAGATATAAGAAATAATATGACAAATATGAAGATACTTGCTTTCATGTCTTAGATAATATATTTTCTCTTGAATGCAGTATTGTAAAAGAAAATTTTAAGGAACTCACTACAGTTTCTTAAATTACATAAAGTACACATTCACATTAACTTATTTTACAATTCTTTTCGAAAAATCTGTTTGAATCATAAGACATATGCTCCCTACTTAAATTTGTGTTGTTTATGTGTTATTCATAGTATCTTAAGACTACATTGGCCTAAGCTACTACATATTTTCAGCTGCATAACCTGTCAGATTTTTATTCATATTAATCAACATGAAGCTGAACGTGGATTTGTTTTCTTTCTTGGAATGAGTTGCTTCAGACTTGCTACGACTTACGTGATTTCCTATTTTCTGTGCAGCATATTTCTACTCTATTTACTTGCTATATATAAGATATACCACCCTGTATCACTAAAAACTCTCCTCAAACAAATTGAGATGCTTATCCAAAACTGCAACCAAATATTACATCCCAAACTTACTAAGAAAGCACAGCTGTGTTGAGGAAGAAGAAAGTTTCTTTGTATTTGTTATGAAATTTCTTTTGGAAACAAGGGTAAAACAGTAAAATCTGGAAACTTAGATACAGCAAGTTTAAACTGGTATGTGTACTCTATAACTGTCCAATATCACTTTATCCTTCAGCTCTTGAGAATGGAACTTCCCCTTTCTTCTCTCTGGTTCTTGTTCTTTGAACCAGGATATGTAATACTTCCTGTATTTGCCTACCTGACCTTCCTTAATATGTCTGCTAAATCTGCCTTATTTTTCTAATAAGATAGCTCGCTTCTAAAGCCTTTGTTTAAATTATTATTGTTGTTCAGCCAGTGAAACACAGAACCACAGCTATGGCATATTCAGCCAACATCCAAACACTGACTTATTGACAATTACCATAGTAGCAGGCACATGAGGAAAAGCTTCTGACACACTTCTTTAAATTGTAATGTCTGCCCCTCCTGATAATCTATCTGAAAAACACATGTAAAACAATATGCAAATTTGAACTTTGAAATTCAGTCTATACCTGGTGTGGAACATATTCAAACGCTGGGCCCTACCTTTCATTTTATGGCAAGGAAGAGAGCATACATTAGAGTATCTATGTATTACAACAGCTGAGGTACTAAAATCTCCTGTTACAAATATCTTGTGGGCAATTTGGTGTCTTAATTACTTGATGTATGACAGGCAGTCAGTCTGTTTTATCATCACAGTGAAAAGGAAAAACTTACAAGGGTTTTAAACCAGCACCTGCTCCTTGTCTGTGCTATGACACTAAAAGAGGCTGATACAAGTCAAGGCAAATACATGAAGTGGCTTTTGATGGTCAGACTTGTGTTTTGTTCTGAGAAATAGAAGCTTCATAAAACGTCATACCAAAGGCTGCCATCAGTTCCACTTAGATTCAGTTCTACAGCCGTACTCAACATTTGCATATGAATTTGTAAGCACTTGATGAGAAAACATTCATGGGTATCCCATTAGAGAGACTGTCCATACATCATCCCACCAAGATTTAAGCTATGTGAGCAATCCCCGCAAACATTTGTAGGTGCAGGACCTGTACGCTCTATACCTACGGGTCAGCATCATTACTTGCCAACATAGCTCCTTGTGAAACTACTAGATGAAATCTTGAAGAAAAGTAGCCCTACCTCTGCTTCTTCCTTCTGAAGTTTAAGGAAAAAAATAAATAAATTCTCACTTTTGCTGCAATAAATCATTATTTGTTTTCTTCTTCTACATAGTGAACAGAAAAGTAGTTAGCTTGGGCCAGAAGGGTGAAAAGAATAACCCAACAGTAAAAACAGCATAAACCTGGCCATGCTTAAATGTCTTACTCAATGATTCTTTTGTCATTATAGCTGTGACTGGAACGTTCAAAAGTGCTAAATGCACCCTAATTTAGACTCTGTGACTACATATAGTGCTTTTCTCTTAATTTCTAAAAGCTGCCATCAAATATTTAATATTACAGTAGACAAGTGATTGGAGTTGCACCAAACATGATTTCTACTTTCGCTTGATTTACATTGAAGAAATAGTTATTTACAAAAAAATGCAGTGCTTCACTGCATGCTCCTACAAGCCTGAGAGCATAGAAAATGCTGTAGGAAAACATGCTGTTCTGAGTCTACTCTTGGCACACCTGTTTATTTGCAAGTCTAGCTTTCAGAAACTGTTTGAAAATCAATACTATCTATTTGGCTTTATTTAGTAACTTTATACAGTATTAATTGTCCCCAGAAATATTCATGTTTAATTTTACAAGTTCAGCAGTAATAGCAGAGGCTTAAGACACTAGAGCCTTAAAAATTCTGCTGAGGTTGTCTCCACAGACACACACAAATATGACTCAAGGAAACCCACAATAACCCTTTCATCTATGGGAAATCTAAGGATATTCAAGGACATGTCTGAATCATCACAGACTTGGATTGTTTCCAAGTGCTGTAAATTGAAGAGACCCAGATTTATGCCTGACCAAAAATATTTGGTGGTCTTAAAGGCAGGAGTATTAGTACTGTCACTCTTGTACAGGAGGCTTCTCAAATCATCAGCCTTAAGGCGAAAGGAGATATACAGGAACACTGTGACCACATTTTGTCTTTCAAAAACAGAATATAAAACCAAATCACCTTGGAGTAGAAATACTTAAAGCCTAAGGAGCATGAAAACCCACTGTATTCTCCAGTCATTTAAACTGGGATGAATCACAGTATTTATGAGCTGATTCCTATCCCTGTAACCTCTCTTCCATGTCTTCCTTCTCTACATGTTCTACCTTCTTGCATAAAAAGGAGGCATTCTCTGATGTGTACAAAATCTGTTACATTATTGAATTGTTACTGAGGATAAGCTTTTGCAAAAATGTGGTCACTGCAACACTTACTGAAATGGTGAGTCAATCTAAAATCAAGAGGGTGACGTTTTCAGAGGCATGTCCCCATGCTGATAAATCTTGGCTGAGCAGTACCAGTATCCTGTCACTGGCACTGTGAGCTCATGTTATTCCTGATAAGCATATTTGTCAGCTGTCACCAATACAGGAAAGGATAGACAAGACATGCAGAAAAACTGACACTTTGAGGATCAAGGTTTAAACTAGGTCAGTATTCAGAGATCAAGAGAAAGAAAACAAGAGCATTTAAGAACAGGTAATAAATCTGGTTGTGACTGGAGAGACTGTTAGCACTGAGTTCTGGTTCCTAGCCATTGGGAAAGCCTGAAAAATCTCAGAGCTGCCTTCACTGTAGCTCTCAGTATCTTCATCATCAAAATGTCCACTTCCAACAGAAGAATCACACATTATTTAAGGAAAGAGAAACCTTACACCACGTTCTAACAGGACAGAAAAGTCCTAATGGCAACTGTGATGAGATTTGGCTTTTATTTTCCCTGGAAACCCTGATCTTACCTCTAAATTTGGAGGGATAGCAACATGCTTAGTTACAGCTGTGGTCTAAAGCATAACAGCCTTCCAGCAGCAAATTGAAGTATGAAACATGACATGATTGTTAAGACAAAGATTGAGATTTATCTTATACTAATAGAACTTTTCCTTTAATGTATAAAGGACGTTTTGCCACTCTAGTATTCAGCCTTAGCATTATAATGTGTTATTTTGTGATTACAATACAAACAGAAGTAAAACTTACTTGTCCCTACTGCCATCATGAAATATTCCCTATAACTTCCCACTGGTAAATTCTATATGCATTCATAGAAATATTAAACAACTATTATATGATGTGTACAAAATGTTTTTTTCTTTGTGCATTCCAGTTTTTTTACTTCAAATTCCATTGTTAAAATAACATCTGAATTAGAATAGTGACTGCTGTTATAGATTTTCATCATGTTACTGTTATCAAAGCTTGCTTTCAGTAACTTATTTCTCCTGCAACACTGGCAAATATGAACTTCACAGTTCAAGTACTTTTTAATATATGAATTTTTTTTTTTTAATTATAAGTTGAGAAACTGAAGCTGGAACATTTTTATTTAATCTCCCAAAATCTAAATTAACATCAGAAATTAAACCAAATGCCCAGAAAACAGTGTGCAAATCATATGGAAACACAGATAAATAGATACATAATACCATAAACAATACCATCCTAGCTGCAGGTAGAATATTTACTGTTTGACCTGCAGCTCACACACTCCTCTGTCAAACATAAATCAGATTTCTGTGACACAGGGAGATTTCACTTGCAATTGCAGCAAGAGCTCATTAAAATGAACTGGCAGACACAGAATGTTTCTATCTTACAGAAAATTGGTGAAAAGCCAATAAAAAATTCCTTGCCTACAGTTTATCCTCAAAAACTTCAGCCACTCCAGATGCAATATTTACACTGCACACATAGAAAGATAGATATAGTCAAGCCGTAGAACACAAAGCAAATACCTTTCCCACATACAACAAAATAAGCCATGTCTTAGATTCCAGCATGCACTTTTGCCACTGATTTACAGTTAAACTGCCACCATACTAAACTGAAATAATAACTTCTGAAGCACAGCTTAATTTTTTTTCCAACCAGTTTCTTGAAAGGTGGGTATTAATTCCCCTCAGAATATATTTGAAGGAAAGCAAATTGGTTATTTTTCAAAGTGGGGAAAGTCGTGATAAACCGTCTTCTCTCAATTACCAATGATGTGCACTGCACAGTTAGTTCGGCTCTCTGCTTGGAAGTGAGGTACAGAGTGCCAACTACAAGTATTCTCACTTAAGTTTATTACTCCATGAAACTATTCATTTTCCTCTAGTACCATAATCCCAGCAGCTTTTACCAGCACTAAGTTAGTTTTAATTAAAACAAAAAAAGCTGATCATTCCAGTGAAGAATATCTCTGTAGCTAAGGTGGTGAGCTTCAGTCTATCTCTGGCACAAAGGAATCATTTTTGCAGATAAAGTAGCCCTACCTCTGCTTGTTCCTTCTGAAGTCTAGAAAAAACAATAATCCCCACCTGCACTACAATAAACCATTAATTTTTTTTTTCTTCTTCTACATAGTGAACAGAAAAGCAGTTAGCCTGGGCCACAAGAGTGAAAAGAATAACCCAACAGTAAGAACAGCATAAACCTGGCCTTGCTAATAGTGCCTAAATATTGTACTTGAGAATTCTTTTCTCATTATAATTGCTGTCACTAGGATGTATCTGAGTGCTAAAACGTCCATAGCATATCCTAATTTAGAGTGTGACTTTCTAGAGTGTTTTCCTTTTAATTTCTTAAAATTCCCTTCAAATATTTAATATTAACATTGACCAAAAAAAATTTAAAAAAGGTGCACTTCCCTTCTTGTGGAAAAAGGAAAAAAAAAATACAAAACCAAAACTACACTACTCCTTTTGGGCATGAATTACAAATTTTGAACAACTACGAAGTTGCCATTGGTGCTCTGTTCTACTTATGTGTGCAAGCTTGGTACTTGCTAGGTGACCATGAGCATAGAAAAGAAATGATGGCAGCAGAATGTTGTGAGAAGACGCCATCAATCTACAGAAATTTTTCTTCTGTAAAGCAGTAACTACTCTCCCTCCACAAATGTCTCCAGCTGGAGAAGCTCAACATCTGAAAAGCCACAGACTTAGCATCCCTGACTGGTTTGCTCTTAGAACAGCCCTCTCATCCTGCAGCAGATGCAAGGGCTCTCAGCTGCCCTCAAAGAAGGATTTAGCCACCACACTAAATCATGCGATTTTTTAATTCATGAAAGGCTTTTTCCTTAGTGGGCAACTCACATTATAGAGCATTTGAGCAAAACTACGTTTTGTGACTACAGTTACAGAAATTATTCCATATTGTTAGTTGTTAGGTTGATTTATAATACAGAATTTTAAATTTATTGGAGCCTCTTGGAAAATGAAAGCAATTTGAGTCTCCAATGAGTATTTTGCCACAGTAAGAAACCTCTACATCAGTTATGTTGCTCCTCAGCAAGGGAAAAAAACTAGAAAACACATTTTAAATCCTTCTATTTCATTGAGTTTGAGACATGATATTTAGGGTATGCATAGCTGAGTTTTTGAAGGACCTTTTTAATAGCCAGCTCCTTCCTAGCAGCAGCTACCATCGGGTCTAACAGTGTGAGAGTCGAAATCAACAAGCTGCAAGCAAACCTTCCCCACAGGAGGGACTTCTGCTTGTCCCAATACCTAAATATGGTACAGGAGACTCACTTTAATGTATCATCTGTACTGAAGTGAAGAAAAGGGAATTTACACTGAACCTAGAGAAGATGATTGCAGCTCTCTGCACATCCAAGTAAGAGTAAAGAAACGCTTCATTTGGTAGCAGCTGACTCCAGACTGAGCAGAAAGGGCTCTGAAAGGTTCCTGTGTTCCATGACTCCATGCTGAAGCATGAAACTGCATCTGCACTGCACCTCACATGCAGCTGACTAGTATGGTAATACATATTGCAAGAACTTTTTCATAAAATCTGGGAGGAAAGTTTGCTTATTTGGGCAGGTTTTGGTCAGGACTTCTTTATTTGTTTGGGGTTTTTTGGTGGTGGTGCTGGTTTTGGGCTTTTGTTATTGCTTTGAGGGACCCATTAAAGCATCCCTAATAAATATGCTACAATTTCTAAACCACCATTCTAATAAGCTCCATTGGGTTACTTAATGAGTGTCCAGTTTAAAACTGCACACTTCAAGATCACCACAGGCCAGTAAGTGTATTGAATATCTATCACATTTGCAATAAAACTTGAACAGGGCTACAAAACTGTGAGCAAGTAAAATTTTATTATCCTCTCTATAACCAGAAGAATGATTGATTGTACAAGGGTTCAGAATTTGAAGAACAACACAAAGTAACAAGAACTAAAATTACAAACTTGCCAATAGGTGATGAAAGAAATGCTCCAAAGGAGAAGGTGAAACTTTATTATCTGTTATCTTGAGAAACAAACCTCTGGACAGCTACAAGAGGGGATTTGAAACAGAACATTTACTTGGAATTTAATTTAATACTTTTGGAAATAAAGCAGAAAAAGTAGACAAGTAGAGACACTTCACTGAGGCCTGGGCACAGGTGCTTTACAACTCAGGGGGCACCAAGCAGGAAGAATATATTGGCACAAGTTTAAAATAATTTAAAATTGTTATAAAAAGAAGAAAAGATTCTGTCATGGAAATAAGCTTTTCCTCTCCAGTATTCAACTGTGCTACTCTGTCTAAGAAAGGGAAGAGTTTCTCTTTCAAGGAGGGTTCTAACCGAATTGTGTTGACATCACTACAATCTTCAGCTCCTTTAGAAACCACCCTCAAATGGCTTAAGATTTCTTCCTTCCAGACACCAAGTTAATAAGTTGTTAAATCACAATTATATGAAGAAAACAGTTTTAAAAATTCAAAAGGCAATCATAGAAATAATGAAGAAATAAGTACCACCCAGTATTGCACGTGAAAACCAGGATACGAACATAGGAGATGCACTCACTGCAAACTGTTATAGGGAAGAAAAATAATAATTATGTGGTACTAAATCACTCAAATTAATTCTTCAATCACTATTCATAAAGCACCTCCATGAAGGAACCAGCAGATACATATGACTTTCAATAAGAAGGTACCCAAAGATCTTGAGATAACTAGAAAGAAATGGCAGAATGCTACAAAGAGAAAAGTAATCTAAAGCATACACCAAAAAGTTAAATATAAGGGATAGAAAGAACTTTTAAGTATTTGATATGAAACTTTGCTTAGAGATCATCGTAACATGAAAAGTATTTATTGTAGATTTCTTAACATGAATTTTAAAAAAATCTGATTTCCTTCTTTTCTTGCCTTAGTAAGCAAGACTAATTTTTACGCTTTCATGATACATGGTTTAAAACATGCAAGTGAAATAGTAACAAAACAATAAGTAAACCAAAATAATACAGCTGAACAAGTAACTAGATCATAATCTTGACCCATCAAAGCTGAGAATTTGCCTTCAAGAATAGAACAAGAGCGTGAGAATTGCTTGACAAAATCTAAATTCTAATTGAAAAGACACAGCAGAAGGAATTTAAGTTGCATGGATTTTAGAAAGGTCGTCAAGTCTTTGTTTCTTCCTCCATTCCCTTTTCTGTCCTTCTTTCAGTCTTTTATTTCCCTCTACACCACACAACTGAAAAGACCATTTGGTCCAAAGTCATTAAGTACAGTATTGGGGTGAGCCACATATGTGGATAGGGAACTGGCTTAAATGTCACAGGCAGAAGCTGTTTATGAGACCAAGCAGTTTGGGAGAGAGGGATTAGTGCAGTACCACAAGAATCAGTGTTAGGCCCATTTTTTGTTCATTTTATATATCACTGACCTACGACATGAAATATGTATGAAGGTGAAGAAATTTGCTGATGAAACAAAACCAGAGAATAGAGCTTGTAAAGACAAAACGAGAATGGCAATAAAATTCTGAATGACAAATAGCCTAGGATCACAAGCTGATACTGTTAGTGGTTTCACTGGCATCTGCAATTCATTGTAAAGAAAGATAAGGCTATGAGATGACAAAAAAATAATAAAAAAGTAGTGTTCTCTTAATGGCAGCATGCCACAAAACATTTAGCAGGAGGTGAATATGGTCCTGGTACTGGAAAGGACTTCAAAACCAGCTGCAGAAGGATTAAGAGTTTTTAAATTAATACAGTGAGATATTCCAGATAGATAAACAAGAGTAAGACTTGGAATAAATCATTCTAATACTACATAGGGGATTTCAAGGCACATTTGGAATGCAGTCATAGTTCTTGTCCCTTCAGTATAAGAATATTTTAAGAGTGAAAATATTAAAAGGAGAATCAGAATGTTACAGAAACTCTAAAAATTTCGTTCACAGGAGTGAGCAGCTAGTATACGTTAAAAAGATCATAAAATGGTTTAGGTTGGAAGTGACCTCAAAGATCATCCAGTTCCAACCCTTATGGCAGGGACACCTCCCACTAGAACAGGTCACTCAAGGACTCATACAGCCTGCCCTTGAATACTTCCAGAGAGGGAGCAGCCACAACCTCACCGGGCAACCTGTTCCAGCATCACACCACCCTCACTGTAAAGAACTTCCTCCTAAAATCCAGCTTAATTCTCCCCTCTTCCAGTTTAAACCCATTACCCCTCATCTTGTCATTACAAGACCCCATAAATAGTCCCTCCTCAGCCTTCCTGTAGATCCCTTTCAGATACTAGAAGGCTACTATAAGATATCCTTGAAGCCTTCTCTTCTCCGGGCTGAAGAGTCCCAACTTTCATAGCCTGTCCTCATAGCAGAGCTGCTGCACCCCTTAGATCATCCTTGTTGCCCTCCTCTGGACTCACTCCAACAGTTCCATGTCCAGATCAGTACTCCAAACCAAAATAAAGAATTTTGTTTTAAAGGCAAAAAATAAAACAAAAAGTAACTTAAACTGAATTGGGAGAAATGAGTTCACTTGATTTGATAACCACCTGCAAATACACAGGTTGTGTTAGTGTAATCTGCATTAATTATCCAAACATGACTGGCCCCCATTAGCTCTAATACAGTCTCAGAGGAATTCAACAGCAATACCTTAGCTTGAAGTGAAAAAGAGGAAAAATAAACAGAAATGAAAGAGTTATTACTTAGACATAGTGGCATTTTTGGGGGGGTTTAAAATCCCTTACAGGGAAAGCGTTAACTACAGCCAGACCAAGGAGTTCAGAGTATGCCACTCCTGCCTTACAAGCTTTCCCAACCTTACAGGCCAAGCAGAATTATTACAGAAAATGCAGATTTTGGGGGAACCCATTGCTCTCCTGCATTTGATCTGTCTCCTCTACCAGGAAGAGTTAGCTGGCTCAAAAACAGAAGCCCAAAAACATGAGGAACCAGTAAACTTAATGAGAGCTGGCAGTACTCGCAATTTTTATCACCTGGCAAATAAACCATTTGGAGAATTTCTTTTTGTTAACTTGTATGATTTGTGGTTATTTCCTAAGAGGATCATGAAAGGATGAGGCTATAAACTTGTATTTTATATCTTTGTAAACCAGAATGTTAGATGGGAGAGAAGCATATGCATTTAGTTGGTTTGAGGATGTGTGTACATGAACGCATGTGTCATTATCAGTACAGGGCAACAGAAGCAGAATTTTTTAATAAACAGAATCAACTGGACAATCACAGATATTGGGAAACTGGAAAGGTAACCAGTCTGACTATGTATGGGACCTCCTTAGAGAGTGAAAACCAGTCTCATTGGAACAGGAGAGTAACAGTTGTAATAATTTCCCAAAACCAAACAACATAGAAGAAAAACCCAACCAGTGACCTCATGTGAGGCTTAAAAATACTGACAATGTAAAAACTGCACAGCAGCATTAAATTGGACTTGCTAAATGGCATTGCCCGCTTTGGAGGATAATTGTATTCCCTAAATAAATTCTTTAATTTTACTCAGAAGAAAGTAGTAGTACTTTGCTACTGATGATTCTCATTTGTATTGCAGTTCTGCTACACATCTTCCATAATTAGTGTTAACAAGTTACCTACTGTAATGCCTTCTTTTCTACATCAGGTCTGGATTTCCAAGCCACAGTTGTAAATATTGTATATCTGATAAGCAGAATCACATGCTAAGGTCCTATATCATTACCATTGCTTTTATAACAAAATAGTTTAATCGGGCAGAGTATAGTATCAGCAGTAAAATGGATGGGGTCCTTCAAAAGAATTCGTTCCCAGTGCATTTATGCTCTTTAGCATGGTCATAACCATATCACACATACACCTAAAATAGGAATTAAAACAAGGTTCCTGTTACAGTCCAGAGTAATTTTCACTTGCTTTTTAATCAACATAAATTACTTCAATCATGTGCAAAGGCCTAGCAATTCAGTATCTGTTAGGACAGTCCCCATGTAAGTTGTTACAAGTGCTGTCACTACTGCATCTGCAGGGAGAAAGCATCACTATGGAGTGCAAATAACCTTCCACAGATGTTTGCTTACAGTCAAACAAGCCTGAAACTAGAGCTAGTGAAACTGAACTGACCTGTCAAAAACTACATAGGTTTGGATCAGAAGGTACATGAAAGCTTAGGACTTCATGCAAGCTGCTCTAAAATGCATCATGAGGTACTAAATACAGTAGTAAAAAATGTTTGGGAGGGGGAGGAAAGTGCGTGTCTGTGAAGGGTTAGGACTAAACTTTCACAGTTTCAACACAGATGCTACCTTATTCTTTTCAGTCTTCCTTAAGGTTCACTTACAACTCCTGCAAGACAGTAAAAAGTTTTTCATTCTATTGCAACAGATCCTTAAGACTCTCTCTGTCTGTATACATTTTTATGTATTTTAAATGCCTATCATCGATATCAAATTGAAATTATTCATTATATATCTGACTAATTTCTAAATGGTCTTCAAAAAACACCCACTCTAATATCTGTTCCTAAGCTTCTTCCCTGTTTCCATAACCGAGAATAGCTTCTCAGTATCTCACTAATCTTTTTCCTGTGCCATGAACATGGAGGGAAGGAGAGCAGTACAAGACTGCGAAAGGAGCTGCCACCTTTAGGTATAGCATCAGACTGCTGAGAAAGACATTTTCCTTTATCCCACTCCACCAGCCTCAGACCACAACACTGGATGTAGACTTGAAGAGTCCATTGCTCCACTGCCTTACTGCCTTCTGCAGCAATCATAGTAATACCTTTATCCCTGTCCTTGTACAGCTGCTAGCTGATACTACAGCTAGTTTTCTACTAATTGTTTCTAAGTGACTACTCTCTGAATATTAAACCAGCAGACCTTTGATGGTGCAACTGGTTAAATCATCCACAAGTTCTACAGGTAACTCATGTTACATGTCCCTTCAACAAACTTCACACTACCAAGAACAGTTTCATCACCTCACACATGAAAGTTCTTAGCTTAAGCAAATAATTTATCCTTTTTTTTTTTTTT
>VWZI01021768.1:614889-696791 GCA_013396835.1 Psilopogon haemacephalus | reverse complement strand
TTTTTTTAGGAAGCAAAAATCTATTTTGTCAGCTTAAGGATGGCTTTTCAAGATATCATTTAATCCTCTGCAGCAGAGAGAACTAGCACAAATCTGTTACATATTACAATTACAAGACTGTCACCTCTTAACAGAAATTGAAGCTCTACCTAGAATTCACTAAATATTGCAAGAACATTCTGTCAAGGAGAAAATCACTTTCCATACAGATATGACCCACAGTACTATAGGATTAACAATTTTAGTGCCCCAAAACACATTATTAACAGCAGTGGTAAAAGTGACACCACAGCAAAACAAGCAGCATTTGAGAAATGAAGATGAGGAGAAAAGAAAAAAAACAACAAACTCAGTTAAACATATTAATTTTCTGTTTGCACATTTCCAGAGATAATCCTGATGCCAGAGTTAGCTAGTCAACTAGCTTTTGGTAAGCTGGAAGCAATTTTAGATTCTTTCAGCTTCCTTGATAAACTAGTGATTCAATATGCCAGCATGAGTGATGAATTTCAGTGGTTTCAGAAAGAATCTTACAGTATATTATACATGTCATAACAATCCCACACTCTCCAGAAGTTAGTAGTCATGGAATATATCACGCAGTTTGACAAGCAAATCTCTCAACAAGATCTACGTTTATCTCCTATGACCTACAAAGCAACTCTTATCACAACAAATGGAGCAAGCCCAGCACATCTCAATGTAAAGACAGATTGAGACAAATCTACCTACTTTAAGGAACAGCCTCGAAGGACTATCAAAGTAAGCTAAAGATATGCATGCTCTCCCACAGCAAGATTTTAAAATCTATCTTAACTCAGACTAGTATGTTCACAGCTAGGGGTAAAAAAAAAAAACAAAGAAAAAAAAAAAAAAAGCCTGAAAAGTGCCAGGAACTAACTAGGAAACAGATAAGATCTGAGGTCTTACATCCCCTATACTGTACCAAACAGCATCCCAATAGCAGGTTAAAGTCAACACTAATTTCTGCCAGAAGTAACCAAGGAAACCACTTATCTAAGTGCATACGTGAAGGGAGATAGCACAGCAAATGGACTCAAATCCAAACGCAAAAAACTTGGAGAGCTAATTGCAGCAAGGCTCCAAAAGATGCAGCTGTTTGGAGAAATAGCTTATACATCTCTACTGAAGCATTTTTCTGGTCTAAAACTCCCACTGAAGATGGAGCAAATTCTCATACAGCACTAACAATAGGCAAACAGTCAATATGGGTCATGAGACAGCAGTATTGCAATTCATAGCTAGTCAAGATTCACATTTTTTTAACTCATTAATCTTTTGCAAGTCTTGTTCAATGGGGTCTGAAAGATTTAGCAATGGTTAGGCGAATAGTCTCAGATAATCAACATCACTCAAAAAAAAAAAAATCAACTCTGAGAAACTGCAAGTGGAACAAGCATCTGTTTCTATATCCATCTAGAGTGGACATAAATCCAGCCCGTGGTAGCACAATAGTCCAGTGGGCATGCACAGTCTCTTATTTTGGATGGGAAATTCTAATTGCCATTGTAACAGACTTGTGTCTCAGATAGGTGGGTGTGATATTAAGAACACCCTCATGAAGTAATTCAAATACAGGGCTGAGAACAGCCAGTAACCCACAAACCTATAAGCATCAATTAAGGATGATTTTCTGTTTACTTGCAGCACTGCACTGCAAGCTTTCTTTGTGAATCTCCAAATATTTTTTAATAACCTCAAAAGTTAATTCCACGTAAGCCATTCTAGAGCTAACCTTGAGAACTTCTTGCAAACAGTTGATATAGAGCACATACACTACTATAACCATAAAAATCACCACTTGTTAATATATAGAATTGCATATAGCACCCTTTTCCATCCATGATCCAATACCACCTACTGGCAGACAGAAGTATTCTCATCATTTACCACAGGAACATGAGTATGTCTGGATGAAAAGGATCATGCCATCATTTCCTGGTAAAAAAACAACAATTTAGCCCTGCCCTTAAAAAGACTACAATTACCTGGATTATCAAGAATTTCTTATTAATCAAATACTAAAGCTATTAAAAGACTGTCTCAGGACAGAACCAGCAGAGAGAGTTGTGAGATTGGGGGTTTCTTAGTGCTAACCACAATGCTACTTAGGTCAGTTTTTCCTTAGATTATCCTTGTAACGTACTTAATAAAATTATATAATTATATAAAACTTTCAGAACACTGAATTAATTCATGCATAGAAATAGCATACATACAAGTGTCAGAATATAAACTGCAACGCTGGTCACATGTTCTGAGGTCTGCCGGCTAATGAGTACTTAAAATTAGCTGCTCTATATCTGGCTGCACCATAATGAGATTGTGGCTTGGGGCTTCTCGGGGGGTTGGGATTTCTTTGGGTCAGTTGGCACTGGTTGGGGGATTTTTTCTGAGCTTTTTTTTGTTTATTTGCTTGTTTGGGATTTTTGTGGGTTTTTTAATTTTGTATTTTAGATTACAGCACTGCAGCTGTATTGGAATAGAGAGGAGAAAGATGTCTCCATGCAAATTCACAAGCAGAGGGAACACTTTTCAACAACTTCAAGACCAGCTGCACAGCTAGTTTGCCAAACTACTGGTTTGTTTTTGGTTTGTTTTTTTTAATGAAAAAATAAATAATAAATACTCCATTTTACAACCATATGCGACCATCTCCCAATTTCTATCTGTGTGATAGCTTGGAACGGGATGCCACTGTCTCTGTATATTTATCTGTTCAGAAGAAGTGGGAAAAAAGTCAAATAACAACAAAGATGGAATAGAAATCTGTGCAGATCTAAGTGTAATTCACAAGGCAATGCCACAGATAGGGAAGAGAAAAAGAGATGTTGATGTAGCAGAAGAAAAATGAAGAAAGATGGTTGCACATATATTTCTGGAGGGGTAAGGGAAAAGTCATTGAGATTGCTCATTTTTTGGCCTAATGAATAAATCATTTTAGTCGTGTGTCCCCCTACTCCCCCCCCNNNNTCCTGTGTCCCCCTTCCCCCCCCCCCCCCGCCCTTATGCACCTGCTGCTTTGAAAAGCTCCTTCCACAACCAACAACTGAACAGCAAATGCTGCACAATGACTCAAATGTTGCTGGAACCATGCCAGCAAAAATTACCACTCTTCAACCAAGATAAACATCATATTACTTCATTACCCTTTTAAAACATATGCAAATTAAATCCATTATTCTTTTTTCTTACAGAAAAGAAGTTCCTTTGGCTGGAATTCAACATCTCCCTTTGTCATCGTTGACCATGAATGGATGAACTTCATGTAGATGATGTCCATTTCCCATCTTTGAATCAAACATTAATACCATTTGACAGTAATAAATAACATTTATCACAATAGGTATCTACTAATGATTTTCCCACTAAGCTGGCTCATCAGAACCTATCAGCTGACAACTGCATAAATGAGATTAGCATAACAGCTGCCTATGACAAATGTATCTAAATCACTTTAATGCCAGCTAGCTCTTTGATCTCCCTATCATGCTGTTGCCAAAACTAAATCCATTTCTTTAAGATACATATTGTTTATTACAGACACGTGTATATTCCACACCATTATGTACTCCAGAGATTTCAGTAATTAAAAGAATTAAAAATATTGATTGGATACAGCCACTGTAATGTAAACTTGCAACACTGCACTTCAGAGTAGCATTCCACTACCTGCTTAATTCCTCCCCCCCACATCCCACTTGCAGGACTCAGTGTTTAATAGCTCGGTGTTTCTCTGGCACAAAATGCATACGTTAATGTAAATGTGTATTAGCTTCTCTCTGTGACTATTGCTTACAATTCAAACTAATTCCCAGTAATATGGTACTTGGTTCCTTGCACACATCATTGTGTCTGTAATAAAAGGAAAAGTGACAGGGAAAGAAAGCTTTGCCGGTACAGCAATGCATTTGTGGGTTTATTATTATTGCAAACAAGGCCTATGAGACTACCATGCCAACTCATGAAAACAAGTATCAGAGCAAACCCAAAGCCAACAGCTCTTGTTGCACATCTATAACAACATTTTCAAAATCACTCCAACGTTCAGACACTTCTTCCAGTGGAAAGTCATTGCTCCTCTATCGGAATTCAAACTGTCAAGAGTTCTTTAAATCCTTAAGGGTATAAATGTCTTCCTTAATGTCTAAAACACTGGATAGAAGATGCCCATAGGCATTAACCAAAAATCCCAGTAAAATTCATAATTTAGATTAAGCCCATGGTACAACATACAGACTGCATACAACACGGCACGGGAAGAAAGTGAAAAACAAACAAAACAAAAAAAAAAAAAAAAAAAAAAAAAAAAAAAAAAAAAAAAGAGGGAAACACTAACAACTACTGTTTCCCCTGAGTGTTTATCCAAGCTATTTTGCTGCACCTTAAATTACAACTTAAAAAAAATATTTACTTCCCCAACTATGATAAATATTTCTTTTTAAGGTTTATTTACATCTATCATCACACAGACTTTTCCTTCACAGTTTTGAGCTATTTTGGAGCCACTAGTGTGTTGAAATTTGAAGAACGTCCATTGATTTCATTAAGACTGAATTAAGCTTTTGACGATTTCACATATGAAGTAACATCAGGCATGCCCACACTTGAGTGTCGTGATCTAAAACTCAACTGTGTATGCATCTTCCCTGGTCTGCTCAGCTTTTTGGAACCTACTAAAGACTAGAAAACATTATTTTCCCACCAGTGCTCACAGGCAAATTCTAAACAGAGATTTTCATAACTAATTATACTTGAATCCTCTTTATTCTGTGAATAAATAGAAGGCAAACTAGGTAACTGTACTGCATTTAACATTGCAGTATACATCCTCTTACCCAATCAGCTAAGTAAATTTTGAAAGGTGAATCTTTTTACTTCCACTGAGAACCAATATCAAACGGCAGCAGATCTCAGTTTTCCTAGAATTGGCACCAGTTTATGATGGAAAAGGTTTCTAAATTAACGTCCCTAAATGGTAAGTTTGAGGAGTTTCGCATAAGCATGGAAAATGAGAAATTATGGGAACTAATGAGATTGCAGGCTGAAAACTGAAAATATTCCAGTTATAGCGCTCTGTAGCAAGTATCTTGTTTTCAATGTGGTAACATTCACAAGCACTTTGTTCTTTCTTGCATTTCAATTAAAATTCATGGGATGCTTTCTCCACATATTTTTCAAGTCTGCCTGCATTTTCCATATCTTATAAAAATTTCTGGCCATTATTTTTCATGTAAAATGAACAGAATGTATGGTCTTTTGTCCAAGGCTTTTGTTTTGTGAAGCAGGCCATTTTTCATGGATGAAACTGAGGCACACACTTTCAGTTTTGACAGCATTTCTTATCATTCCTCCCAGTTAGCATTGTCACCTTTCATTATTTAATTCTGAAGTACACGGAAGGCTGATTTATACCCATGATGTATAATTACAGGCAGATGGAGGGTTTGGAATGCAGAATCACAGAACTAGACTGTAGCAAGTGTCTGTAAGCTTCCTCTGAAAAGTCCTGTGTGTCACCAGCTAAAAACAAAAAGGCAAACAATTTGAACTAAATGAATCCATGCTGTTGTAAACACTGAGTTAATGAAAGTGAATAGAAAAGTAATAAAGTGCATTGGTTGTGGTTGCAAGGTAATTTTAAATGTTTTCAAGTACAAATGATGAAATGTGTTTGTATTAATCAAATTCATCTTCGAATGTGCCAGTGGTCAGAAGGGCCTTTCTTTCCTTAACCTCCACTTCATCTAAAATCACTTTGACACAAGTCCACTCTGCATTCTGAAGAGAGAAGCTCTTGCTGCAGTTCTTTCATATGATAATGTACAGTATATTTTCAGCTGCCTTTTTAAATTTTAAACAAATGGAAGGCTTATTAAGAAGATATCATAATTACATGCAGCTATTTTACTAGCTCTTATCTAAAGCAAAAGCAAGCAATTAGTTGAGAACATAAATTCATTCAAGACACTTACTAAACATGAGGGAATAGACCAGGCAGAGAAGATAGGCCCATTTTAACTGCTTCATCTCCCGTGGAAGAAAAAAAAAAAAAAAAAAAAAAAAAAAGCCTTATTCTAGTAGATTTAACATAACCTAAAAAACAGCTCTTCTATTTTAAAAAAATAAGCTAATACTGCCAAGGTTTTTACTATTTAGCAAATGGCTAAAATTACCCAAAAAAGTTACCCTAGTAATCTTTGACAGAGGATAGCTGTTCTGAGAAACAGAAGTTGTTCCTGTTGTAATGAAAAACACATTACTGGTGTAAGCAGTGATTAGTTCAGTTCAAAACCTGCCTGGAAGCATTTCTGTGTGATCTGGTATAGGTGATCCTGTTCTGCTTTGCAGGCCAGTTGGACTGGATGATCTTTCGAGGTCCCTTCCAGCCCCTGGCATTCTGTGATTCTGAGATTCATTGTACTTCCTCCCAGATCATCTGAGATAATTTTTCAGTTTCAGGATATGGTCACCTTGGTAATACAGAGCTTTGTTTTGTTCATTTTTAAGTCCTGTACTCCAAAATGCACTTAATATGAAATGGCTGCTTGTACCTTGGTCTTACCTTTCATATTTACATTTTATGAACAAAAGTCTATTTAAGTCTATACATAATAAAAGTATTGGGTACCTCCCTTTTTTTCATGTAGGTAACCAAAACAAAGTAGACGACTACTGAAAACAAGGGGTTTTTTGCTTACACTGGGGCATATGCATAGAACATTCTCACATGTTTAAGACAACACCTAAATGCAAATCTTTTTTCCCTAGAAAGAATGACAGCATATTTGTGCTGGAATGTATTTGTTAATGTTTTTTAAACCAGCAGAAAAACAACTGTTTTTCTAGCAGAAGCATTTGGCAGGCAAATAAACTGAGCAATACTTTGTCTTTCTGCAGTTGTCTTCACTTGAAAATCTCAGTAACAATAATTCCTTTTGGAGAAACAGTCAATGATTTATTTTTTTTTCCCTCTTGTCATTGATTGGGCTCTGAATGTTTCTTTTAATGAATGCGACATAATTCATGCAAAGTCACTACTGAACCCAGCACATTCATAATTAGTGACAATTTTGCACCTGCTCTTATGGGTAGATGCTGTTCGCTTTAATTTAACTTGATACCTTGATTATTCATTGGAAACTGCAGGAGACGTTGATTATTTTGCATGTTTCCTGAATAGAACACAGCAGCCACAACTGGCTAGATATCCAAAAAAGGCATTTTGAAGAATTTTCTAGTAATTGAACCTTAACCAAGCAGGACACATATTGTGTACATATGTGCATACATTACATTCGTGAATATCACCCTTAATATGATGGTAGTATTTGGTATGCTTCAAGCTCATCAGCCACATTTAAGTCAGTCTTCTAGGTAAAGTTAGACATTTTATGTATGCTTTTATGCAAGAGGTGACCCTGCTGAATTATATACCTGATAGCCTCCAATACCTGTCCTATCGCAAAGACACGTTTGAATTTTGAATGATAAATGTTAAGTGGGAGCTGGCCAAAGTTCCTTGTGGTTGATAGAAGGGACATATTACATAGAGAAAACTTGAGCATAATCATGCTAGATACATGTGTACTCACAGATGCAATTTTCTTTCTCCTCTCCTCCATATGCTACCATGCTCAAAGACATTATACATAACTGGTCATTTAAACATGTTTTTGCTCCCTAAACTCATCTCCTGACTTCTTCTAGAAGCACAAGCAGCAGCATGTTCAAAAAGGGGAGGGAAAAGTTGAATCCTGTGCATATAGACAAAAAAACCCAACAACCCACAATCCACCAAACCAATTTGTGTGCTGCTACTTCACTTATTTCATAAACCCAAAAAGTGAGCAGACTAATAAAATTTTTGTTATTGGCACAAGAAGACAGCAAAGTATATTTTAAATAGTGCTGATGGGTCAGTTTACCCTCTAGGAAGAGCTGGAAAGGCACCAGAGATTATATTCTTAAGAGTGGACTGGCATGTGGGACATCTCTAGAGTCATCCTGGGTCAGCCATTAAACTGCGGTGCAGTACACTTGACTCTCAAGGTACTTTTAATTATGTTTTGCACTCTAGGCATGCAAATCCTAAAAATGCAGAGGCCACTCCTGGTGGATTATTCCATATATCATCAGTAATCACGGTAATTAAAGGCTTGTTAATTTATTTTATTTTAATATCAAGGATATTAGTGTTCTTCCATTATTCTTCATTCTACTCCAAAAATCAAGGAAATTACTAAATCAGCACTGTTAAGATTCTTCTTTGCTTTCACCAAGGAAGTTGTACAGTGTATACAGATGATGTTTGAACTGCACAGTTTCGTCTCTTCTTGACTTTGGAACATAAAACTCTTTGTAAGAAAAAAGTTAATGTAATAAAGACTATAAAAGCAAAATACAGGTATTTTAAAATAAATCTGGTTTTCCTGACTCAGCTTATATCCTTAATAATCAGTCTTAGGACTCTCTAGATGACTACTAGAATATTAATGGAAAATGCTACCATTTCACAATCATACAGACACAAGGCGAATTACACAAAAAAAATACTTAAAAATACAGAATTATCAGCATACATGAACACGTCATCATCTTTTTCATAAATCATCATTTTTGAGATCTCTAAATTAGCAGAGCACATAATTCTTGAACAGATAATGGTGTCAGTGTCAACATAGCTCAGGACTACTGCCTTCCATTAAACAAGTATCAGAAACTTAATCTAGGTCATTAAACTCACCTAGTATGTTATTTCAATCACAAGGCAATCCTTGTGACAAAAGAATCATCTGAAGACAAACAGTTCAAACGAAACAGTTGTCTATACTTGCAGCAGCTAGTGAAGCCCTCATAGGCCAAGAACCATAGTGTGTATGATAAAGAACCTTATGTTGAGTACTTATTAGTGTCAGAGAACATTTGCTCCATGGTTCTCTTGCAGCCAGAATGAAGCTGCTGGAGAGTGCCAGTTAAGGTCTTACCAGCACCTCATGATAGCTTGCTTTCTTTGTCAGCTCTTGTACCAATGGAACCCTCCTGTTGGTTGTGAAACAAAGCCATGTTATAGTGTCTACCTCACACTATAAGGTCAACAGATAAATCCAGGTCAAAAATCCCATACTAGCAATCCCCACACATACTCCAACCTAGGGAGATTCTTTCTTCTACAAGAAAGTGGTTTCTTCACCAAGAATACTCACAGGTACTACAATCACACTTTTTCAGACAGTCATAATATCCATTATACTCTCTGTGCTTGAGAATTTTTACTTTCTTGCTCAGAATAGTATTTGTGGCATTGAAGTAAGATATCCAAGACTTGTTGAAACAGAAACCTGTACATACAGAATATCAGTCTAAAGTAGCCTAGGTAGCAGGCTGTGCTCACATGCTAGCTCAGCATTAGAAATTTAAGTGTCATATAGAAAATAAATTTGTATTCTTCAGTATTATGTTTCAATGAGTGCTTCTAATGGACACAAACTCACTGAATACAAAAGAAAAATACTGGAAAACAGGACACTTCCACTTCAAGCTTCTAATAAATCTACTTAGAAGTAGATTTATTTATTCTGCTGACTCAAGAATTGATGATATGGATTAGAATTCAGTTTTAGCACACAACAAAAAAGCCATGAATGTCACATCTTAAATTCTGTTAAGATGCTGGAATTGAAACTCAATTTATTTCTGATCAAGACTGTAAAATATTTGAAAGGATTTAGAAACACCTCGAGACAGAAAGAAATCTCCATCTTTGCTCCTGTAATATAGCCATGAATAAGTCCTCAGGAGAAATGTTTCCATCCATTTTCAATCATGTAAACACATGTCAATTGTTCCAAACTGTGGGAGAAAGACAGGCTGCTTCTCCCACTTCATCTGTTGTTCAGAAAGTTGCTGCTTTGTCTTCAGAGCTCTACTGATGCTGCTTTCAGCAAGCCAGTATGCCATTGTCATAGCTGTCTTTTCATATGCCTCCAGGGACTGAAAGGATGGTGCAGATGGTAAACAAACATGTTTTATGGCCTTGGAGCTTAGACTACAAAATTCAGATTTTCTTTCATTTCTGGAAAGCAACTAAAGCAAATAAATGAGTAAAATTTATTATCAAGGTAGCTCTCGGTCCTGTGCAGCTCCTTTAATATGGTACTACCTACCACAGATATTTCCCCCTCAGTTTCAGAAAGCTGTAAAGTGTGGAAAATACTTTTTGTACCTAAATTTCCCCAGGGTATTTCATTTTGCTTACATAAGATAGATAAAAACCAGAGTTACAATGAATTAAAATTTTAAAACATGAAAGCTTTAATTAAATGAAGCCTATTCACACAAAGGACATAGTATAAAGGTCTTGAATTGGTATATACCAGTCCAGTTCACAAGTGGACTGACAAAACAGACACATGCTTCCCCAATTGCATTCTGTAGCCACCTTGCCTGAGACAATTTATTACTGATGGGATGCTATTAGTTCTATCAGAAGTCTAAGTCACCTTCAAAGACAAAGGCAAATGAATAGTTTGAATTGTACCCACAACTACATATCTACCTGACCAACCCAGAATCAAAGAACAATTTTGTTTGGAAGAGATCTTTAAGATCATTAAGTCCAAGCATTAATACATCTAGATCACTACAAACCACATCCCTAAGTACCTCATTTACACATCTTTTAAAAATGTCCAGAGATGGTGATTCTACCACTTCCTTAAGAATAGATCTAAGTAGGAAGATGTAATTAGAGAGAAACCTGAGATTCTGATCATCTATAATATTTTACAAGAAGACACAACTATGAAACAAAAAATCATTAGCTACATGTTCCATGCTTGCTATCTGGTGTAGTAAGAAGCACTGGAAATAAGCAGCTTCCTGGAAAAGTTGCTGCTCCTTATCAATGGACTGTGGGTGCAGAACACAACTTGAGCTTCATCTTCGGAAGTCCATTCATTGAAAAAAAGTCACAAATGTGATACAGAGTTAGGTAATGATAGTATATCCTTGTGCTTTCAGATGTGAGCAAGACAGTCATAGCATTAATTAAGTCTACAAAAATCAGAAGTATTTAATGATTAAGATTAAAACAGCATTCCAAATGAAATGCAGAGAGAGTTAGGCTGGTTCACTTTACCCTTTGCACACTCTAGAAGCAGTTCAGACACCCAGGAGCCTACATGCCACAGCTGAAATCTAGAAGCTCAAATTACTCCCAGATTTGTTGCCTGTTTTTCCTCGCACAGTATTTCTCCATGAGCCTCTGGAGACAATTTTGCACATAGTTACTCGCTGCCCAAAGCTGGTCGTATCTCTTGCAATACACTGGGTTTTGCTTATAAAAATTTTCTCATCCTACATCCAAGTAATCTGTCAGTGTTTTCAGAGTAATAAATGTCCAGAATAAGCTCCTTTTATTCGGTCTGAGCACTGGAGTACACTCATGCAATAAAATAGTAAGGTTTCTCTTCTACTATTGTTAGCTTTTCATCTTGTATTTATCAGCACATCTTCAATTTCAACTCTAAATTACACAGCTATGGCTTTCTGATAGATACAATTGCCACTGCTCAGTTTACTACCTCCTGTCAGTCCTTGATCACTTCATGACTTTTATTCATCACATTTTGAATTTATACCTTGTGCAGAGTGACCAAAGCCCAGAAAAAGAAGGAGGGGAGGAGGGGAAAGAGGAGGAAAAAGAGTGCTATGGTTAACTCTTTAGTGAAGATGAGAAATGCTTGTACTTCAAAAACGTTGATATAGCATAAGTACAGTAACTGAACAAAGTTGACCAGGATACTTTTGTCATTAACAGGTTTTTCTGCAAACACTCATCTTCAATTTGGCCCTTTAATACACACAGTCTTACTTTAAGACCACACAGAATTTCACTGTATTTCTGCTTACCTCCTACAACACAGCTTACACAAGACTTATGCCTGCATCAATGTGTTTTTAGAATACATATCCATGCAGGCTGAGCTGTCCCCCTTCCTCAGTGTTTACACTGTTTGAACAGTAGCTTCACAGCAGCCGAGAAAATGACAGCACTACATGCCTATTCACAGCCTCCATCACGTAGTTACAACTACTGGAAGAAGCATTCAAGGCAGCACAATTTTTGTACAATGGCATGAGGAGCTGAAGTGAAGCACATGCTTTCCAGGTATTTGCTGCAAACATGACAACAGCTGGAGGTGTCCATACAACAGTTACTCCTGTGCAGCCACCCATCAACCTCATTGCCTTGTAATAAAGTGAGGGAAGATTTTTCTGAGCGGTTCTGCACAGAAAGAATCATGAACAAACACTTGACTTTCCAGAAGGCAGAGCAATTAACCTGATCTCTTTTACAAACAGCTTTAAGTATTATTTATTGAACTAAGTAAGGAAACTGCCAAGGACAACTAAAATATCCAAGTTATGCGCTGATGTAACGGTGCTATTTAAATAAGTAAAACATACACAAAGAGTTAATGCATCTCAAGAGTAAAGCGTACATACTGCCATGGTTACTGTGTGTAAAAGAATACAGGAGCAAGCTTGCAACATGCTGCTATGTTGACTAAAATTTTCAGCATAATCACTAATCCTTCTCCATTAACAAAAGCTCCAAAAGAATCTATTCTTATTTTAGTCTAATAACAATGATGTAACAGGAGCTGGCCTTTATGAAACCGCTTATTAAAGATTAACTCTTTCACAATTAAGAAAAAACAACTTACAAGCCACAAAAATGACAATGCCAAGCAGGTATCACCCACAGAAACCTCACAAGGTAAAGAAAGAGAAAAGTGAAATATCAACTTCACAACTCTACAAGCACCACAGAAGTAAGCAGCAAGACCCCTGGCCACTTCACGCTCAAAGAACATACACTGTTTACGTAAATTGATGACTTTAAATCTTCATTGTTCAAGTACATGATTAGCATTTCCTATAAGAAATTTGATCCTATGCACAATTTCAATGCAACTTGTAATAGTGAGACTGAAAAAAAAAAAGTGATTCATCATGCAGAATGCTTATGCTCACAAATGCTCAATGGATTGAGAAATCGGTGGCTACACATAGTGGTCACAACACTTACACTAGAGACATTTCCTGCAAAATATTTCCTTCAATTGAAAAACTACTACAAGTATTAGGCCTTGTAGGTAGACGTAAAGGTGAGCCACAAAACCACTACTGAGAAACACATTTACATTACAAGGACAAAGACAGGTAGTTCAATAAACAGGCAAGTGGTTTCCACATGTTCTTCCTAAGTCTGGACTGGGCCCCACTTCTTGCACACATTTCTCTGCAACATTCATTCTCCAGAGGCCAAAATAGAATATGAAAATTCCTAAATAAGTCCAGAGCTGGAAAGTGGAAATTCCAACAGGTATACATTTTTTTCTTAATAGATAAAGGTCAGGTAATAGCCTTATAATTCGAACCTTCGGCTACTCAAAAGTCTGGCATTGTAATTTTCACTTTATTAAACTTTTTAGCAAACACTACCTCTTCAGGAAGACATAGCATCTTCAAAGAGACACTGGAAGGCAGCTGCAAGCACCAGGGTGCTTATATCCACGTCAGTTTGCTAGGGTATCAACTCCTTTCCTGCAGCTCCATGAGGTGGGAATTGCATTCCATTACTCTGAAATTAGTCTTTTATTGAAGCTACAGGTTAAGGTTAAGGGTTTAGGTTTAGCGTCAATATGAGAGCTAGGCCCTTAGGGTTACAGATAGGTCCTCCCTTCCTGGATAAATCATATATGGTCACTCAAACAATGCCCAGACTCAACACAGTACCCAGAGCACACACACGGGATTCTTTCAATCCCAGTATTACATTTCACATGCTACAAACAAGTTCAGAGCTGTCCTATGAGCTAGGTTTACATGAGTTATGCAGGTATGAACCCGGTTGCGTTCAGAAACAAAGTGTAAGGTGTTTCTAGCTTGCAGACACAGAAAAGTCATCTTGCACTTCTTAACAGGGATGTTACAAGCTGTGCATACACACAGACATCGCTCAGGAGCAAGGCTTTCCTAATTAGTGATCTGACAAGGTTAAAAGTATAGCATGAAAACATGAGACTCTGGCAACACTGAAAAAAGGAAGAGGTCTACAATCCAAAAGAAAACTGCACACTACACTTCTGTAACAACTACGGTATAACCTGTTCAGGTTACGAGGACACCTTTTTCCTCTTCTTCCTCTTAAATGGAAACTATCTTTTAAAAGCAGGTCTTCAAAATGTCCAGCCTCTGTCACGAACCTGGGAAAGCAGCAGCTCGTTCACTCAAGTCCCCAGTCATTTGCTGACAGTTTTGGTGGTACCATCTGCTACCAGCCAGTGCCACCACACTACCCCTCTGCACAACCAGCAGCTAAACCACTATGTACAGACCTATAGGGCTGAAGCTTACGTTCTGTGGGACTACTGTGGGAAGTGATAGACTGGAAACTAAAGGGAATTTGAAGAGGGCAGAGATCTTTCTTTGTATTTAGGTATCATTAACACCTCGTTAAAAATGCTATTAAGAGTACATTGGTGCGATCCAAACTTAAAAATGCCTTTGAGCACATACAGGATTGTATTCAAGTATTGCCTTACACAAACACATGCTGAAGAAACAAACACATTTTTCTTTTGTAACACTACAGCACCAAAATAAAAGAGTAATATTGCAAAAACCATAATTGGGTATTCCCAAAAGTACTCTTCTGCAGTCCTATGAAAACACAACAGAAACACATTTATTTTTCATTAAGGAAACAATTTTTCTTTTTTTTTCTTCTTACCCTCTCCCTAATTTCTGTTTAAAAACAATTTGCCTTTGATAAAGATATCTCTTGTTCACCACTACTTCCTAAGCAAAACTAATCACAGATACCCATTTGTGTTACCTACATTTCTGAGCATGTACCTTTCTTACATTCCTTAATAATTATTCAAAAAATAAAATAAGCAGCCATCTTAAGTGAGTTTCTATATTACTGGAAGAGTGGGATGTACTTCTATTACCCCGCATGGTATTTGCTACACCTATCATTATACAGGTTCACATCCTCACATCTTTTTTTTAATTACTTACTTTTTATTTTACAATTGCTATCTGTAGCATCCTAAGTTACAGTGAAAGCTAGGTATAGCCTTCTGGCTAAACTGAGGCAGTGTGCTCTGGATGATCAGGTAGTGAGGTGGATTGGGAACTAGTCAACATATAAACATACTAAATCTAATAAAGAACACTAGTTCTAAGTTTAGAACTTCTTCACTACTCAGAACTACAAAGCATCTTGCAATTCCCACATTTACGACGGTCATCTTCCCAGCTTCATTGTGTTTGCTCACAAGTGCCTGATTTCAGGTTGGAATCTGATTAATGCACCTGTGAAGCCTATTTATTATGATTTTACACTTATTTGGACTCAAAAACAATATTTAAAAGTTCAACTTTTCTAATACCACAGAATTGGCAGCAATTATCTCAGGTCCAGCTTGACTATAATACTTATCTCACGTGTGAAAGGACAAAGGTAACCTGCAAAAGGTTATTTCAATAACAAAAAAGTCATTTCATGATTGATCATAATACATATCATACTACAGCATGAGATCATACATAATACCAGCATGAGAGGACCTATAATAGCAATATGAGAGCAGTGCTCAGGGGTTTCGTGTGCAGAGGAAATAACTGTAATGAAAAAGTTGAAAAAAAATCATGGAAAAAAGGCCACAATTAAGGATACCTTTTGAAATGAAAGAATAAAGACTCAGAAAGTGGTATATTTAAGTACTTTTAACTGTGTTTGAAACTTTTATATCCTGCTAAAGTCCCGGTTTTTAATGAGACACCAAAGATGAAAAGGGGACAGAAATAATTTTGAATGAACAATCAGGGGAGTTCTTGAAAACCAGGAACATTTGAGGGGGTTTAGGCAAAATCATTTAACAGAAGTCTTCACTACAAAGGTTGAAAATGGATTTCACATATAATATCACTGTTGAAACAGCTGCAATTTAATTTCTATCTTTCATACAAAACCTATTTTTGTAAGTGCTATTGATCTAATAACTAAAATACATACATCTCACTAGCAATACATGCACAATACTTGCTTTGAACTCATTTAAGTCCTTAGAAAATGACTCAATTACTCACAGCAATTATTCAAAAGATAGTGCCATTTCGAGTTACAGCAAAATAATATGTACCTACTTATCAATTCAGGTTCAAATATTGTCTCGCTCCACAAAAACTGTAGTTTAGATATCATATGTACCCACATTTTTGACAGGTATTTCATTTAGAATGTGCCTTGCCTTCATTAGAATACAGCAGAGGCATAAAGTGCATAATCTACAATTCTTATAAGGCAAAGGGCAACTCAGAAAGAGATATTTCAATAGCAAATTGAGCTGGAAGAAAATATGTCAGTTCAATTCACAAAAGTGAAGCGATTCCATTTTAACCTACTTATTTCAGTGCTTCACGAGCAAGATTTAAGAATGGATGAGACAGTTTTAGGGATATAATAATAAATTTACCACTAAGAAAACCCCTAGACTTTCAAAACCCGTATATCTTGCCATTATTTAATCAATATACAAACACTTCCCTCCCTATAACTGTTAAGAGCTGAACAGGTTAATACATTGCATCACCTATTATGTATATCTCTTCTTTCAAGAACAAAAAGATGAAGGAAAGACTGAAAGAAGTCCTATGTAATTCACAAATCTGGAAATACAAGTAGGCATTGGCCATTCCCTCATGAAGAACATACTCCAACACAACTATTCTGTAACATATTACAAGAAATACAAACTGAGTTACCTTTTATCAGCTATTTATTCATGAATATATAGATTCATATTTTACTATGTCCAAGAATAAAAGGCAGCATCTGTTAAAGGTGCTACTGGATCATCATCAGAACAAACTAATAAATCCCATTAGGTACAAAACAATCCCTACAGTTCCTCACTACAAACTAAATATAGCATCTCTAGGGATTCAAAGGGACTAATCTACTGAGTTTTTTAACAACCTTATGTTTTCCATAGTATTCTCTGAAGAGGAACTTGTTTTCAAGCAACATTTCATCACATAACCTAGCATTTAGTAGTAATGCCAACTAATGGTAAACAGCATAAAAAACATTTAAGCACATAGGTTTTCTATTAATAGACTTTACAGTTTTACACCCAGTTTTCATCACACAGATACAACAAACGCATCAGATAAAGATTACAAAAGAAGTACGAAGCGGAACTAAAGGACCTGCTAGTATTTTATTGTATTTAATTAATAGGGAGAGTGTGTCTTGGTTTTTTTTTTTAAGATCCAGTAACAGAATAACAAAGACATTAAATTTACTTATAGCATCATTATTAAAAAAAACTCAACAACTGCTATAGTGATGATACAAAATGCAAATAGCCTGGCTAGATTGCAACAGGAGGTGTAGTTTTCCCGTATCTCATTGAAATGAATGTTTTCAGTTCCACAGACTGAAGAGTTCACATAGGTAGCTCACCTCAACATAGGAATAATAATGTAATTTAATTATATTGTAAGTCTTATCAGTAGACAAGGCGTAACTTTATTTGGAGAGGAAAAAAAAAAAAAAGCACCTTTGAGATTTTTATTTAAAGGTCCCTTGTGAAATAGAGCCCTATTACAAAATCCTTTTTGTTCTCAAGGTACAGAATGTCGTGCCAACTCAAATGTGCAGAATTATAGCCCACTATTCCATTCTGTTTGTAGTACAGACTTCCTTGCACATTGAATTTTTACTTTAATTATTTTATTCTAGGGAATGGAGTGGCCAGATTTATTACTAAGGTGGACTCCAAAAGCAATATTATTACAGTTCCAACAGATGAATAAACCAATACATTTCTTTAAATCATAAAGCAGCTAAGTGCACCTGGTGAAAATAGGTTTGAAAAGCTGAAGCAGAAGAGCTCAAAGGTGAGTAACAATCTTTCCAAGAGGAAAAAGGCCATTTAATGAATACAGAAAACAGATCACTACTTTTAAATGTCTGCTGAGGTCCTAGAACATACCAGCAACCTAATTTAGGTAAAGTTATGTCATAGTCATGACCCATCAAATAATTTTATGGCTCATACTGAATTTTTTTCTTAAAAATTAATCTTTTAGTCTTCATTTTCTCCCAGTGACACAGGGGACAGACTTAAATGGCAGGTTAAATAGGTTAAGTTAGCCAAAATTATAGATGACAGTAAATATTCTCTACTCAGGTAACTGAATATCTTGAGTAAAAAAGGAAGGGAACAATAACAAACTGGTAGATTAAGGAAAAGTATCAGAAAAAAATAGCACAAAATCAATGTTTCATATGTTATGACATTTCAATACCTTGCATATCACAAACTCTAAGTACACATGCAGAGCCTCAAAAGAGGCAGATACCACCTAATTCTACACCTCAGTGAAATTGAGCCACTTCTGAATTGGAATACTGCAGCAATTCAGCAGCACACATCAGGTTTTATGACAGGACATTAAAAATTACTGTTATTCATTTCAAATTGCTGTAGATAATTAAAGAACTTAATTGCAGAGCTGGAAATAGTCCAGATATAAAAGGTGCTAATAACTTTTTTTGCAAAAGGAAAGGTATGTTCTCCGTAATGATTGCAAGTATTATCCAGAAGGCTTTTCATACAGCACCTTCTAGCTCTGTGTAAGGGATGGATTTAGGGACAATTTGAAGAAAAGAGCAAGAGATCTTATGACAATATCATTACTAACTGTAAGGACAATTTACCTAAAAATATTCCATCTAAGGAGATGGAACAAATAAACACTTGTGTTTTCTGGTCAGATAAAGACATGTATTTTGAGATGCATATTGTTATTACAGAATTACACATGGGAAAGAGCTGCAGCAGGGCTTGCTGTCATCAATAATGTGTTTTGCTATGGTATAAAAGATCATGAGCTTCAAGTGGAACCTCTTCCAGGAATTGTATAGTCAAAGTTTTGTGACTCATATATAGTCCAAGTATGATTCGTACACATATTATTGATACTTAAGTCTGATTTGTCCAACCAAATCACCTTAAGGCTGGACACAGATGGGATAAAACCCCACAAGAAACATGAGATGTAACTGTGATTTCTCTATGCTGCTTGGACAAGTCCTCCTCAAGCCAAGCTCCTGTATCATACATGCCATTCATATTTCTACACCTGGTCACACACTCCCTGTAAAGTTTCAGAATAAGCAGAGTATTCTGAAAAAAGGGAAGCTGTGTCCTGTGATTCTGTCTGGCTAATAGAATTAGAATCATTTTGAGCAGACATAAGCACAATTTGAAAAAACACAAGAAATAAAATACACAATGAAGTCTCACATGTTTTTTTTATCCACCAAGCAAAACTCATATAATAATACTGGTAATCCACAGAAGGCCAAAAAAGGTAAAAAACAGCTCTGACATTGAATCTGCTATGTCATTATTTTGAAAGAAATGGTCAATGTTAGCTTCACTGATGTAAGTAGAAGAGCTCCTATTGACTTATGCAGAGCATGGATTTTTCCCAGTGATTCCAATAGTACATTAAACACCACTTGTCTTGAAGAACTTCACCGAAATTATTATGAAAAAAAATTGCAATAGCCTAGCTATGGGCATGTTGAAGAGTAAGCACAGACACACGCACATAGCATGTCTGCAAAGCTAGATAAAACCTAACATTGTGGAATCAAAACCAGGAGAATTGAGCAATATCATCTAACTTAAGGTCATTTCTTGAAAACTAGGTTCAGATCTGGGCCTCCAACTATAAAAAAAGACAGAAATGACGGAGTATATCCAAAGTAGGTCAAAGAAACTATTAAGGAGTTTGAAATATAACCTTGTGTGGAGCAGCTGAGGGAACTGGAGAAAAGAAGGCTGTGGGGAGACCCTCTCTTTCTGTCTACAACTGCCTGAAAGGAGACCGTAGACAGGTGGGAGTCTATCTGCTGTCCTAAGAGGTAATAAGAGGAAGTGACTTCAGGTTGCACCAGCAGAGGTTTAGTTTTGATACAAGGAAAATTTTCTTTATTGTAAGGGTTGTCAAGCCCTGCCTAGACCAGGCTTCTCAGGAGAGTGGTAGAGCATGAAAGCATTTTAAAGGCCTGTAGGAGTGGTACTTAGTGACACTACCAAGTCCAACATTGGACAGTATTGCATTTATAGCTGGACTTGATCAGAAAGGTCTTCTCCAACCTAAATGATTCAATGATATCACAGAGATAGCAGTATAATTGAATATCAACCCTTCCAAGGAAGAAAGCAATTTAAAAAATAAACTGAACCTTAAGTAACAGCTTTGTGAATCCTCACATGAGAATTCTATAAAAAGTACAGAGTGGTTTTGGCAGGAAACTAGCTACTGCGGGAAAAAAAAAGCCAAATGTACTGACATGATCTTAAGACATACGAATACTGCTGTGGGTAATACTTCAGAAAACTAACCCGTACTATGCTGCCTAGCACAGAAAACACTGAGTACTCGGAAACTGAAACATGTCCTACTTTTTTTTTTTCTGGATGACAATGTGTCAGCTATTTATAGTAAAGTACATATTCTTCCCATAGAACATTTGTCATTAAAGTATGCCTAGCTAAGTGCTGGGCAAAAAGGGGCTAAACTAAATCTAAGTCTGCAATTTACTCAAAGCCATGTACTATAGTGCTTTATCTTACCTGAACTCCGGGGGAAACAAATAGTTGCTTTCACTTGTTGATACCTTTGTTTTGTTTTGGCTCGTGTGCTTTCTTGGATTTGGGGGGGAAGGCAGGAGGAGGGATGTGCATGTGTGTCTTTGTTGTGTTCTGTTTCTAATAGATTATTGACCTTTATCACCCTCAAGTTTTCAAAGAGATGCTGCTACTGGTTTAACTATTATGTATCGTACATTATGGTGGGCTGTTTTGGTAAGAACCAAAAGATTATTATCATCAATTGTGCAGTTAGTTGTGTGATCCGGGTGGAAACAGGTGAACATCTCACAACTAGAAACAAAATGGACATTCTAAATTTTAACTGTGCTAACAAGTATATTGCCACACCTCATAACTGTAAATAACATATTTAGGCAAGCCAAAAGTAGTATTAGATTCAGCAAGTTGCAGTTAAGGTAAGCCATAATGATGACTACATGCATTCACTAAGAAAAAGAAATACTGAAAGTTGGTAACTATTCAGTAGAATTTTTTTTAAAAAAAAACATACATGTGATTTTCTTTACAAAAGCGAAAAGAATATCATTGTGCCATATTACCAAACTTATCTAATTCAGTTAGGAGTATTTCTGCTACTGAGACATTATGCTCCAAGCCAGTGTAGCTACAGCAGCTAATTTCTACCTTTGTACCTAAAAATGCTTTTACACATACAGAGTGTTAACTGCTTAGAAAAACTAAGACTGCCTTAACAAACTCTGGTTGCCTCCTAAAGTACTCCTGTTTCTACATGTTGTCTATGAGTGTACCCAGATGAAGATATTATACTGTAGTTGGATAACTAAAGCCTGCAACTGTATCATGTACCTACAGCAATTTATTCAAGGTTTCATCACTGTGCTGCTTTGAAGATGAAAATGAAAGAGTTTACATTTAATGAAGACCATCTGAAGTCTCCCCATTGCAGCTGCAGGCTCTGTAGAAACTGTTGTGCAGGAGGCAATATGCTGCATTGTAATGCAGATTTCCTTAAGAGTGCATCTGCAGCAACAAGATCGTTTCCCATGGTCTTCACTGTATTTCTTCTATTATTCATAGAACACAATGTAAATGAAGCTATAAATTTTACCACATACTAAATGTAGAAATGAGATAATGGAAATTGTGAATTATGAATGAATCACTGTTATTGTGATTCCTGAAGGATTTTGATGTAGATTATTACATGCATGCAAAGACACTGTAGCTAAACTTCTTTATATTGATCTTGCAAAATTATTCTAAGAATATTATAATTAATATACAAAATTCATAGATCTGCTTTTCATGACAATGCCAAACACAACTAACCATCAAAGGCAATTACGCATCAATGCTACCTAGGGGCAGGCAAGCGTACTTGTATTTGGAATTACTGAATTGGGGAGAGAAAGATAATAGCTTGCAAAAATGTGTTTCCCAGCTACCCACATGTGTTCTTTCACATTTAAATAAGCCACAGGCAAACTTTGTGGAGTATTCTGTAGTGAGCATATTCAAATGCCAAGTAATAAGCAGTAAGACAAGGGAGTTTCGTCTTTGTTGTAGGGTGGTTGAAAATGAAATAACTGAAGCAAAAGAAGTATTCTTCTACAAATTACACAATCAAAAAAAAACCCTACAAGTATGAATTTGTCTTTGCATGTTTCATCGTGATAATAAGAAACATTAATTATTAGCTTCTTACCCATTAAGAATAATTCTCTTAGTGATATGATCAAAGTCAGGAACTGTTCTGGTTTGATAATATTTAGAAATTAGTAAAATTATTCATTGAAATGGCTCTGGCTATAATCAACATCAGCAACACACTAAACCTTGAGGCAAGTCTAAATCCCACAAGATACAGAGTAGCAAATGAACATTCAAATGAAAGAGATCAAAATTTTCACCTACTGAGAAAATTTCTGGAATTCTCTTAATTTCTCATTATAACCTTTAGTCAGAATAATTCACTAGCTCTGCCACTCCTCAACAAGTAGACTTGCTAACCTAAATACTCATACAGGAAGAAGGATGAGCAAGGTATTTACTACTGCATACATCTATCTTCTATACCACTCACCCTTTTTGTGCATTTTGGGTCAGAGATTTTATTTACCAGGCAACAGAGGCATCTAACATACTCCTGCATTCATTAGTTGGGCATCATGGGCACACCCCTTGAGTTCTTGTTTTGGGGCTGTTCAGTCTGGAGAAGAGGAAGCTCAAGGTGACCTTATTGTGGCCTTCCAGTATCTGAAGGGGGCCTACAGAACAGCTGAGAAGGGACTTTTTAGGCTCTCAGGTAGTGACAGGACTAGGGGGAATGGAGCAAAGCTGGAGGTGGGGAGATTCAGATTGGATGTGAGGAGGAAGTTCCTTACCATGAGAGTGGTGAGGCCTGGAAGGGGTTGACCAGGGGGGTGGTGGGGGCCACATCCCTGGAGATGTTTAAGACCAGGCTGGATGAGGCTCTGTCCAGCCTAATCTAGGGTAGGGGGTTTGGAACTAGATGATCCTTGTGGTCCCTTCCAACCCTGTCTGATTCTATGACATATTATCACTCCCCTGTGGGAAACAAAACAAAGGGGGGGGAGGGAAATAATGAGGGTTCTTAATCTGTTTCAAGGAACTTTCCCCATATAAAAAGGGCAAACATCAATACTCAACTATTTCTACGCAGTTTGAAAACATGCTGACAAATCCATACAGCTTGAGGAGGAGAGCAGTGCCGAGGCTGGCTCCGCTGGGGAGCTTTTTCCTTTACTCAGGGGCTCCCCCCAGCGGAGAAGCCCAGAAGGGGGCAGCGAAGCGGCAGGCGCCCAGACAGGTGGCGGACGCGCAGGCTCGAGCGAGGCGCGCACGGGGCCGGTTTAAAGGAGAGGAGCAGCTCCGCTCTGCTGCGCCCGGCCCGCGCCGAGCCACGCGGGGAAAAGTCACTTCCTCGAAGGAATTGCGCCATGGTTACCACCCGGTCAAAGGCTGTTAGGGAAACTGTGGGTACCCCAACAGAGCCCACACATCAGCATGCAGGCATCCAGGCAACTGGCTGTAATAAGCGTTGAAGCCTGCCACTCTAAGTTGAGGGTGGCAGAGACAATAGCTGCATTAGGTGTGAGCAGATCAGTGATCTCCTTAACCTAGTGTCGGAACTGAAGCACGAAGTCGAAGGCCTAAGGACTCTAAAAGAATGTGAAAGGGAGATTTGTGGCACCAGGCTCTGCAGACCCCTTTAACAGAGGGAGGTGACCCAAGAAACAGGGGGAAATGGATACAGGTGTCTGTCAGACAGGGCAAAGGAGAGACCTTCCAGCCCCCCTCACCTCCTTAGCTGCCCTTGCCAACAGATATAGGGCACCAGAGGCTGAGTGTGAGGTGAAGTAACACCATCTAGGGGGTTGACTAAAGCAAAGCAGATCCCCCCTTGCATCAGAACTTGAAACAAAAAAAACAAAAAAAAAAAACCAAAACTGCCTGGGGTCCAATGACCATGAGATAATTGAGTTTTCAATATATGGTGACACCCGGAACAACATCAACAAAACCTCCACACTGGACTTCTGAAAGGCAGACTTTGGCTTATTTAAGGAAATAACTCAGTTCCTTGGGAAACAGACCTTAAAAGGGTCTAGGAAGACTGGACCTACTTCAAGAAAGAATTCTTAAAGGAGCAGGAACAGGCTGTGCCAATGTGCTAGAAGACGAGGCAACAAGGCAGACAACTGGACTGGACGGGCAAGGAGCTTCTAAAGGAATTAAGGATGAAAAAAGAGGGAATATCACCTTCAGAAAAAGGGGGAAGTATCCCAGGAAGAGTTTAAGGATGTTGCCAAGTCTTGTAGGGAAAAAATTAGAGAAGCAAAATCCCATCTAGAACTTAGACCACTGCTGTAAAGGAGAATAAAAAAATGTTTCTATAAATATATCGATGGCAAAAGAAGGAACAAAGACAACCTCCACTCTTTATTGGATGCATAGGGGAATATAGTAACAAAAGATGAGGAAAAGGCAGAGGTACTTAACACCTTCTTTGCCTCCATCTTCAATAGTGGGACAGGTTGTCTTCAGGACAACTGGCCTCCCAAACTGGCACGTGGAGCCAGGGACCAGTATACTTCCCCTGTAATCCAGGAGGAGGCACTAAGGGACCTGCTGAGCCACTTGGATCCTCACAAGTCCATGAGACCAGGTGGGATCCGTCCTAAGGTAATGAGAGCTGGCAGATGAGCTGACCAAGCTGCTCTCTATCATTTATTAACAGTCCTTGCTCACTGGAGAGTTCACTAATGACTGGAAGCTGGGCAATGTGATGCCCATCCACAAGAAGGGCCAGAAGGAAGAACCAGGAAATTAGAGACCTGTCAGCCTGACCCCAGTGCCAGGCAAGGTTATGGAACAGGTCACCTCGAGTGCCATCACACAGCACCTACAGGATGGCAAAGGGATTAGGCCCAGTCAGCGTGGGTTTGGGAAGGGCAGGTCCTGCTTGACCAACCTGATCTCCTTTTATGATCAGGTTACCTTCCTGGTGAATGCAGGGAAGGCTGTGGATGTAGTCTACCTGGACTTCAGCAAAGCCTTTGACACCATCTGCCACAACAAGCTCCTGGCAAAGCTGGCAGCTCATGGCTTAGACAGATCCACTCTGAAATGGGTCAAGAACTGGCTGGAGAGCCAGGCCCAGAGAGTGGTGGTGAATGGTGCCACATCCAATTGGTGACAAGTCACTACTGGTGTGCCCCAGGGATCAGTGCCAGGCCTGATCCTGTTCAATGTCTTTATTGATGACCTGGATGAGGGGATTGAGTCCATCATCATTAAGTTTGCAGATGACACCAAGTTAGCAGCAAGTGTCGATCCATTGAAAGGTAGAAGGGATCTTGACAGGCTGGATGGGTGGGCAGGTGCCAATGGGATGAGATTTAGCAAGGCTAAGTGTAGGGTTCTACACTTCGGCCACAAGAACCCCAGGCAGCTCTATGGGCTGGGGACAGAGTGGCTGGAGGGCAGCCAGGGAGAGAGAGACCTGGGAGTGCTGGTGGATGGTAGGCTGAACATGAGCCAGCAGTGTGCCCAGGTGGCCAGGAGAGCCAATGGCATCCTGGCCTGGATCAGGAACACTGCAGGCAGCATAACAAAGGAGGTTATTCTTCCCCTGTACTTGGCACTTGTCAGGCCACACCTTGAGTACTGTGTCCAGCTCTGGTCCCCTCAATTCAAGAGAGATGTTGAGGTACTAGAATGTATCCAGAGAAGGACGACAAAGATGGTGGGGAACCTAGAGCACAGGCCTGTGAGGAGAGGCTGAAGGAACTGCGATTGTTTATCTGGGAGAAGAGAAGGCTCAGGAGTGACCTCATTGCTGTATACAACTACCTAAAGGGAGGTAGTAGCCAGGTGGATTTGGTCTCTTCTCCTAGGCAACCAGCAACAGAACCGGTATAGGCTGGATATTAGGAGGAAGTTCTTCACAGAGAGAGTGATTTGCATTGGAATGGGCTGCCCAGGGAGGTGGTGGAGTTGCCTTCTCTGGAAGTATTAAAGAAAAGACTGCCTGGGGCATTTTGTGCCATGGTCTAGTTGATTGGATAGGGCTGGGTGATAGGTTGGACTGGATGATCTTGGAGATCAATTCCAACCTGGCTGATTCTATGATTCTATAATGAACAGGAGAGAAGAACTTGCAAATGAACCAGTGAATAATCTCAGGATGTATTTTCAGCAAAATCATACTGCATTTCCTCAGAAGACAGCATCTACCTACCATAATGAGTATTTTGAGGATACAAGCAGGGTTTTGTAATTTCTGTGATTTCTAATCTGTATTATTTGTTCACTGGAATACCATGTTACTCCCATGGTTTTGCTTCTCCAAAATTTTGTTTCATTTTACACCAGAACAGATGGACTTAACATCAGCAGAATAATAATGAATGTGAGTTCTCTCTGCACTTTTTGAAAACAAAACTAAGCCAATGTTACAATACAACAACACAAGTTTCCAGACAACATTTGATAAACATAACACAAGTAGAATTTCGTAATGACTCATTTTAAGATTTTTGTTGTGGTATGAAAGATTTCAGAGGGGGAAAAAATAGTGTACATTTGTTAGTGTAGCACCATTACACTGAAAAATAAAAGCAATTACATAGATTTAAAAGCTTTATATATAATAGTATAGAAACACAAGTCAGTACTCTGCTGCAGGATTTTGCTGAAACATATAAAATTCACCCAGCCAGCTGCACCATTCAGAGTTCACAGACTTTCTTTGTAATAGATATTCTCTTAAAAAAACAACAAAAAAACACAAAACCAAAACCACCAAAGCCCAGTGAATTTGAGCTTCATCATCTCTAAACTGTCCTGTTCCCTTCAGTATCTAGAACTCTTAAAGCATATTGGCTACAAATCTGAATTCATTGAAAATGATCCATATAGTTAATGTTCATGACATACACTGAAGAACTACACAAGGACTGCATAATTAAACTCCAGCACAAAGGCAAAATGTATATTATTTTTACAAGGAGCAAAACTAAGAGGTGAGTGAAGCTACTGATTCAAGGTAATAAGAACAATATATCCTTCATGACTCATGAGTTCCTGGGCTCACAATATTATCAACACTGAAATATTCTGTTGTTTGGGAATTTTTATTGTTTGGTTTTTTTTAAGGAAAGACACAAATGAAAATGAGGATTCACTTTGTGTGCTTGTTCATTAAAAAGAATATCCTACATACATCAGATTATAAATCATCACAAAAAACAATCATATAAACAAACATTATATGCTAACGCATTATTCGTAAGTGTTAAATAAATTATTAGTATTTTATCTGTTTTCATGTATGTATCCTACATAATTGAAGTATGTAATTAGAAATTTTTAATTAAAGCTAAGTTTTGACTGACCAGGTAGCTTCAATATTAGCAATTTATAACATTTGAAACACAAGCCTTTATATATATATATATATATATAATTCTGTTACATGTATTATGTTAATACAGGTATCATTCTTATTTATAGAAGTAGTTAGTTTCACTGCTCTTTTGTACGAGTTTTGCAAATCTCTAGTAGCATTAAGTCTTAGTATCTATTGTTACTCATAAATAACTAGATAGTTTAATTATAACTGCTGCATGATTCTAACAACCTGTAATGTATGACATGCAACTCCTGGTCCTCTGCTTATGACAAACTCACTGACTCTCAGGTCAGACACTAAGGGCTAATTCTCAAGGTACTAGAGCACAGCATGAAGAGTTGGTATCATCAAATGTAATAGTGGAGTTACATACTCAAATCTTCCCCCTAAGAATTCAGAAGCCTGTTTAACCCTGTGGACATCCATTCAATTCTGCAAAACAGTTTGCACACCTTACCTGCTGCTGCTAGCACACATGCATTATCTACAGGCTCCATCTGCACTCAGCTCCATTCCTATTCTAATAGGTCTTCAGAGGGCATAGATAAGGCACCACACCATCTGTCAAAGCTAAGTGTGCCAGTAAGAAGGGTTGCACTGCTAGCCTCAAAAAGCTCAGCAGTGCAGGGTGATCTTCATGTGAGCTTCACCCTGTACTGGAAGTCACAGTCTTTCTTAACCATCATGGCCATTTTTACAGCTCCTTTGCACAAGACTTGACCAACTTGTGCAGTTTGGAAAACTAGTACCCTAAATTAAATACTGGCTTCCAAACATCTTCAATAGGACTCATTTTATCAGAGGGCAACTTCCTAGGTGGCAAAGTCAGAGAAGTATCAAGTTGTAATTTCCTTCCCACAGCACTCATTACTGCTATAGAGGAAACAACTACATAGAGCAAGGATCACTATATAAACATGTTCTTTGAGCTGGTATAGATGTACACATATTAGCTTTCACAAGAAACAGAATCAAAATGTTTGTTAACATGCAAAGGGTCTTCTGAATTTAAACTGGGCTGAATACACAAAGTTCAGAGACATCAGATGCAATTAAAAACATTTCCAAGTAATCCTTTACATGGTAAAGTGATTCTCATCATATGAACTTTAAACCTGTTGTGCAGAATAAAAAGAGATTAGCTCTCTCCTTCAAAGAAACATTGGGTTTCTTGTGCCTCTATCAAAGAGGAGTTTTGTTAATTCATACTTCCAGAACTGTCCTGATAGCACAATTGCTTTTTTTGTTCCCATCACCAGAAATGACAGGATTTAGAAAAATGTTTAATCTTATTTGAAAAAAGAATCTCACATCTCCATGAAGTCAACAGTATACTCATGTTATTCAGAAGTCAGAATCCCAGGAGAAAAAAAAAAAACACTGAACTTAGTTTTAATTCTCAAGTGAGAGTCAACTCAACAGCTAAACACACCAAATCCTCACAACCAGACACTATTCATCTCTGGCAAAATTCTTACTTCATCCCAGTGTTATTTATGTTGTTCTGTGCAACTGAGAAATAGCAAGCTTCAACAGATAAACCAGGTTTCAGTTAAGGACTGAAAGGAGGGTAAATGTGTCTGCAGATTTAAACAAACAATAAACCAACCCTTAAGTAAATACTGAGCCTGGTACTCACAAGGAATGCAAAGGAAAAAAAATAATTTATTTTTAAGCAAAGAGAAAGTGTGCTGGTTTGAGGCTAAACTGAATATTTTAATGAGAGAAATATGATCATTGGTTGTGAAAAGAATAGTGATGCCTATTTCACACATTGGTTTTGCTTAGACATAAAAACAAGAACACAAAGATAAGACAGTCTCTGTTTGACTGCCATCTACTTTACTATCTCTGCCTATGCAACTCAAACTAACCATTGTTCTCCTAACACATCTTCCCAACTTTTTTCAGCTCTCCCTGCATGTAAGGGGGATTCTGAGATAAGGGAGGGGATGGAAAGAAGATGGGAGGTTGGTCAGAAGTTGGTTTGGAAACCCTTCTTGGACAGTCTGGCTGCTTGGGAGAAGTTTTGTATTTCTGTATTACTTTTAACTTGTATATAGCTGTAAATATTAGTATATATTGTATATATATGCTTGTAAATTGTGCCAAGCTAGCAGAGTTAGTGTGGAAAGGTGGCAAGTAACTCCTAAATCTGCACAGCTTAAATGGTTATCTGACTGAGTACATATTTGGTGCTTTTTTAGAAGAAATAAAATCAGGACTAGATGTAAAAATGAAAACACCTGCTGACACCCTTACAGCAGTTTTCCATCCGTGCTTCAATTTATGAAGTTAGAAAAAAGTTTCAAAGAAATCGACCAGCAATACCTGATTCTAAAACCAGTCAAAAGTGATGTTTACAATCCTATTGTGCTTAAGTCAGATAAATAAAATACAAATTAATAAAGTTACACCTGTCTCAGTTGAGTACTCACAGGAACATCACACACTGAGTCGAGTTCCAAACATCCAGTAATAATAATTACTGCTTATTGTAGCTACAAGAGTTCACATTCATATTTCCATACCTCTCCTTACAAGGATAATGCTTCCCAGAAGTCTGTAATGTTAGGCATCACCTTTTCCAGTGGCTTGTGAGCAAGCCAAATTATAAAACACTCAATATGTCAAGGGGGATAGGTGTCATGGTAGACCTGAAGGGTCAAAAACAGGCTCATGCATGTGCTAGCTTGCTCAGACATGTTTTTCTGCTCTCCTTCCTTTTATTTGGGGAGAGGCAACCACGGGAAAAAGGACAAAAGACCTGGAGCCATGGAGTCTGAACACTTGTTTTGCTCCTGCTCGCATCCTGTGGTAAACAAGGTACACGCGCTTACCTTGTGCTAAACTTGCACTAGGCCTATGTGTCTTCCCTGATACGGTCATAGCAAGCTTGTGGTTTCACACAAATATGGTCAAGCAAAAAACCCAAAAAACAAAAACCGGAAAGCCAAAACAGAGAAGTGAACAGAAATTAAAACCACAAACCACAATGCTAAGCATGCAGTACTAAGAGAGCTGCTGGTAACAGATCTTCATTTTATAGTTCTCTCAAAATTAAGTTACACTACATACTGCTGTAAAGATGCTGTTCTGCTACTGCCATTTTCACTGTGCTTCGCTGTATTTTACATTTTTCTCCATTTATCCATAGATATCCATTCAGTAAAGCATATTGGCAGTCTTTTAAAACGTGATTTATGGTACCACTTAAGCACTTATCACTTGCTATTCATTCTTCCAGCTACATTATTCTTCTGGGCTACAAAAAACTAAGTACTTCAGCAAGGCAAACATTTTTTAATTTCTGGTTTGCTTGGTTCTTTTTTTTTTTTTTTCAAGACAAAATACAATATTCTTCCTAGCCTGTTTATTAAAACTGAATAAGTCTATTAACGATTTAGATGTCAAAACTTGTTATTCACCAGTGTGATGAAGCCATAGGCCTTAATACTGAAAAAAAACCACAGCCACCTCCTTAACTTCAAACATGCAAGTAGCCTTCATTTTCTCTAAAGACTTATAGAATTGTAAACTAATTAGGCTTTTCTTCCCCCTCCCTCTTTCATGGGATGCAATAGTCATTACTACAAAAACTGGTATAGCTGAAAAAAGCAGAAGTTTTTGGAAGCAATCCCAGCAAAAACTCTGTATTCCAGAGGGCAGTTTTGCTTTTTCTGCCTGTATCAGGTAGCCTAATCAGTAGTGTTCCTCACAAGTCATCCCTCATTACAGTTGAAACAAAAGAAATGTTACTTTTCTACAGCATAATCAACGAGATTAATTCTATGGACTTCAATTATGTTAACTAGCAAAGTGACAACCAGACTGTGTACCCCCAAGCACAGCAACCTTTTTAAAATGTGAGCAGATATAGTTATTTGAAAATAATTAGTTACATATACAAAGCTCTCAAGTCAACATAAAAATGCTTGAGAAGTCCAAAATATAGGTTATCAACTACTTCCAAGTATACCAACATGTTTAAAAAAAAAAAAAAACAACAAAACAACACTACTGGCCACAGCAATATTCATTGTCCATACAAAACCTTTTCTTCTGTTCAATCACACCACATTATGCAGAACCCCCTGAAGATGCAGGTTGTGATCTGCTCTGTGAAACAGAGCCTGAGGAGACAAATGGGTAAACACAGGAAGTGGAAGCTTCCTGGTTAGTACCTGTACATAGAAATTGAAGATGGCATCAGGCTTCTGTTGAAATTATGGGAGTTAGTTCACATAATTGAGCATGATAGTCTGCCATCACTCCAGACAAGTGTAACACATCAGAAGACAACCAAATCAGTTTGGCTTACAGGAAAAACAGCTATTTTCTTATGAGATAACAAATCTTCCTCTTTTGTGTGCGTGTGTGTGATGCAGGCATAAAGTTTTGTAAGCTAACTTATTTCAAATATTATTTGAGGTTGCTGAGTTGCAACACACTAAACCAGCACATCCTTTAACTGTCTTCTTAAAAGCAAGCGAGTGAATAGGTTAGGAACATCATCAATCATTCCCTGTCAACAGAAGTTACACTAATCAACGTAAATGAACGCATCAAAACATTTCAAAGTTATAAATCACAGTTTTAAACACCTTTTTTCCCCCACAAATAACATACTACTTTTTATAAGTAGGCAATTAAAATACGCCGCAACAAACACTAATAACGGTCACCAGCCAACACTGACTTTGTGTTAACAATTTTAAATTGGCAGCGTGTAGGAGGAGGAAACAGTTACTGAAACCTGCTGTCACTTGAGCACATTATCTGTTTTGTACCAGCAATCAACAGCCACTCAGTAGACTTCAATCCCTTTCTTTCAAGCACAGAATCAAAGATGACCGTAACAACTTTTAAGTAACTTAAACTCCAATAATTTGCATCTAAAGGAAAGGTAAGCTTTCAAAAATATCAAAATATAGAAGGTTTGAATGAAAAGTTGCAAGTCCTTTTTTTTTTTTTTTAAATCAGTACAGAAGCAAAGAGATATCAGAGGTAGAAGAGAACTTCTTTGACATGGCAAGTGTTTTTAACTGCATGTAATAGAGACCAGTTCTAAGACTCCTTTCTCCTCCTCTGCAATCATCTCTAAAAGCTGTTTTGAAGCCAAATAAAACTTCATCCCAGCACTAATCCAAAGAATACATACGAAAACTGAGAGGAGAAATGTTTAAGTACAGAACGTACACAATACAAAACTAACTTCTTAAAATTTAAAATAGTTCTATTTTGATAATGGCATAAAGATGAACATGCCAGAAAACAATTGCTCACTTCACAGCTCTGAATCAAAGCAGAAAGATAACATAACGTATATTGTCTAATAAGTTTTTCACATAGATGGACAGAAACTGAACAAATTGGATTGCTGGGGAAAATCAACTGTCTTAAGACCCTGTTCCTCACACAACCCAGAATTTGCAGCTGCCAGTCTAGAAGGGTGAAATAACCTTAGGAGATGAACAGTTCTTATTCTTTTGTTGACTTAAGCACTTTATAACGCACTTGGCTGAAAGAGGTCTCAGTGTAGGCAGGCAGTTCAACAGGTGAAAGAACGGAATTGCTTGTGTGTTGTAGGAATCTGTGCAAAAAAAGCAAGTGGAAGCAAAGATGCCATATTCCCCACACATTGCACACCACATATAACTCAGATATTATCATATACAATTCAAATACCCAGGCTTTGTTACATTTTAGCTTACTACAGTTAAAGTTAGAAGCATGGTACTGATAGGAGACAATTAGCCACTAACCAGAAGCCTAGATGTGAGATGTTGGTTTTAAATATTCTGTGTAAAAGGGTTCATTTTTCTGGTATGAAATATTATGGGTTTATTAAAACAGCACACAAATTAATACACTTTTTTTTTTGCTATTTTCCAAACCATTAGTCTGTAACTGACTGGAAGAACACACATCCCTGTAGATCCATTCTCATAATTCATAAGCTCCACAAGTGTTGCTTTGTTGTCCTGATTTATCATACTGATTTAAATGATCAAATTGATTATGTATTAACTTAAAATTAAACATTGTGTTATTTTCATTTCAATTATACTAACTTGACTTTTGTTCTGTGTTTCTGTGATCTCTACTGGTATCCATACTGCATTGGAATCAAATAGTTTTTCTTTTCCAATAAGCAGCCCAGGTCTAGTTACTTGAGGATACAGATGGATATTAAAAATCCAATCCAAACCCTGATCCATTCACCTTCACTAGCCTTCAGTTCTCCTATTTTATAACAAAACCCATTCTAATTTTTAACTACAGATAAGCTAATACTTACACTTACAGGGTAGGAACCTAGAAATCACATTGTTGCAGTCAACAGCTACATAATAATTGCAATACACATATTTTAACTGAGTGTATAGACAGGAAGTTTTGCTCTTTTGAATACTATTTCATTTTTAGAACTTGAGCTCTGAAGCTTATTTGTGTTCCATTCTTTGCAAAACTGAAAGCTGAGGAAGTATGCAAAAAAACAATGTAGCAGCATCTGGAAAATTATATATAGAATCTATTAAAAAAGAATCACTGGAGTTGTATAAAATGGAGAATCTGACTACAATTTAGATGCGGGTTCATTCTCTGGAATAACCTTTGTGTGCATCAGAGGCAAACCTTTCTGAAAAGAAATATTACACCCCTCTTTATTCTGTATACTACTACAAAAAACCTTGTGCCTCTGATTTTAGCAACAGCAGCTTCACTATGGGAAGCCTGTGGAGTGCCATCCCCCCAGTGACGCAGGTCTAATAAGTTAGTATTTTTTACATGACAATCAGAATTATCAAAAACTCATACACTGTTCACTAGAAATGCACTGCACTTGTTCCCTCCTCTCAGTCATAACTCACATAGCAACTTCTTGCTTAATAAGTACCATCTCTGGATTGTTAATCCCTATTCAATCAGATTAATTTCTGACCCTAGCTGCCTTTCCTGGAAATTGCCCCCTCCCTGCCAAAATCTGTCCCCAAGGGTAACAACACTGGATACAGAACATTCCTGCAACATGCAAACTATCAACAACACACACAAAACATGCCTCTCTTATTTTATATCTATGTAAAATAGCATCATCTTCGAAGACATTATAGCTTGGCAATAATTGCAGAATGAATGAGTGCTGAAGAACTTCAAAAACACCCTAACATCTTGTTGAAAACTTACAGCTGCTGCTCTGGAAACAAAAAGTTTCCTTTATAAGACTTACAACTTTCCCTTTCCTGTTGAATATTACACAAAATAGCTGCAATGTTATGCTGTGACACCATTCAATGTATTCTTGGGTGGGGAAGGGGGGATATTTTTTTTTCCTCTGCTGGTTTTAAATCAAGACTCAAAAGGTGTTAAAAGTATCTGTTCAAAATACTACTTTGCCATATTACTCATTGCTGACAAATTACTGAACTGGGAAGATTAGAAAAACATTTCATCTCTATTTCCCAATCTTCCTATCCCTGAGAAGGGTTGTCAAGCTAAGAAACAACTATGGGGAGCCCTCTGTTAAAATGCTAGCAGTGATAATGCGCATTAATTTTCACCACTGTCTCATGAGTACCTTCACGCTGGGAAGGGAATCATTGTTTACATATTGATGAGAACAGTATAAAGATACTTCCCTGTAGTTTTACATAGGAGTTCACAAGAATAAGACTGCAGGGTTCTCAAGCTCTCTCACCTGAAGTTTCTGTACAAAAAGGGACACATTTATAACCCCCCACTGCTATATAAAGAAGAAGAAAATAATCTGTTCTCCATGCCCATCGTGAACAGACCCAGTAACAGGTTTAAATTACAATGAGAAAGCTTCAGCTTAAATGCAAACAAAAAACCTTCTATTAGTAAAGACTAGAAGTGATTGCCTAGGGAGACTGCAGAGCCTCTTATATTTCAAACCTTGAACAGCAGCTTAGACAAACACCTGCCTTAAGTCTTGAGCTTGGTGAGCTTTGAACTGTCCAGTACATTAAGCATGGCAAGGATCCAAAAAGCTCTCCAAGTTGATGAGCTCTCCAACAAATTGCATGTGCAATACCTGTTCAAGCTATATTAAGAGCTACTTAGTAGCAGATATAATATAAAAATTGAAATTCTGTATCATCCTTACGCCAAGAAGTGAGAAATGCATTAAAATAATTCTATAGGTTTGATTAAAACCAGGCAGAAAGAAGCAATCCAACACCACTGTCTTAAAACTCCAAAACTGTACCTACAAATTCAGTACCTATGAACTGTGACCAAGAACTCCATAAACTAAGAAATATTTAGGTCTCTCAGTTCCACTCAAAACAGTATCATAATTGTTCTGATCTGGCCATTATATTGAACATTCAACATATAAACACACCAAGCAAGAAAAAGAAACAGAATTAACTTGCTAATCTTTATTTTCAATTAATGTGAAGAAGCTCTGCAAATACTTAAGTTTCATATTTAAATATGCATCTGACTACCTGTTTTCTGCTTGGCCTTGAGGTTTTTTTGTTTGTTTGTTTGTTTTAATGGAAGTTGGTTTTATTGGCTTTGCATTACCACTGCAGTCAAATTCTACCACTACGCTGGCTTTAGCTAAACTTTCTGAGTAAAGGGTCACAGCAGCATGATGAATGATGCTGTCTTATCTAGTAAACAACACAAAGTCAGTCACAGGAAGCAAGGAAGATGGATAACCAAGAGTGCTCTAATAGACTTTATGAAGACTTACTACCATGGGGATGTCATGGTTCCATTTCACCAGTGAGTTTTACTCAGGGTAGCTTTAATTTGAAAGAATGTCCACTGATATCTTTTGGCATTACACATTTGGTCCTGATAAGCAGTAAGGCACTGGAACACAGTTCATTAAAAAAGCTAGCAATCTCTCAGGAAACTTGGCACTAACCACAAGAGCAACACCCAAAGAAAGAGCATAGACTTAGTGTTTCAGTTTTAAACTCCTATGTCTCTTTTTATAGCCTCTGCTGAGGTGGTTGTTGTGTTACCCCAAGACCATATCTGAAATCCCTACAGATCTTTATAGTTTTTTAACCTATTAGACACATCTCTTCTTAAAATGGTCTGATTTCACATCAGCTCATTGTTGAATCATTCAGACATGCATATACATAAAGTAGCTGAAAATAGTTGTAGTAGCCTAGAATTTAAGATTCTATAATAATCTCACTGTTACCTTCTAATAAGAACACAGCAAAAAGGAGTAAAGTCAGTGACATGCAACAGCAAATGCTTAGGGTAATCCATTGTAGATGTAAAACCACACAGAACTGCAGTTTGCAAGATAGTTAACAGAAAACATGGAGACTTTGGGAAAGCATTATCTTGTTCACCATAATAACTGTATGCACAACTAAAAAAATATTTTTTTGAAATCAGAAGTTGTATATCCTTTAAAACTCAGTGCTACTTCTTGCTTCTTTCTATTTTGGAATTTACAGAGTTGAAAGGATTAGGCAAGAAGGATCTACAAAAACACCATTATTAGAACCACTCCTTCATGACTGATTCTCCAGACACAGGATAGCATTCTGGTCTTTTCTATTGAAATTATGTTTTGTCATCAACTTTAAATGGTGAGACAATTCTGTTCAGTCATCTTTGCAGTCATTAACAATTGAAATAAACTGCAGTTTCCAGCTGCATTGCAAGCTTTCGTGAAATTGCCATCATTCTTACTGCACAAGTGTTGTAAGACTATTTCTATCTCAGTTGTTGCACTACTTTAAATATTCTTCCTAGACTGGGCTTTTCCCCTAGCTATGCTCTAGATGCAGCATTCATTCTGCATTTAAGCAGGGTTTCAGGTGAATTAAAAAGGACAGATATGGCAGCCCTAAAGTAATATATGAAAGTCTTATTGTATTAGTTATTTTACCTGTCATTTTATATTAGTGTCATATTAGTCTAATGCAATACTAACATGATACTGAAGTGTTAGCATATCACAGATTACTCAGTGTGTCAAGCTTGAGTCTGATCATATTACTTTGCTGTGTGTATTCTAATGATGGAACTCTTCCACTCCTTGAAACTGTGCAGAACAGAAAGCATGAGGCACAGACTGCACAAGTCTAAGTCTTGCATAATATGCAAAAACATCTCCTGTGCCAAATTAAAGAAAATAATTGTAACAGAGCAGACAATACTGATTCGGTCTAGGAATGAAGTAAGGCATTCCTTTCCAATTGAAAATGATTTTGAGTCTCTCCATACAAACTGAATGGAGTGGCTGGACTTTTCTGGTCAGGTCCTGGGAAAACCAACAGAAACACAGAGTAGTTTCAGGCCTAGACAGTAATCGTAAGCAACAGCATATAAATAAAAAAAACTGGAATAAAAAGCCCATCTAATCTACATTGCTATTCTCTTTGGTGATAACTATTAACCTACTTGTTTGTAAAAATAGTAGTTAAATGTTTCCAAACAAGACACAGGCAAGACTGTGGGTGAAGACTGCAGCTTTTACAAAGCATGACTTTTACCAACTTCAGATGAATAGCTACAACCACTCTTTCTATTTCAAACATCCTCCTGCCTCTTTCATACACATATTTTAAACACATACTTCAATAATTGTAAATAAAATATTTATACAAAGCATTTTTTGGAAAAAAACAGAATTAAAAAAAAAAAAAAAAACCAAAAAAAAAACACCACACCAAGCCAAACCTGAAGACACATATTAAAGGTTTTAGGAAATTAAGTTTGATAAGACATTAACAAGGAACAAGAAACTTCCAGAATTTCACATTCCCACATGAAAAGAGTTGTTAAGTAGTCTGATGAAAATGTTATTTATGCAAGCACATGAACTGCTGGGTTTTATTCTATTAGTTAAGTAAGAAAGCATTCAAGAAGGAAATAAATAAAGCCAACACTTCTCAGTCTTCACTAACTACTGTATATTGCTTTTGCAATAATTACTATGAATCACATTTCCATGAAGTTGTAATAGGTTTACAAGTCAGGGAAGCTGTGCATTTCTTTGTTCCTAGGTCTTCTCAATTTTTCAGTTCTTTCTGATAAGGATCACAAGTAGCACTATGGAATTGTCTAGGAGGTGTCTATGGAACATGAACCATTAAATAAGGTTTGCATGTTTATACTCACATAGATGTACTCTGACAAGAGGCACAACAGGCAGCAGTACTAGGACATAAAGCACAGTCAGAGCAAAAATTATGTCTGTCAGAGGTTATTCGAAATGCCTCCTGCCAGCTTTAAAATTGAAGTGCTATCTCAATCAAAGTATTATGGGGCTTGAAGTTCAGACTGTGACATGAGGGGCTTCCTGTTCTGGTTGCTTCTTTTGCATTCCAGGATTTTGGGTGTTGGCTCTCTGCTAAGATGTCAGCAGGACAGGGAGGGATGAGACAGTAATTCCCTGGCTTGAGTTTTTGGCGCAGTTGCTTCTGCTTGCTGCTGTGCTTTTTCTGCAAATCAGCTAAGGTAATTGTGACGCTGTATTATGATTATCTGATTCACTCAGTAAACTCTCATCTCAATTCTTTATCTCAACCCAGAATTTGTGCCTTACTCTTCCCTCACTTGTGTGTAGGAGAAACAAACAGGTTAACCCACTCCTTCGGTTTAACCCCTTAGAAATGTAAATTCAATCCCAACGATGTAAGTTTGCTTTGCGTATAGTGATCACCTTCATTCAACTACAGGAGAACAATACAAAAATTTTCACGGCTAATACCACAGAGGTAAGGCCATTTGTACTTCCTCACATGCGGAAACAAGCAGCTATCTATACACATATGCAAGAATGAACCTCACACAGATTTCTAGCTAGCCCTAGACACAGATAAACTTTTGTATAAAAAGACATCATTCACAAATACTGAGCACAAGACATGACAAAACCATGTTATTTAGTCCTTAAAGGCTTGGGGGGTTGTCTGTCTGTTTGTTTTAAAATTTCATTATCCTAGTATTTCTGCAAGGACTGGTAAAGTTTCAGCCTAGTTTTAAAAGTTGAAGTCAAGACTCAAAAATCACAGTTTTTGTATAATCAAGCATTACAGCAAGCTATACTACCAGTTAATTAGGAAGCTAGACTACCAGTTTAATGCCTTTGCAGTGTTCTGAAAGACCTGCAAGCATGACTTAATGAGCTTTTGTTTTTTTGTTTTTTTTTTTTTTTTTAACCTGGACGAATATTTAAAGGTTTTTTAGAGTTCCACATAAACCAAATAAACACACATTTGATCAAACTGCCATCTGCTGGGTGTTTCTGGGATTTGAATGGTTTGGTTAAACACACTCTTCTGTGTGTTTGAAAATGTTTTAAACAAGAACTATAAGAAATCTTTCCATTCTCATCACATGAGTGCAGAAGAGGGCCACAAAGATGTTCAGAGGGTTGGAGCACCTCTGCTATGAGGACAGGCTACAAGAGTTGGGGCTCTTCAGCCTGCAGAAGAAAAGACTTAGAGAAGACTCTATAGTAGCCTTCCAGTATCTGAAGGGGGCCTACAGAAAGGCTGGGGAGGGACTATTTACAAGGTTTTGTAATGACAGGATGAGAGGTAATGGTTTTCAACTGGAAAAGGGGAGATTTAAACTGGATAGTAGGAGGAAGTTCTTTACAGTGAGGATGGTGAGACAATGGAAAGGGTTGCCCAGGGAGGTTGTGGCTGCTCCCTCCCTGGAAGTATTCAAGGCCAGGTTGGATGATGTCTTGAGAGATCTATTCTAGTGGGAGGCATCCCTGCCTATGGTAGGGGGTTGGAACTGGACGATCTTTGAGGTCACTTCCAACCTAAACCTTTCTATGATTCTCTATTTTCAAGTTTGGTTGGTAATAATCAAATGGCCTCATTCAGCAGAAACACTGTCAGCAGCAGCAGTCTTAGCACCTAATTCATCCTGCTCACATGAACACACATTGCATTTCCTGGTCACAGCTTGGTTAGCTTCACCTTTGGAGACCTTTCAGAGAGTCCACATTTACTGAGGTAACCATGTCCTATAATCACAGAATTTAGTGCAAGTTCTGACTGCTCATTTAGGGAGAAAAAAGTGACAAGAGGAAAAAAAAGACTAATACAGGAGTACTAACAAATTAAACTACCTCTATAAAAATCAAGCCATATATATAACAGAGTAGCAAATCTTTGAGAACTCATTTCTCAAGTCATTAATGAATTTTTCCTCCTTGTGACCTTCCAAGGTTACAGACATCAAGAGGAACTGGACCTCTGATAGTGTACTAGACAAGTGTACTAGACAAGTTTAATAACTGTACAGAGCAATCCCTGAAATACATTTTGATACGAAATAATGGTAGCATGCTAAACTTTTAAAAGTACAGTTCTAAACTAGTTAGGCCCTGAAGGCAGAAACAAAACTGAAGTCTTGAGGCTTCCAAAGCCACTAGCAAGCTAAGCACATAGTGGATAGTGCAGAACTATCTACTACATTCTTCTTACAACATGTCCCTCTAAGAGGGTCAAGTAAAGTAACAAAATGCAGGCCTAACCATCACAAGGGAACTGTGCTGATCCAAGAAGCTGTTACAGAGATGTTCATTGAGAGGTTGTTTCACAACTTCCCCAAGACATTTTTGTTTCAGGAACTCAGGCTTATTTGTTTTTCAAATACATTATGTCATCAGTTGCTTCTTGTCGCAAATGGTGTCAAAGGCTTTGCTGAAGTCCAGGTAGACTACATCCACAGCCTTCCCTGCATTCACCAGGCAGGTAACCTGATCATAAAAGGAGATCAGTTGGTCAGGCAGGACCTGCCCCTCCCAAACCAATGCTGACTGGGCCTAATCCCTTCGCCATCCTCTAGGTGTTATGTGATGGCACTCAAGGTGACCTGTTCCATCACCTTGCCTGGCACTGAGGTCAGGCTGACAGGTCTGTCATTTCCTCCTTTTGGTTCCTCCTTCCATCCCTTCTTGTGAACGGGCACCACAGTGGCCAGCTTCCAGTCATTACTGACGTCTCCAGTGAGCAAGGACTGTTAATAAATGATAGAGAGCAGCTTGGTCAGCTCATCTGCCAGCTCTCATTACCTTAGGACGGATCCCATCTGGTCTCATGGACTTGTGAGGATCCAAGTGGCTCAGCAGGTCCCTTAGTGCCTCCTCCAGGATTACAGGGGAAGTATACTGGTCCCTGGCTCCACGTGCCAGTTTGGGAGGCCAGTTGTCCTGAAGACAACCTGTCCCACTATTGAAGATGGAGGCAAAGAAGGTGTTAAGTACCTCTGCCTTTTCCTCATCTTTTGTTACTATATTCCACTTTGTAGAAATAAGGTTCATTAAATACCTGGGTCAAAATTTCTTATTCCTTAAGGAGGACTGCCTGTGCTGAAATGGAAATTCATGCTGGAAACCATCAAAAACATGCTTACCACCACTCTGCTGTGAAAATGGCATGATGTCACATGGCATTAAGGTATCAAGTGTATCATCTGGGTTCCTTTTCAAACCACAGTTTCTCATTTTCAAGACCTAAATCTACCTGGTTGAGCTGCATTATGGATATCCCATCTGTTTTTGAATGCCCAGGCAAAATGCTGACCAGGACTTCTAAAGACTTCCTGTACATATATAAGCAGCAAATGTTGACTTCTATCAAAACCTCCACTGGAAGCACAGTACACAACCTACACCTGGGCTTTCCCAAAGGCTGAGAAGGTTTTAATCTGAAATTTCAGGTCACTCCCAAGACACAAATAGCCACAGAGGGCATCTGCCTCAACTGATGTTTTTCTCCTTTGAAAAGAAAGAGAGTCTTTAGACTCTGTATCAACATCAAAGCCTATGTTGATACTAATTGTTTATATATATTTTGGTCATCTGTCTCTTATCTAAGCCCTTCACCATTACATGAAATATAACCTTTATTCTCAGAGTGCAGTGGCTTGGTTTATTAATGGGTTTGGGGAAATTTTAGTTGTGTGGGTTTTGTTTCTTTTTTAATGCCTCTGCCCATCAAAAATATTTAGGATAAGTTTACTGAAAGTACACCCTATGTGATGTAATTCACAAGCACCTAAACATGAAACATGCAAGTGTACTTCTGTACTAGAGAGCATGTAGATTTAAGTCTGTATATACAAACCCCCCAATAATACTTCATACAGAAGTATTCAAGAATATATAAAATTCAAGTAAGGTTTTTGTGATTTGGCTAAGAATACTTCAAAATATGGTAATGTACAAACCATCTTCAAAATGTGTTAACAATCACATTTTTTGTATTCAAAACACTTATAAGCATAAACTGTTTACAGTATGTGGGTGAAAAGTAAGCTTCTGCCTAAGTCAATGGTGAAAAGGCATGACTTCGTAGAAAACATTTTCATTTTCTAATGATACTGTTGTGGGAAAATTGACAAACATTCTCCTGTTTTAGTTCCAAAACAATCAGCACATCCTACACTAAAAATAAAGCAAATAACGAAGACAATTTGACCCTAGTATTATTTCTGCATTGTGTATTTGCATTCTAGGACAGTTGCCTAAATTGATTTGAAAGTGATAATTCTGTCTTTCTGGATAACACATGGGTCCAAGAATGCTTTGGTAGTTACAGTAATACAGAAAGTGCTACCTCTCTTCACAGCAAGGTAAATGCTCAGATAATCTACAAAGTGCTAAGGTGCCATTTTCAGGCCTAGGAAGAGCATTTGGTCACTGTTCATCAACAAGGGGCTAGAAAAAGTGATACCACACACTGTCCAGACACCTTGAAACATACATATTCATGTCATGACACTGCTATAGTAATAAATTAACTAAAGCAATATGGCTTTTGTTGCACCTCAATAAACTTCTACTTAACATTTTATGAGCTAACAACCCATAACTTCTAATACTTCTTCCCTTCAGTGACCAGAGAAGGACATGCCCTGAAAAATCTTTTCATAGTATCTACTGCATATTTTGAGTTACTTAGCTACAGTATATCTTTTTCTTAGCCACAATTACATTAATTGTAGCTGAAACAGGCTTTCTGCAAATCCAAACATTTCAGCTATCAGGGAGCAGGAAGGAGACATCCTACTATCTACTACTTCAAATAAGACGATCAAGCGAAATGTTCTTAGAGCTCTGTCCTTTGAGGCTCAGAGGATGCCTTTGAAGGCAGATAACTGTCACTCTGATAAAACTCCACTTCAGTCATAAGCGACTTGAGTGTGGAACCACCAGGAGAATCCAGTTCAAGAGATCTCTTCCTAGACAGGTCATTCTACATGGGAAATCAGGGCATAGGCAAGGAGCACAGAGATGGAATGAAGGGTAGGGGGACATCTTATCTTTCTGGTTCAGTTTTACACATGGAAATTCATTTTCCATATTAGGAAAAGAAGGGGCAAAAGGGAAGAGTTGCCATGGAGACCACAAATTTCTCATTAGTGAACACACATCAAAATTAGTTCAAAGAGCTAGAGAGAAGACAGACGCTAAATGCATGCTCTTCCTGAACCCACATTCATACTCATCTTGTATTCTTTGCTTATAGTCCCTTCTGACTTACACATGTACAGAACATTTTAAAAATTAGTTTAAAATACAGAGCATCAGGATTATTAGAAGCTTTAAAAAAAAAAAAAACCACACAAAAAAACCCCCACAACAAGTCCATACAAAAATCACACACCTAGGGTAAGAAGTCACTCGTTTTTTTAGTCTAAGTAATTGTAATCCACAAATATTTAAACCTGGCATTTTATGTGAACTTTAGGTTGGAGGCTGCATATTAGATAAAATTCAACACATTTTTCAAATATAGGATTAATACAAAGGACATAAATTGAAGTTAAGCCCTGAAATAATGCCTCAAATATTTCTAACTGGTGCAAATCAATTAAATACTACAAATCCATCAGTCAAAATTAGCACCATAGAAGCAACACTGGCTCCAGAATGAAAGTCTAATAGAAATCCAAAGATGTCAACTACTTACATCCAGACAGTGTTTGAACTCCACAATACTAAGTTAAATATACATATTACCTGAAAGTGAACTGAAAGGCAACAACAAAGTACAACAAAAACATTACTTTTTTCCCCTCAGTCAATGACCCTGATATGATTTTGCAGTATTGTTTCCTTTCAAATACACAGCCTAGCCTAACAATCAAGTTAGGTTGTTAAACAAAGGGACTATACTATAAGACAATATAGAAATTGTAATTTAAGTGCAACGAGATTTTTTTTTTTAAGAAGCAAGTAAAACACACTATAGTGCAGGATTCTTTACAGTTCCTTGTAATGCAGTTATATCACAAATTCAGAAACAGCTTAATTTTAAAAATTTGAGACTTCAATTCTGCTTAGAATCATGGCCTGTTTCTGAAGGAGAAAACATCACATGAAATACTGACACACATGGTCTCCTAAGACTTCAATAATTTTGTATCAAAAATAAAACAGGTAAATTTTGCATGTGTAAGTTTTGAAAGAGACATCACACGAAGTTCTGTAATTGGGGCAATTTCCATTGAAATGCTTTTTTTACAGATCCCTATTTTACCATCTTTACAATGGGCACAGCTACCAGAAGTAAAAGTAAACTAAAAATGACTGAAAGTTAAAAACTTAAATTGGAATCTGTCCCTTAAGTTTCACTAGGATAATCCAGATGTTTGCTAGAACACAGACTTACACATCACATAAAATACAAGGTTATTTAAATGTACTGATGAAGGGGGAAATGAGCTAACCCTTTAAAAAAAAAACAACATCTTTTACTTCTTCTGTCATAGGTAAAAGCAAAAAAAAAAAGTTTTGAAACCAGAAATCACTACATAAAATCAGCTCAAGCTATATATGTCCAGTAAGTCTACTGATCCCACTACTGTTAGGATGCTTTGAGTCATCTCCAACATCTGTATGCTTTAAAGAGGGGGAAGTCACAAAAAACCAAATAAGCAACACACACAAATAGGTGTTACCAGTATTAGAACTTCAATAACCTTAAGAAATTGTAACTAATCCCATGATACACATTTATCACTTCTTGCTCACTGTAGCATCCCTGTGCCCTTTCAATTCCCACATATCGTGAAACTGCTTTTAAGAACATTAAGAGAGAGAAGCAGTGAGAAACACAATTAACTAAAGCTTAAGAACTCATCTGCTACAGCACATAAGTGGTTTGATTTATGTACATGAATGCCATTGTATAAGAAATATAGGGTACTTTTAAGTGTTGCTTTTACCTGTGTTTTTGGAATTTTAAGTGTTCACCAAAACTCATGGTCATGTGAAGCTTCAATGTTTCATTTCAGAAAGCCTGTAGCAGAGGAAAGTTCTCCACGTTAACTGTGGATAGAAGTGGATAAAAAAACCCAAAACAGTAATTTGTATAGCAATGGAGGCAAAGTGCAAACTGACCTCTGAGTATTCTCTAGATCTAAAACTAATTGTGATGACCTTGTATTTCAAGTTCAGTAAGTGTGATAATGGTTTTACCCCGGACTGGACAATGTCAAGGAACATCCTGAAGATAGCTAATGTAGTTTTTTTTTTAAGACACATTGTGTAGACATCATGGCCTAGAAACACAGATATTACTTAGTTTAAAATTTCCTTCTCCTCCCTCTGCACAGTGAATAACAGCTGCAGTGGTAAACTTGGTATAAAAGTTATAAATATTTGAGTGAAAAGAAACTATAAACACAGCAATTTGCAAATTATTTCATGGGAGCATTTTGGTGAATAGCATTTATGCACATATTTAATATTTCGTGAAGCGAGGTATTTTAGAGGGAACACACACCAAAATTAATTATCTAGGCTATAAACTAACAGTACATTAAGTGGATTTAAAAAACTCAAACAACCCATCTTTACAAATAAGTATTTTTTGCAACAGCAGCAACATCAGTGGTGAAAGAGAGGCTTGGGACCCTACCCCTTAAGGACTATGCCTTGTCTACAACATATTCCTAAGTGATTTGTTACCATCTTCTATAAGTACAGACACAGAATTGCCATTTTGTTCAAGAAGGAAAGGCTTTTAATCCCTCCTTGTTCAGGAGAATATAGATCTGACCACTTAATTGTTCTTTATAGTGTTTTCTAAAACAGTACACATAATTAACAAAGTTACATTGATAAAACAATATAGGCTGTATGGGAAGACTTAATACAGTAATAATTTCTTTAACACCTGTCAGTAAAAGAGAATTCCTCCACCATTCTTTTTTTTTTCCCCTTTTATGGGTAAGTAATCCGTCTATGATAAATGTGTGTCTCAAATTACATTTATATACAATCTAAATAAAAGTATCATTACCTCATTCATCATTGTTCCTTGCAATTTAATAGTATTTCTCTTCCACTCACTGTAGTGTAATTAGAAAAACACTAAAAAACCCAAATTACGCTTAGCATCAACCCATAGTTTTTCCTGCCTGCTCAAATGGATACATTTTTGGCACAGGTCCTTTTTTTAATATAGTTTAAGTAGAACAGGCAAAATGCAGGAATCTGTCAACAGGCAATGCTGCAAAGAAATTGATATAATTTTAAATTTTTTTTTTTTTTTTTTTTTACATAAAGATTGGCTTTTCAGGTCCCATTCATAGAGTATCTATCTATTGCATGGTATTTATAATACATAATTGGCATGATTCCCTTACATTATGGTTAGCATACAAGTTTAATAGAAATCATATGCTTGGAATAAGCATTTGGAGAAACAGACAAACACAGAATTTAACATCTTGTCTCTATGAGCTAAGAAGAAAGCTAATGCTGGAGGGTGGTAACTGTACCTTAAAGCTATGGTTAGAACGCTACTAAAAACATATTTCTTAAAAAAATGATTTTAATAGGGATCTGTACTTCAGAAAAAGCTTATAGGTTTTCAGAATTGTTTCTCAAAGCTATGTACTGAAGCATAAGGCTCTTGTCAGTTCAGTTACAAACAGAAGGGTCTTTTTCTCTGAATTAACAGTTAATAATCTGGGTTATAGCCACTGTTATTCTGTACAAGGTACTAGGGATGATTCACAGAAAACAGACCAATTTATACAATCATAGCAACCAAGGATTTTTTTAAAAACATTGGAAAATCCAAACCTAATTTATCAAAAGGAGTCCAAAATTGAAAATGTATTTTAAGTAGCAGCATCATGCTTGATCATGCATGTGTGACCTTAAAATGTCATCCTATCCACTTCAATACAAGGAAGATTTCTGAAGATATAAAATAGTGTATATGAATGAAGTATATAACTTTTAGTTCATGTGTTTTTCATCTCTCATACATGTTACACACACACACTCTTTAAATAGAAGTACAGAAACACTAAAACAGCACAAAATATTTGAATTGCCATGCCTGAAACAAATTCCAATAGAGATAGAGGCAAGTTAGTCAACTGACTATGGGACCCTTACATGAAGTCTATTCTGCCATCCTGCTCCATCAAGGCAAGTTTTAGATTCATTGTAGAGAATTTTTTTCCACTATATATATTTTTAAAATAAGCAATGTACAGGGATTACACCCAAAATCAATCCATATGGAAATCTGACACTGCACAGAAAATAAGATTACTTCTGGCCCCAATCCTGGCAAAGAAGTGCTGGCACAAATGCTTCTGTTGCTGAATTAAGTACATGCACTGCTTCTTAAGCTGTACTAATATTTTACGCTTTCACATAGGCTTTCATCCTTGTCAAACTATTGCATTCCTACACCACTTTTGCTTCTGTTTGTTGTAGTTTTATGGAATTAGTATTTTCCATTTGAAAAATATTTATCTTCCCAATGCTGTATCATTATTCTATTTACATAAAACAGAAATATACTTCCATCATCCTTGGCACCTGGGGGACTGAAATATTTTAAATACTTGAGAATGAAAGCTGTGTCTCCTGAATTTGAAAATTACTCAAGGTCTAAAATGTACAAGTCTAATGCCTGCTGCTGGTTAGGAGATTATCTCGCACCCATCTTAGATGTTCCATACATGCCAATCTGAACACAGTATTATGTTGTTAAATAACATTTTCTTCTTTTCTTCGCCAATAAAGTTGGTCAGACACAACTTCCAATCATTACAAAATAGCATCCTCCTCCTACTCTATCATTTTTCCTGTCAGTCACTTCTCCTCAAATCATCTTTGTGCAGAGTTTTCTCCAATTACTACAACAAAAGAGCCTTTCAAGTCATATGAAATGATGCTATTTTCATCTTGCAGCAAGCAGCCGTAACGAAAAGTAGCAGTGATACTAAACATTGTCTACAATTGTTAGGGAAATACATTTATCTGTATCCTGTTGTCATGGAAGCTAAAGATCAAGGTACATAAGCTATATACAAAAATTTATACTGATTTGCAAGAACATTTGAAGGGAACATTCAAATGTATAATTTGATAAAAATCAGTCTAGTTTCAAAGGAACTGGTTAGCCAAGGCATGATTGGGAGATAGTTGTATTTCAATCAATATTTAATTCATCATTTACATCCTCTAGGTTCTCTTAACACCCAGAGTACATACAATTTAATAGCTCAGGCACTTTCAAACTTCTAGCAATTTTCTGTCTTGCCATTAGGCCAATTTTAGCAATGTTCCAAATTATACAAAAGGATGTTTGCTGACATTCCACATTTGTTTCTTTTTCTATGAGGCAAGAATGTTTACTTAAGTCTATTTTGACCAATTTTTACTTCCCTCACAGAAATACTGCTCTTTTAGAAGTTACATCCAGTCTGGCTCATTTTTAGTTCTGTAGCAATGAAAACTATATCACAATGCTTTAGGTAAGTGATTGAGTCCCTGAAGCATTCTTTTTACACACAGGTGTGAAACAACAGTTTTACCTATATATGTGCCTAACCACTGTTGCTAGAGAAATGCTGAGTTCCATGTAGCAGTTGATTTTAGAATTCTTCACAACAGTGAACAGTCTCATTACTAGTGTTGATTGAGAAATACCGTGTCTGGTTTTTTTCTTCCAGCTACAGCAAATTTCAGAATAGTTGCTACTTGTTCTTTGTCAATTTCAGCTTCATTATATCTTATATCATTTAAACAGTGCAGAAATGGCTTCCACTGCTGTTATTCTTCATATGAATAGAAATATTTATGAAGCTGAAAAAAAATAATGGGGATGTACTCTTTTTTCCAGTGTTTATCCTTATTACTAGAGGAGAGAATGAAGAAAGGGAAGAGACTTTTAAAAAAACAATCAAGTAGCAACTTGCCTTGAACTCTTCCTCTCAACTACTTCTTCCTAGATCAAAATCTTAAGTATTTCAGCTTGACCTTTTGCCAATACTCCAAGCAATATATCTGAAGCAGAACTTGTGAAAACTGAGTAACTGACAGCTTGGATAAGAACCAAATACTTTCCCATCTAGGATACAGAAGGTCCACAGGTAATCAATTCTAGATGGAAACGTTGGCTACTACAAATGTTCAGCTAGCCATCAGCTAACACCTTAGCATACAACAACTCATGCTGCATCATTAAATACTAAACTTGTCACAACAAAACAATGGTTATGCGTAACATAGCATGATACAAACTTTTTTTTGTGAGAGAACAATACCTTTGGCAACTCAAGGAGAAACACCAGTGTAGAGGTTTGTGGTACTTCCTGACTTTGCATATCCCTGCCTGAAAAAAATGAAGCAAATTGTTCTTTGGATTTGAAAATTAAACAGTGAGATTTACAATACTACTTATTCCTACAAAATTTTGTTCCACAGGCTTGGGCTGAGCAGAACGCATTTCCCTGCCCACTTCTGTTTCACCCAACAGTTCTATGAGTTTAAGATAATATTTGTTATCTCAAAATTTTTATCTGCAAGTTTCAATTCATATTGCATAAGGAAGCACTGAAGAAGCAGAAGACAACTAGTATACTTAGAGGCATGGGTTTTCTGTTCTATCAGTTATTTAAAGCCTTGATATAAAGCCTTAGAAATTACGGGTTTATGCAGCATAAACAGCAAAAGTGATAGATGCTAATATACAACTTTCCTAAGCAGAGTTAATAAAATAATATTCCAAAACACAGTCCTCCTTTCTTTTAAAACGTTGCACAGACACTGAACAAAAGACAAAAGCAACCCAGGTCTTTCACAGGAGAAATGCAGCAGTGCTCCTTTCAGATATGCCCTAGAAAATATTTTTCGGCTGTCCTGAAGCATTGCTCTAAACCTTACCACTTGTCCAAGAATTAAAGCACATTACATAACTCAATGTTGGATGCTCCAGAACAAGTGTATGAAGACATTGTAAAAGAACACCCAAGCTGAACCCACTTTACATCAGGTTAATGCCTCAGTGCCCTCAGGATGGTGTCAGAAACCTCTGTTAATACTTGCTATTTCAACTAGGCTAGCTTCTACTATTCTCTCCCCTGACTGAACTTGCTAGTTGACCAAGACATTCTCTTCACTGCTCTCTGGATCTGTAGAATGCATTCATCTGGTAAGGTGAGGTTTGATGGAATATTTAAAAGCCCAGTGTAAAGGGAAAATTACATAATTTCTATCGCTCACCTGTACTCTGGGAGTTCCCTCTCAGTGTGGCTGCTCAAGGCAAATGAAGTAATCTCCCAAAGGTTTGGGGGTTTGCTCCTTGCCATTTCTTATCTAACACACAATTTTTGGGCTGTCATTATTTTTTTCTACTGCAGTCACACTGCTGCAGATTTCAGAAACCACAAGTCAGCCTGCATCAGGGACAAGGTATCCCATAAAACACAATAGCAAGAGGCCAGCACAGGGTAGTGCTCTCACCACTAAACAGTGCAGTCCACAGTAGCCATAAAGGAAGAGCAGAGTGGGGTCTGGTGACAGCAGTTGGGGTCAGTATTTTAACAGTCCAACACATGTAAGAAAAATTTAGTCATGAGGCAGCCTGGGTTTTGGCCCATGGGCCAGGTAGAGAATAATAGAACTGCAGAACAGTCTGGGTTGGAAGGGAGCTCTAATGGTTTGATAGCCCAACCCCCTCTGCAGTAAACAGGGGCAGAGATGTTTGGACTGGTTGGCCTTTTGGAGAACCCTTCCAACCCAGACCATTCTGTGATTCACAAGCACAGCTACAATGCAGCCAGAAGAAAGGGGAAGGGATAAGGCCTGAACTTGAGTGCTGCTTCAGATCCACTCAAAGAAGCAAATAGCCAAAAGGCTCCTGTGAGTACAGCACTCTGACCCAGGGCCAGAAAGCTACATCACAGCAGGGCTGGCCTCAAGCACATGCAACTAGACCTATGCAATTGGTGGAGCTGCTCAGGACCCACAGGTGCTTAATACAGAAGAATATAGGAGGTTCCATATGAACTTGAGGAAGAATTTTTTCACTGTGAACGTGACAGAGCACTGCAACCAGCTGCCCAGATAGGTTGTGGAGTCTCCCTCTCAGGATTTGAGAACCATCTGGATGAGTTCCAGTGTGATCTGCTCTAGGTGATCCTGCTCTGGCAGGGGGCTGGACAAGATGATCTTATGAGGTCCCTTCCAGCCCCTGACATTCTGTGATTCTATGGGTTATAACTACTTTAGGCTTTATTTTCTTACATCAGGCCCCAAGCCAAACTCATGAAATTCAGCAAGGCCAAGTGTGAGGTCCTGCACTTGGGTCGGTGCAATCCCAACCACAAATACAGGCTGGGTGGGGAATGGCTGAGAGCAGCCCTGAGGAAAAGGACCTGGGGGTCTGGAGGAGGGGAGAATTAAACTGGATGCTAAGAGGAAGTTCTTTACAATAAGGGTGGTGCCACACTGGAACAGGTTGCCCAGGGAGGTTGTGGCTGCTCCCTCCCTGGAGGTGTTCAAGGCCAGCCTGGATGAGGCCTTGAGGGACCTGTTCTGGTGGGAGGTGTCCCTGCCTAGGGCAGGGGCTTGGAACTGGCTGAGCTTTGACATCCCTTCAAACCATTTTATTATTACATTGGAACCTAATCAGAAACTGTAAGTGTACTCTTCCCATCCCAGTTCAGTAAAGGAATAGAAAAATGGTACTAAGAACAAAAATACAGAATGGGAATAGAATGATAACCAAAGATCGAATCACAACCCTGTGATTTATAATTACATATATAGGGAAAATATACATACTTAAGAGAACAGATAGAGGCCAGCCAAAAGTCTGGGCTCAATTATTTCAATATAAGCACTTAAAGGTCTTCTGTTCCATAACATTTTGGCTTGTTCCATTTTCAGGTTTGTTTAGGTGACTATTGCTGAGTCCATAAAATGCAGAATTCTCCCGACTGAACAGATGGTCCCTCAAAGGTTAACTATAGCAGTTTAAGTTTACTCCAAAATATAACAATTCTTTTTTTAACAACAGTAAAAGCCAAAATGGCAACTAAATGAAAATGATCCCTTGTTTCAACAGTAAATGTGTTAAAAGTGTACAAATATAGTTGAATTTAATTTTGAAATCAGCAATGCCTGAATTTAAATTAATATAATTACATAATCACTAAGTTACATAATGGTTTTCATTAGGCTTAATTCAGGGTTTGAGGTAATTTTTCTTTCCAATTAACCATTAAGATTAATTTTATATTAGTAGCAAAAGTAAAAGATCAGAGCCAAGATTCACACTACTTAGGTTCAGAAAGAATCATACAATGTAGAAATTAATGATTTCTTCTTCAACATTAATACAAATGCATTATGTCCATATATTAGCAACCACAAGTCTCCTATTGTATTGCATTGTATTCACATGCTTACACAGCATTTATTGTTATGCCATTTAGCTAGAGTTGTCTTGTAGATTTAAGTGTACTTCAGTCACAATATGTTAATATCTTGCTTTCAGGCACTAAACATAGATAAATTATGACAAAACTGTAAACACTAATAACAGAGACAATACTGCATGAACCTGTCATACAATTCTCTTTAAAATACCATGTTCTTCCCAGCCTCACTCCTATCCTGTTGTTTGGCTTGATACTAAAAGACAACTTACCAAGGAGACCCAAATCAAGGCAGCACTTTCATTAAAGAATTGAGATGTCTTGCTCCTGGGGAAAAAAACATAACCATTAAAATGATGAGCATCTGGAAGTATTATGCAAATGTATACCTAGCACAGAAAAATTCTATTTCTATCACCATCATTATCTATTTTATGAGAAAAACAGAAAATAAAAATACTTTCTGGAATTATCAAAATGAAGTAAGGCAGAAGAAGAATCTTTTTGTCCCCCAAAGGCTCCTTATAAGCTTGGAGATGTAATCTGCAGCCTGTTGTGAAATACCAGTTAGATCTATTAAGAGGCCAACTTCTCTAAAGTAATCAACTCCAGCAGAACACAAAACATAAAAGACATTTCCCATATTTGTGTTACAGACACACTGCTGCAAACAGTCTGCCTCCTACACACATACTTGATCTTGTCTACTAGAGCAAGCAGTCACTCATTTCTTGAGTCACCTGTGAAGAACAGCCCACTACCACAAAAATGGGAATATTTTTCTCTTCTAAAACCTTAATTTAGGCAAAGCCCAACCACATACAGAGTTACAAAACTCCATTAGAAAACCATCAATGACAATTTTAACCTACAACAGCCTTCTGCTGTATGCTTCTGAGCATTTTCAGCTTTCATTGAAATCAAGGAAGATTGATACCAAACAGTAAAGTTGAAATATTAAGAGGAGGAAACAAAAAAACCAACAAACCAAAACAAAACACATGAACAACCACCCACCTACAACTGCTTATCAAGGGATGTCTCATCCACAGGAAAGACAAATGTAACAGGACTCACACTATTTTACCCTGTATCTCACCTGCTGCCCCCCTCCCAGGGGAAAAAGAAACAAAAAAAACCAAAAACAACAACACAAAAAACCCCAAACCACAATTATAAAAAGCTTGAAGGTGCTTCATTCAGACACCACAACCAACTCTAGGGTCACATTTGCCAGATCAACATTGTCATTGAAAATATTTCCCTAAAAATATCTTCTCTCAGGGAAAAGACCTCCTCTCCACTATCACTAGATTCAATTCCAAATAGTTACATAACCCACATACCTTGGTCAGACATCAATATATGTACAGATCAAATAGAATTAACTTCCACTGCCTACATTAAACAACAAGTTTGCTCTAACTAGTCTAGTGACAAGAAGAGAGCTTTTCTTTCACAGAAAAAACAATATCCCCAAAAGACCAGCAAGCCCACTATCAGAAATACAGAATACACCTCACCAAAATATAAACATTTAGTTACCTCCTCTTTTACAACACTCAGACCACTCACTCCACTTATCCTTGCTCTGTGCTCCTCAGCCCAACTGCCTCACCCATAAAGCACTGGGAAAAACGTCAGCCAAGACACAGGTGGTTAACTCAGCAGATGCTCATTGCACACACCTGCACTTGGATGGGTAGCTGTCTCTCAGTGTTGACTGTGACTGCCACATGTCTCTTCCTATATATTCAGATAATCCTCAAAAAGTTTTTTTTTTAAAAAAAAAGAATTCTGCATGCTTCTGCACTACTGTTATGCTAACGCCTGGGTAAAGTGTGCTCTTTAAATATTTTGCTTCTTCCTTAGAGTTTTGACAACCCGTCCCTTCTTATGACCAGGTGATCATTTTCACAACAGCTGTATCCACTGTTGTTTCAGCCTAAATTTCTGCTTAAAAAGCAGGAGGAAAAAGATATAATAATTTGAAGAAACAGTGGCACATTTGTTCCAGTAACTGCTTTTATATAACTGGAGTTATATTATCATCTGGACTTCTCCATCATTTGATAACATGCACCTATTCCTTGAAAAAAAAAAAAAAAAAACCAACAAAAAACAAAAGGCATTCTACTAGATCTTCCTGAGTAAAAAGGAGCAGTATCACATTCCTTATGTTTAAATATGTTGCTAATCTAGCAAAGAACAACAAAACCAATATGACAACAAACCTTGTTTAGGTTCTCTATCATATTCTAGCGTCACATGAAAATACAAACAGTTGCTTTGTTGCTGTAGATGCCAATATTGCCATATAGTCAAAGAATGAAAGTTACTACCTATTTTGTCATTTTATTCTTCAGCAGTTGTCAAGATTCACCAGCTGTTCATTTCAAGCAGGAGATAAATATTGTATTCGGTTTATATCTCAGTACAAATGCACACAAAAAATGTATGCACACATGCTAAAAGTACATTGGGTTAGTTGCATTTGTTTACACTCTGTAGTAACACAAATTGCAATATCACTGTAAAAAAACATTCAGTTGAACTACGAGAAGGGAAAACCAGATAAACTTCATATTTTCCACTACACACGAAGTGGGAAAATAACAATGAAGATTGGCTATATTTCATACCCATTCCTTACATACACCTAGAGCACTCCTTATTTATTTTCCGCACAGATACATTCTGAAAAGCAACAAATGTAAAGCATTTCAGAAAAATCTCCAAACAGTTGTCATCAACTAAGAGAGCATTACCTTCATATTTTTCAGCTAAACTAGTATCTTATCTACTCACATTAAAAACCTGGGGCTTGATCTTATTTGGAGGTATCGGAAAAATAAACTGCAAGTTTCCAGCTGTTTAAACAGCAAGAACAAACCCAGTAAATTTATTTCAGTGACCTCATTCACTCCTGCCTCATTAAAGAGCTTTTAATTTGTACATAACTAATAATAACAGCATTTTCCCTCTCCCTCTTGTTTTTTCTTGTGTCCAATTCCAGAGTTAAGCTGATATGCCCATATTAATAGTGGAATTTAGAAAGGGGTTGGTTTCGGCAGAAAGGATAGCACAGAACAGAGAAACAGGTCTATAGGCAAACATTCAAAAATTAATATTGTCAGATACTAACATTTAATGCTAATATTGCAATAAACAATTCTGTCATGTGTTGAATTGAATCTGCTGCTGATATTCAATACCATGATGCCCTCATGCCAGCTTCAAAATGACAGTGCTGGCTGGAGCAAAGTAATATGAGGCTTGAAGTTCAGACTAACATGAGAGTCTCCCCATTCCAGTTGCTGGGTTTGGGTGTTAGTAGTTTCTGCTGGGTGGGTTGTGGGTTGGTGGGAAGTTGATGGCTTCTGCATTTTGCTGCACTGCTCTGCAAATATGCTCAGGTAATTGTGCATTGGGTCATTTCCAGTGAAACTCTTTATCTCAACCTAGAAGGGTTCTTTTGTGTTACTTTCTCTCCTGCCTGTGTTGTGGGAGAGGGGAATTCCTGTTGTCCTGGCTGTGTAAACCCAGGACAACTTCACATTGCTGTGTAAAAGAAAACCCCTCGTACAGGATATCCTATGCAGCTTACTTTCACAACTGTGGAATAATTCAGACTATTTAATTGCAGTAGTCAGCATTCAGCTATTACAAGACTGAGGCAGTGTCACTAAGTCTAGCCATGCAACATTAAGCGATGTGGGGTGAAATCAAACCAGAAGAAACATTCTATAGGTCAGGATGCTGGGGTTTTTTTCATGTCATGCAAAAGTGGGTATTGAAAATCAGATCAAATGTAGTACAAAGATAATGACGCTTTAGCTTCAAATGAAGAAAAGAGAGAGAAAAATCTTTTGCAGAAGATTTAGTTGACTCTGATGAAGGTTCAATAGAGCTACAGAGTGTGAGGAATTTCAGATCAATAACTGGATATAGCAATTTAAAAATAAAGAAGCTAGGGAAGGTATCAGCAGTAATAGTCTCCTTAAGCAGATGCCTGCAGAGGCTCTCTCTAGGAAGGGCTGTAATGAGTTCATACTCCTACTCTACCTAACCTATCCATAGGGGTAGGATACTAATGATTGCTGGGTTCTTTTGTAGTAGTTAGCATCTTATGCCTCACTAGATTAGATAAATGAGATAATTAGGGATCATGGGGGAAAGCTTGCTAATGATTAAAGCAGACATTGAGCTAGCTTTTTATTTATTCCCTTTCCATACATTTCAGTTTTACCTGATCTATATCTGCAACTGTACGTTTGTGAAGCACCATGTATCAAACAGCAATTTACCATCTCTTCACTTTTAACATTTTTCATATAACAAATGCCAGTATACACTGCTTGGCAGACACCAGGTACCTGCTCAAGTAATGGCAAGTAAGTGATGTTTGAGCAGAAGGGTATGTATTTCTCAAATATAAGAGTGCTCTAAAGAGACAGGTCATCATACTGACCACCATGCTTATAAAGTGTGCTAGCTAAAGAGCAGCCTACCCTAAAACATATTCTGCTTAAGAACAGTACATTGCTTGCAGGGTCACAAAAGTATTTTCTTCTAGACTTTTTTAACCTGAAGCAGTAGATTACTTTTGTCTATACATGTACCTATGAAAGAATATGGGGTTTGAGCAAAAGGAATGTTTTGTTCTCTGGGCAGAGTGTGTGAAGTTGGGTAACAACTTCATCATAACAGTATCTGCGCAGTTTTAGCAGTTCATGAGTCTCTTGAAAGTAGTAAAGTAAGTGTATGATATTAATAATCATAGAATGGAAAGCACCTTTGAAGGTCATCTAGCTCAACCCCCTTGCAGTAAGTAGGGACAACCTCCACTACATCAGGTTGCCCAGAGCCTTGTCAAGCTTCATCTTGAATATCTCCAAGGATGAGGCCTCAACCAGCTCCCCAGCAACCTGTTACAGTGTTCCACTACCCTCATGGTAAAGAACTTTCTCCTAACATCTAGCTTAAATCTACTCTTCTCTAATTTCAAACAACTGTCCCTCATCCTATCACTACAGGCCTTTGTAAACAGTTCCTTTCTAATCTTCTTGTAGGCCCTGTCTTCAGGTTAGGTTCCTCTCCTGATGGGACATTACAACAGTGACCACAGAAATCTTAGACCTGAAATAATCCTACTTAGCTGCTTGGTCTGTAAGTTGTGGGTTCTTCTGGCTTTCTGAGGAGTGATGTGAAGAAGAGTATAGGTACACCATAAAAGCTTTGAATCAGAGGGGAAGTGAGAACAAAAAGGGGAAAAAAAAGGAACACTCCTTTGTTGTTAACTTAAATGTTAAAAAACATTTAAAATATTGGTTTTGGAATTTAAAAAGTTTAAGTGGTTCTACAGTTTGTAAATTAAGAGAAGATATTTGGGGCTTCAGAACAGCCTTTTGTTTATAAAACTTTACAAGTTAACTTACAATTATCATGTGAGCCATCTGTTCACTCCAGTGCTTTTCCTTTGATTTTTATAAAATCTTTGAAATTGTACCATTCATCCTGAGTTTAGGTTGAAAGCCATTTTATTTAATCAGTGTTATTATTAAAAAGCCCTGAATACCAAAACATAACTTAAAAGCAGGTACCCACTCATCCCTTGAACTTATACAGATAAGCAGACTCCTAACCAAAAAAAAAAAAAAAAAAATTAATAATCTCACACAGCTTTCAGTAATTGCTCTGAGGACTTCTTTCTGCCATCAGCTGTGGTACCAACTAGATCACTATTTTCTCCCCCTTGACATTTAATGGAAGAGCTTGCCAGTGCATGAAGGAGCTTACTACTTACTGTTTAATAAACTCCTTTTTGGTTACACAAGCTTTTAATGAGTGAAATTAGCCAAACAATAATGTCATCATCTATGCAGTACTGAACGATGACTACAAGTGTGTTTTCTGAATCTCCACAGCAGCTGTTTTAAATCAAATGCTTATTGCCTCTTTTTTTTTTTTCTTCTTTTTTTTTAAAAAGCAGTTTAAACAAACAGAACACTAGAACTTAAAAAGGCTGAGCGTTATAGCTATTTTCCATCCCATGGAAAATAAAGCTAGTTGCTGACATTCAAACTCCAATATTCCTATAGGGTAATACTTTGTCTTGCATATACACAGGATCTAGTATGGTAAAAGTTGTACTAGTTTACAAGAGAAAATCCAATCTAAGAAGTGGAATCATCATAAAGTTCAACCTCAACTGATTTCTAATAGGTTTTTTTGTGTGTAATTCTATTTTAAAGCTATATGATACTTTCTCTCTACTCCACTTTTTTTTTTATTTTTTAATCCCAACACTTTAACCACACTTCAACCCTATTTGAAGCACTAACTTAAAGCTTGATTCATTTCCAAGCCCAAGAAGATAATTGCATTTCAGGAAAATAAACAAACCTTAGCTGTGATCAGCCAACTTCTTTCTATACCCTAACAATTATGAGTAACTGAAGCAAGCTATGACCTTCTCTGTCTGTAACTTAGCAGAAAGTTTACTCCTGCTGTAAGTTATCATTCCCATTTTTGTTTCCCTTTCCAAAGTTCCTCCCAACAATTCCAGAAAAATGCTGACAAAGCATGTTTTGAAGGAGAAAGAAGTGTCCAAGATTAATTTCAAGTACCGGAATCTGATAAGCATTTAGATAGTGCTCTCATTTTTGTATGTAAATCTATTCTTTGGACTTTAAGAAAAGTACACTTTGAAATACTAGAAAGCCTGAATGCAGAGTCTCAGCAATACAAGCAGTAGCACCCCTTTTAAAGAAATTTTAATATGATCAAAATGGAAGTTTTCTTCAAAAAAAGTCTCAATTTAAGGCTCTGGAAACACCAAAAAGATTTTAAAATCCCTAACAGAATTACTCATTTTTATTTTTTTCCCCACCTGACCTCATTTAGCACAGCAGAAGCCTACTTTTCCTCAATCTATTAAGACTTCAATAAAGTCATTCATTTACAGTTAACTGCAACAGCATTCACATTTAGACCTGAATATTAATTGACTGATAATGAAAAGATAAAGCTACTTCTCTGCAGGTGTACCAATCAATTTCAATGAAAATGAAGAACTATTTTTCCTTACTGCATTTAAAATTAAAAAGTTACTTCTGGTTTTTAATAAAGNTCCTTCTAAAAAAAAAAACCTTACTATTTCATTTGCACTTTTAAAAAATTTTAGTAGTTTCCATTTGGATAGAAATAATTTTACAATATTACATTGGCTCCAATTGATGATTAGCTTTAATATGGTTTTGCAAAATTAAAATCCCTCCAAACTATTTCTAACTACTATTGAACTTCAAAATTTCCAGTAAACAGAATAAACCCTTTTAAAGGCAGAAGTATCAAAAATATTAAAGCATTTTAAACAGACTTCTCTGTTTGTACAAACTGTTAGTCAATGTAGCTCCGAGGCTTATATATAAAGGACATTTTCCAGCCATCAGTAACCAAATTTAGCTTGCAGCAACTTGAAGCACCATTATCTGTTGAAATCTTCTGGCAGATGTTTGAACTAACAGAGCAATTAGATTTCACTTCAAAATCGTCTTTCAAGTGATAATAATTAAGAAACAACAGGAAAAAAATGCTGTGTTTTGAACATGTGTTCAAATACCAGACTCTGTAGGGACTAGGAAAATTGAGTACAGATTGTTTGCTACACTATGAAGATGCCACAAGGAGGAAAATATGGAACATGAAGTAAAATATGGGCATAAAGAAGACATGAGTCCTAGGTGTAAACTATGAATCGGCAAGTAAGTGTCATCCCAGAAGGAATATCTCTTATCAGAACACATGGTTGATAACACATGACCAGCTTGGGTTAAAACATTAAAATTAAAGAAGCAGACAATGCTCAGTTATATAATTTATTTTACCAGAGGATTTAAGCTTATCCAGATGGAATCTAGTGCCACCACTACAGACAGCAACCATCCCAGAATAAGCCAAAGTGAAAAAGCAGGCAAGCTAAGAGAATACATTGTTCTGATACACACACAGTAAGATGGTGTCTGATGGAGAAGGAGAGAGTGACAACACAAGCTTTGGAAGGTTATTTAAAGATGGACCAAGGTTTGGGAACTGACTGCAGAAGAGGTTAGGTACCACGACTAGATAGGTAAAGAGACACAAACAATGGTAGGACTCAGGAGTTAGAATCCTAAAGCACAGTCTTAGTGAACAGCAAATGTACAGCTGAGACAGTACTCCAAGTCACATGCAGGTTTCTCCTGAAGGACCTGTTCAGAATAATGATTTCATCAGAAAGCAGAAGTTTTGACTTGCTGGAAGTTAAATGGATCAAAGAATTAAGGTTGCAAGAAAGTAGCATTTAGCATGACAGGCTTTAAGGGGACTCTTCCACAGATTTTGTAGGGGCTGACATGAGTACTCTTCTAAATTTGATGTTACCTCACTCAATACAATACAAATACAGGAAATCACTTTCAGTCATGAAGTCTTCTTTCAAGGATTCACTGGAGGTTTTTTAGAGCTACGTCTATAAATTGACGAATAAAACAAATTTCCTGTGATGTAGTTAACCTGAAGAATTTAGCTTCCTAACAGTATCATCTATCCATACCTTACCATTGTGCATGGAAAGTAATACATTTTCTTACATTGTAACAGAGTGAAATATATTTAAACTAGATTTAAATCTACTGGTTTTAATGGTAAAACTAAAGTTATTTATACCAATGTTTTTCATAATCATAATCTAAAAAAACCAGCAAACTCAAAGTCATGACCATTTTCAACTGGATTTCAAAAATATTTCATTCTCACACTTGAAGAGTATGCAGCAGCTCAAGACATTCACTATGTCTTTCATTTAAAAAAAAAAAAATCTTTCATTTCCTTCATTCTGAACTCTCCCTAGAGTACTAGTATCACAATCCTGTTATAAAGAAAAGCAAAAGTGTGTTTCCCAGACACTTAAAAACAACAACAAAGCCCTGTAATTTCCAAGTAACCATAGTTTAGAGGCAGCATTTGTCTTTCACCACTAGTCAACTTTTATTTTAGAAGGAATCTGTAGCCTTTTGACCTAATATTTGACACAACAGCTAAAAGTTTTAAAGCTTTGCCTAAGAGTTTGACTGAGTGGAGGCATAAAAAACCCCCAAACAAAACAGTTTGCCCCTAGACACAACCTCCATAACTTAGCACTACAAATGCCTAGATGTGGCCCATAGGCACCGCTTACACAACAGCAATAATAGCAACAAAATACTTTAGAATATAAGCACTAAGTAAAAGACTTTAAGAGTTCAATTCATAACAGCAGCAAAAAAATTATCAAAGCTTTCATAGTGCAAAACATACAGCCTTACTGATGAGTCGATTTAAGAGAGCTTGCATTGTTTGTTATGACAGCCTTTCTGATGGACAGATAGGAGCTTGCCTTCCTCTCTACTAGAGGTGCTACAGCCACAGTCTGCACAGTGCTCTCAGTCCTGCCATTCCTTTTACAACATTGCCCTCTAGTGGGCGTGACGCGGGGATGCTGTCTTAAACGGAGAGTTTCTTCGGTGATTTAGAACTTACGAAGAGAAATTTAGTAAGTCTTATTTTTGTATGCAGTGTGTTCGGCAGCTGGGAGAGGAGGAGAAGAATATGCAGACGGAGTCTCGCTTCATTTAACCCAACCTTCTTGTCATTTCAGTTAATTATAAAAAGGATTTTTAATTGCAGATGGGAAGGATTGTTAATTCCAGAAGTGCCTAGCACTCAGATTTCACCACAAAATCCAGTTCACACTGATTTACCTCTCTGACACTCCATAATAAGACAATAAGACACATAGCATATACATTAAATTTTGTTGGCAACTTATTTGAAAAGCTGCATTTTCACTCTGAAAAGTTTGTGCTTTTTTTTTTTTTTTTAATGTGTCGTTTTATATGTACACATTGGTACACTCTCACAAGCATTGAAGATATCTCTTGAGCAGTGTTTGTGGCTACCAAAACCAGGGTGGGAATTCGGAGGGGGGTGTGGGGAATATCACACATACATAGGAGTCTGGATGTATTTGACAGTGTCACACAAACTGTACTCTCCAGTAGCTCAATCATCAGCATCATTCTTTCCAGACCCTCAGCATATTGCATTAAGGATGACTGAATGCTCTCGATGAGGAAAAAAAAAAAAAAACAACCCACACCCAAACAAACAAACAACAATAAAACCAACCCAGGTATTTCAAGAGTTATTTTCTCTTCCCTCCTTCCAGTTGCAGATGATGACATGGCATCGAATAGAAGGATCCAGTCCATAAATACCTGAAGCTACAGGCAGGACTTTGGGTTCTTTGATCATGGCTGGTTTTATAAGACACCAGGCCTGGCAGTAATAAGTGGGAAAGGCCTATCTGGCAGGTGGAAAAGAGTCAGAGGACAAGAATTAGCAGAGCTCATTCATAGAGCTTTAAACTAGATTTGAAGAGGGAGCTTGTTCAGAATGCAGAAACAGTTTTAAGTTTCTTTCCAGCAGATTTTTTCTTTTAAACAAATTCTTTTGCATGTTCCCTAGATTAATTCAAAACAATTAAGATAGTTTTACCTCATTCTGGCATATATATGGGATACCATGCTCAGGTTCTTAATAGGCCACCTGAATAACTTCTAAGAAGCTTATAAAAACAGGGTTCCTGAATATATTTTCTTGTTCTTGAGTTGTTATACATAGTTATCCAAACCCCCCAGAAGGTCAGTGCTATTATAGAGCAATCATTCAGCTGTGTAAATACATCAGTTATCTAGAGGTACAAGCTCTTTTAGGGTATTACATCTTTATTAAAGAAGTACACAACATTCAACATTTTAAATGGACACAGAACTCAGATGTCACTTTCTTAAAACAAATATTATTCATAAGCACTTAATGAACAAGCTTTAAGAACTTGAGTGGAAAAAAACAATCAGTAGGCCAGTCCAAAGAAATCTACACAAACCAGCGTGTGTCTTGGCATATGTCTAGTGCAAATATTAATAATGGAAAGAACCAAATATCTAACAGGTGCATTTTAGCCAGATAAAATACAAACTGCACAACCCTTATTAGAACAGTAATTCACTTCAGCTACATCTTTAAGCACAGAACTGTAGAGGAATTGTCACAAGTCTGTGCATGAAGAGAAATCAAGGTGGATTAAGTGTCAAGATTTTTAAGCTGCTACAATGAAGTTCATTATGATTGGATACATTGGAGGTATAGTAAATATGAAGACTGGCCAATGGATCAACTTACACAGATCAAAACACACAAAATTTAGTATGTGCTTCAGTTTTTTTAATAAATTAGATTTGCGTGGAGTGTTTCTTAAATAAACTTTAAGATAATTCAACAAATAATTGTTATTTATTAGAAGTTCTGACAAAAGAAGATGTTTCAGAGCCAGACAATTAAACCAGAAACATACACCTATGTTTTGGCATTTAAAATCAGTTAATGCCTGAGATTTAGGGCTTTGCTGATTCCTGTGAGATTACTTTAGCTTCAGCACAAGTCTCCAGGAGGCAATGTTGATGACAAGGTTTCTCATGCACATACATAGTTTTCCTTTAATTTTCATGCAGGGAACTTACCAGCTTAGACTGCAATCTCACACACACATCTGTAAACACAGGTTTCTTTACTATCCAATATGAAGCTTGCCTTTAACTCCAGTGTCAGTAACATAAAGATCAATCCCTTCAAGCACAAAATGCCAATAAACAAGTTGCTTACTTCATAGTTACAGTCTGTATTTGGGGCACATCAATATCCAATTTCAGCTTGTTCTGTCACATTCATTGTCCTTTATAGCTAAATTCTGGATAGCATCAGCAGTTCTTTTTGTGCCAGGGTCTTCCTTTTTTTTCTTCTTCCTCAGGCTCTTGTCCAGGCTTCTGGTCACATTTCACAACTGTTGTGATCTTACTGGTATTGCAGTCCATGTCAACCCCAAACAGTTAATGAAAATATTTTTCTCTGGGTTTGTTGGTTTTTTGGGTTTTTTTTTGGTTGATGTCTACTGAAGGCTCCTGGAATTGCAGGAATGAAGAACAAGGAAGGGAACTTCAAACTAAATAGCCCTCTCTATTGTATTGTTAAGAGCAAATATGTCTGATTTCTGTGACAACCCACTGATCCTGCCAATCAAGCACTGGCTAATAAAGAGCTACGATTTAGTGCAGTCAGCAGAAGGCAAGTTTTCAGACTAGAAAACTCTTTTTCATTAGTGTTTTTCTCCTAACAGAGTAAGTCACAATTGCATTGCACTAGAAATTCTGCTTTAACTTTAAACAACCTAAAACCTCAGTACTAAGAAAGTGTTTAGCTATAGGGAAAAGTCTATGTTGTCAAAGTAACAAGTCTGTACAGTCCTGTAAATACCTTCAAGATTATATTCTATACTACTTCTACTGGGTTTGGCTGAGCTGGAGTTAATTCTTCCCAGAACATCATTCTAGCACTGTGCTTTGCAGTGCTGTAGCTGGGTGTTGGTGACACATCAGTGTTTAGGCTACTGCTGAGCCAAGCACCAAGGTGGTACTTTTCCAACATTCCCCTGCCCCAGGAGTAAGCTGAGAGGGGAGCCAAGATCTTGGGAGGGGACAGAGCCAGGAGCTGACCCAAAATGACTAAAGGGGTATACCATGCCATATGGTATCAGCTAAGTAAAAGAAGGAAGTGTGGAAACATTTATTGATGGTGTATGTCCTCAGGAGCAACCACTATGCATATTGAAGCCCTGCTTCCAGAGAATGACCAAACATCATCTGGGATGGGAAGTAGAGGATAACATCTTTGTTTGCTCTTGCTTCTATATGTGGCCTTTGCCCTGGCTTTGCATCTAATTAAATTGCTTCTGTCTTGACTTCTGCACTTTGTTGTATTTTCCCTCTCCCCTGTCCACCTAAGAAGGGGACTGATAGAGCAGCTTTGGTGGGCATATACCTACCACGTGGTTTAAGTAAACAGGAACATCTGCATAATTTTGTTTCTGCTACTTTAATGACATTGATCCCCCAGCTTTCAAGTTCCAATACAACTCCTTGACCTATCCTCGAGGAGGAAGTAGTTTGCTCAATTCATTTATATAATGCAGTTTCCTCATTTAACTCATGAAATCAGCATTTCATGTTAAACATGACAACTTCTGTAATAAATGGAGCCATTGGCACATCTTTTGTGTTGAGATATTAGGGTTCCGTTTAAACACAGCTGTGAAATAATAGTAAGAGTGATTACTGAACCCATCACTAAGTACAGGGGTTTATAGAGCTTAACTTTCCATTTTCTCTAAGCTTACTGATAAAATTCCTTTGTTACTACCAGCCACAAGAAGCCCCAAGAGCAGGGAGACACCTTGCTCAAGCCTCTCAGAAGTGAGAGAAGTCCATACGCCAGAACTCTCTTAAAACATCAGCTTAAATCTTAGACTTCAGAAATACAAAACAAATCACCAAAATTTCTTAATATTAGAGGAGCTTAAAGTATTCATTTAAAAAGCATTCACTCAAAACTCAAGCATGTGAAACAGCTCATCTCTTAAATCAACAAAGTGATTTGCATTCTAACCCAGCAAAGTTTCTAGTAAGTGGCATATAAGGAGTCCATTGACTAGCTCATACTATTGTTTCTCGACTACAAACTACAAGCCAGTTGTACAGATAGACCTCAATACAGATAGACCTCAGTTGTATAGATAGACCTCAATAGTTTGCCACCCCACAAAGAAATGTTGGGAAGGGTTGCTGATTTGTGCATCCGAAGGGAGTCAGAACAGCATTACACTGAGTTGAAATCCATGACACCAAATGGTTCTCGGATTACTGCCTCTGCCCAATTATCACCAGAGGCAACACCACTTTCTGCTTTGAGGCTCACATTGCTTATCTTGTATTTAGCAACTGCTATTAAGCAAGTCACATTTGTTTACATCATTGCTACTCAACCAGTATTAGGAACACCCAGTCAACTACTTACCTCTGTGAGCACTGGTAAGTAAAAAGAGCAGGAAAAACATACTTCCATTAAAAAATAACATGAGAAAAACATAGGTTTATATAGTATCTGTTGTGGAAATATAAGTCTTACTGCTTTAATTGTATGTGCTGTTTAGATGCCAAAAGCAACAGCATCCTAGCTCCAACATTTAAAATTTGTATATGCCAGACAAACTTAAAACAGGCATACTGGATTAAGAAAAAAATAGAGAAACTTGCAGGCATTCAGACTCTAAAGGAACACGAGTAGCTTTTGGTTTTGCAAGGAAAATCCAGAAACAATTCTTTGCTTCTGCATGTCACCATTTGTATGCCTCATCCACTTTAGCATATACTTCCTCCTTTTAATTCAGATAAGCCTTAAGAGGTCAGAATATCTGACCATAGTCCTTACAAGTAAGGCCAAAAATCTCAGCAGTTTCCCAAATTGTAATACCTGTCTATAAACACTAATGATTCTGCAATTTCAGAAAACTGTCTCAAATTCCCCACTAGATGGTAGCTGAATACTATGTTGATTGTGCACTATTTTACAGTCTGTAGTAGCCACAAGAGCTGCATCTCATGATTATGATTTTTACAGAACTAATGACAGTGTCTTTTAATAAAGGATGTGCTCAGAACAAATTTATTATGAAGACAAATGAGAACTAAACCAGATTTTGGGGCCCAAATTTACCTAGGATTGAGTGAGAAAAGTTACAAGAAGCAAATCAGAGCAGCCTAAGAACTCACATAACACATGAATGTCAATATCCCCACTAATCTAGCACATCTCTTCTGCAACAGGTAACATCTTTAGCTAGACTCCAGTTCTTATAAACCTGGCACTGACCTATGTGACCCTGATCATGCTTGCTCTGGAGAACAAGAAATGCTTTCATCTTCATCCCAACTTCATAATGAAATTGGTTCTAATTGATCATTTGCTTTTACAAATATAATGAAAAAGAAAAACAAACAAACTTTAAGACATGTAAAGATTTCTTCATTTAACAAGTAAGCATTTATTTGAGCACAACAGAAATACTCCCAAAAGGCTTTATAAAAAAAAGTGGTAACTTTGCTTATATAACACAGGGTCCTCAGTCTAATATTTAGTGTTGGACCAAGCTTGAACATGGACTTGTTTTGGCAGTTACAATAACTGAAAAGATAAACAATACTTGTTCAAAACTTAATTGCCTAGCACACAAAGCAATCCTCTATACCATCTAAAGAAAGAGCTAAACAGAAAGAGTTCTTGCTCATTGCTACAGACAAAGAATCAGAAGGTTTTGCATATGTGACTCCTAAAAATATAAGTCTGCTGGAAAGCAAAACCTGGAATTTAAATATATCAGAGTAGCTGGATTACATCAGGACTTGATTTCATACTGCAGCTAAAATACACAATAGAATATAAGCCTACAAATGGCTTCAGGCAGTAAGACTCAACTTCTTAGAAGAAAGCCAACAGTCTTCAAACAGTTTGAATCCCAGTATGGACAAACTGTATGTCAGAAACAACTGCACCTTCCCACAGCAAGCAGGATGAGTACACTGTTTCCTTCACATGCCTGCAAAAGTTTCCATAATAAGAAATATAGCTGTACACAAGACCCACTGACATATTCATGAGAATTGCCTTCTGTCATGCATTTAGATGCATTCACCTGGTTCCAAGGCAGAAGCATCCAATTCCAAGGGAGGAGCATGAATTGTGCACCTGGAAAATGCAGGTACACAATCAAGATATTTACCTGTTGAGTACTCTATTACATCCTTAATTTTCTGGGTGTACCTTCTAAGGTACTTCCTTCCCCACCACATTCTGCATCTCCAGTGAAAATACAAAGGAACTATTACAACTTTCAGTGGCATATTCACTGTAAATCTGTTAATCACAGATTTTTTAAAAAATGAATGGCTGAAGTGGACTGGTAACATTTTGTACTTATATTAATTATGGTTCTTTGAGACGTCACCTGGCTACCACAGACATTGAACTGTAATGGATTTTTCTATGAAACTCATGTCAAGTCAGTCTTATTTAAACTCCAGATGACTATTTCTTAACTATTTTTAATCAGCAGATATTAGCTAAGGACATGATTTGGCACCAAACAGAGTAGACCTAGATAGCAGCTAAAGATCTTTAGAAGTGCTTTTCCAAACAAAGCAATTTCATGATTCTACAATTCTATGATATTCAGGATTAATTCACCAACATTCTCTCAACGCAATGCCTACTTGCTATTTATTAATCTAAAGTATATTGGTAAATAGCTCAACAGAAAACTCATTCATATATGCTTGTCTTTGTGCCTCAGTCCCAACATGCTGTTCTGTTGCTGTCAGATATGCCTGTGTTTCTGTACACTGAAGAGAAGAAACCACTACAATCTGTTCTCTCCTTAGAAACACAAGCTGTGTTTGGCTGGCTGAAGAAAAAAGTCTGTCAAACTAGTAAATATGTTACAGTACTTGACAATTTCACTGAACTAAGTTTAAGAACTGAGCTTTTGGAATTCCTAAGTGAGCTACATCACTGTAAGCTTTGTTTGCATGCTTTTTTAAACATCAATAAGAAATGTATCGTATCAAACTACATTGTTAAACACCACATTTTTGCCATCAGGTATGAGAAGGGACAAACAGCAAGCCTACAATATGACATGATAGAGTTCAGGACCCTGAGACTCTAAGCTTTTGCCAATTTTGTCAGAAGACCAGGTTACCTCTTGCACAATGAAAACACACATTGGAGGAAGAAGAACAGAAAAACGTGTTTGGGCAAGCCAGTACATCTTCAGGCCTATCTAGGCCCATCAGGCCCACCCCAACAATATCTTAGATTTAGAATTTTTCTAAAGCTCTGAAACCTAGAAAATCCATGTCCTAATTACAAAGTCTGCGTTACAGCAGATCATCAATAGTATATTACCCAGTTCAAAAACTGGATGCTCAAGTACTGCTTTAATACACAATGCCTATAATAATGCATCAAATAAAAGACTAAAAGAATCAACGCATAGAAAAGCACATAAGAACAACCATTTTAGAAGTGAATAGTGGAATCTGTTAGAGGTGTTAATGATGTTAGCAAGACTTTTAAGTTACGGTTGTTAGATTTTAAGTTAGATTGTTTTAAATAGTATGCCTTCCTTTAACAATGAAGCTGAAAGCAAACATCTTAGATTTATGAACTGATCACTTTGAACAAAGACTGTAATTTCAATGTTTAAATTGCTGTTTCACTTGCAATTGAACCTGCAGGGGGACAAGGTCTGTCACATTTGGGAGAGAATGAACAATGAAAAAGGAAAGAGAAAGGGCAAGAATACAGCTCAGAGAGCAGCACTGTGAAGAGAGATCTGGGGATCTTAGTGGACAAAAGGCTCAACATGAGTGAACAGTGTGTGCTGCGGTGGCAAAGAAAGTCAGCAGGCTGACTTTCTTTATTACTGCTGAGATGCATTAATAAAGGTGTCACAAGCAGGGATAAAGATGTCATTATCCCACTCTGCTCAGCACTGGTCAGGCCACACCTTCAGTACTGCGTAGAGTTTTGGTCCCTGCTATGCAAGAAGGATGTGGGCAGGATGAGAAGGGTCCACAGAAGGGCAACAAGAATGATAGAGGACTGGGAGACACATCATATGAAGGAATGCCGAGAGAAGTGGGCTTGTTCCACCTTGAGAAGGCTTAGGGGACACTTCATAATCATGTACAAGTACATAAAGGGCAGCTATCATGAGAAGGGAGACTCCATTTTTACAGAGAGTCACATGGTAAAGATGAGGAGTAATGGGGACAAGTTGCTACAAGGGAGATTCAGACTGGATGCCAGAAAAGAAATTATCACCATTCAAACTATGAAACATTGGAATGAACTCCCAAGCGAGGAGTTTCCCCTACATAAGAGAATTTCCAGGCCCAGCTTGACAGGGTGCTGGGCAATCTCATTTAAACTATATTCTTCCCCTGAAAGGTTGGACTAGATGATCCTTGAGGTCCCTTACAACCTGGTATTTTGTGAATCTATTAATCTAATTTTGTTGAGATTATGAACTCACCATGAACTCACTGAGGCTATGATTTAGTTACACTTCAAAGAAACAAACCAGCAAAGTCAAATTTGGGCATGTTTAAGGAACTGAAAGCACACACAAAAGAACACTGTTAGTACCCTCACCCTCCTTTCAACACAAGGTGCATTAAAAAAATCAGTATCAGGATGACAAATACAAATTTCAAGACCAATATCTTAACACTTCTTCCACCCCCCCAGTTCTTGTAGGTTTTTGGTTTGTTTTCAGTTTATTGTTTTTGTTAGAAACAAACTAGCTAGAACAGAGTGGTATTCAATCCAATTTCTTCCATAAGACCAACTTTTTAATTAAAGGTGTCAACTTTTACAGTTGGAAATATAAAAGTGGGCTTACACCTGACACTGAGATAGGTGAAATATAGAAGTACTTATAGGTTAGATCTGTAGTGGGCTTTTAGAAAAGTGCTGTTAGTTCAGCACTTTTCATGAAAGAGCTGTAGGTTGAAAAGAAAGTTGAAGTCAATACAGTCAACAACACCCTCTGAACAGAAGGAGGTTTTTTTACATCCCTTCATAAATGACAGCAAGGAGAAACTGAACATCTGCATCATTTATCTAGTCATATCTTCCATCCACTGCTATTTTCTCCTCACAGAACATTCCATTGTGCATTGCTCAGTGCAGATATTTTCATAGCATGTTGTACCTACTGTTCTTTCATGCACAAAAGCTTCAACTGCTCATGAGAGTTCTACATATTGATGGAGTCCTTACAAAACAATTAGCTATATAGTGCTGTTGTACCAATGAGATTCTACAGGAGTTGGTGGTTAGAAGTTTACATATTTCAACTACTACAAAATTGAAAACAATAGAAAGCAACTTAAAAGAACAAGAATAAACGTGAGAAACAGCATAACAAAGTGAAAAATCAGACCATGAGCCACTGCACATTTACTATGTTCTAAAGTTTTGGTTTTGTTACAGGATCTAATCATCACAAAGTCACAAAGAAGAACTGTTCCATCATTCATTCTCTCCCTTACTAAGGGATTTACAACATGGACGTATTTTAGCTATAGACAACATATCAAAACTTCACAATTAAAGGTACTGAAAGAGGTCTGTGGTCTAGATATCAAATCACACAGGAAGTTCTACAGTTTGAGACCATGACAAGTTAGAGAAGAAGCCAGTGCTTTAGTGACATGTGTCAGGTGTCAGATCAATACACAGAGAAATAGCATGCTGCCCCTGCCAAGCTTTCCATCACTGTGACAGGTCATGACTGTGATAAACAGAACAGGAGGGTCATCAGTTATTGCTGTATTTTAACCCCAGTTGGCATTTGAGCACCAGCCACTTCTTCACTCCCCACCAGTGGGGTGGGGGGAAGAGAACCAGGTCTAAAAAACATGAGATAAAGACAGTTGAACAGAACAAAAGAGAAGTAACAACAATAATAATAATAATAATAATAGCAGTAATACTATTACTACTACTAATAATAATACAAAACAAGAGATGCACGACGCAATTGCTCAGCACCTACTAACTGATGCCCATATAGTCTCTGAGACATGGTGCCCCTGGACAATACCTTCCTGCATATATACTGAGCATGACATCATATGGTATGGAACTCCTTTGGCTCATTTGGGTCAGCTGTCCTTGCTGTGTCCTCTCCCAGCCTCTGCTGGCAGGGAAGTTTAAGAACCATTGATAACTTCTGTGTAAGACCAAATACCCTCATTTCATTTTACTTAAAATATATAATGAAATAAACACCAAAAAACAGTTTTCAGAATTAGGAACAATTCACCCATAACAACTAATTATTCTTTCAGGAGTCAGACCTGGAGGCAAGAAAATGCTACCAAGTGTAAAGACAAACATGTTCCTCCAGCTGTTTGCCATACTTATTGTACGTAATAAACTTGATGTGCTGGAGGCTATAATTAATCTTTACTAAGTGAACGCTCCTCTTATGATGACTTGCCTACTGAGCTGTCTAATGACACTTAAGGCTTTGATAAGTAAATAAATTAGTTCATTACTGTCAGGCNCTCTTGAAGGAGATCACAGATTGCTGTAGCTTGCCTTGCTCAGTCATCACCAGCTACAATACATTGACCCTGAAGCTGACAAAAGGACATTGCATTTCAAAGCTCTGAACTGAAATCTCTGCAGTACTTCCAATAATTTAATTTGTGTTTAAAAAAAAAAAAAAGCTGGCAATCTTCACTGCTAAGAGCTTACTTTGAAAATGAATTATGCTGAAGAGTGACATTATTATTTGCTTTTTCATTACTAGATCTCGTGGCTCACAATGCATGCAGAAGTAAAGTTGCAGTGCCCTCTTGTGAACGGTCAAACCTTTTTTTTGCAGAGGTGGTTTCAGCATTAATATTGTGAGGGTAGGGTAGCTACAAACTGCCTTTTAAGTGAAAACATGGCACTTGTTAAAAGATTCCTCTGTATATGTAAGCACACAGATCTCCATATAACTGTTCTGAAAGTTATAAAGATGTTCATATAAAACTAATTTTAAAATTTAAACTTCATAGAACCTGCTAAAACTTACTTTCAAATAGATGAAATGGAAAACCAATTTCTTGCAGCCATTATCATGGTTCACAATCTTCTTTCAAGTGCTAGCAAAAAAAAAATCCTGCAAACTCCATGTGTGCACACACACTCACTCAAGAAGCCTCTACAGCTTAAGCATTAAAGAAGTATATTGACAAGGAATGCTGAGAAAAGTAATTACTGGTGGAAGTTGGGGGGGACAAGAGGGGAAGGAAAACAGTTTGTAGTATGAAGAGTAGAAGTGATAAAGCTGTTAACAGTCAAACTCAGTAGAGTGCAATCCTAATTCCTAGATGCCTATGGAGAACAAATAGAGCATGGTGCTAAAGTTTGCACAAGCAATGCATGGCTAATTGGATAGAACAAATACTTAACATTTTGCTTTTAGAGAACTAGTTAGAAATGAGCTGAACATCAGCAGTTTAACTGAGTCATCCTGATTTTTGTATTCCACAGCATTACAAAATACAAGATTAGTTATAAATGTCTGAACATTTACTAAAGTTTTATATACCATGAGAAAACTAAGCAAATGACACAGAAAGACCAGAAACAATCCCATAAATTGATTCTGTTGCCTATGAAGTACACATTAGAATTTCTGAAAAGCGAGTGTGTGTTACCTGCCAACAAATATTTTGCTAAAAGATTCCAAATTTCTCATTGCCCTTGCATACATCTGGTTTCATGTATACCACTGATCAAAGACAATGACCAGTAGGCTAAGATGTACATTTCAGTAAGACTTCCATCTATAACATTTAGAAAGGCCTTTAATTTCACCATATTCTTGCACTTTCTGACTGGTAAGGAGATATGGCAGAAATAAAGCTTAGCACAAGTAATGCAGGCCAGAACATTCACAAGTATTTAAAAGTTCATCTTGCCACATTAACTAATCACTTGTCAGCAGATGTTAAATATTTGACTTCAGCTAAGGGAGTCAAGGTCCAACAGACCTTCATTTGTTTAGGCCCAGATCCAAAGCATTATTTCAACCAAATTTAGGCACACAGGTCCAAATGGCTACAGAAACCCAAGGAAATAAACTCCCTTTCCTCTGATTTCCTAAAGCCACTGGCAAACAGCCACAGCTCTACTCTGCTTTCAGCTCCCTCTTGGATAGTTTCAGGAATACAGACCAGCAGAAAGATTTGCTTGTGTGACTCATAAAGACTGTGGCTCTACTAGGGATTGCCTAAGACACTTTAGCCAAATGAATGCTGAATCCTGCCGAATTTATCTCAAGTCAGTCCTCAGGAGATAACTTAGGGCACATAAAAGTAAAACTTCTTTGGTTTATAGGTTTTACAATCAGCATCCTACCAAAAACTGTATAGCAGGCACACTAGTTGTGCAGAGTTACGCCACAGAAACCAACAGCGTTTCCAGTCTAGAGCTGATGATCAAAGTTGATTATTGTGGTGCACATATTTTAAGTGTTCAAATATACAGTTTACAGAATTCAGTAGTATTAGCAGTTACTGGGACGTGTCCAGAGAAGGGCAATGAAGCTGGTGAGGGGCCTGGAGCACAGCCCTATGAGAAGAAGCTGAGGCTGGTGGGGTTGTCTAGCCTGGGGAAGAGGAGGCTCAGGGGTTACCTCATTGCTGTCTACAAGTACCTAAAGGGAGGTTGTAGCCATGTGGGGGTCAGTCTCTTCTCCCAGACAACCAGCAACAGAACAAGGGGACAACACAATCTCAAGTTGTGCTGGGGGAGATACAGGCTGGATATTAGGAAGAAGTTCTTCAGAGAGAGAGTGATTGGCATTGGAATGGGTTGCCCAGGGAGATGGTGGAGTCACCATCCCTGGAGGTGTTCAAGAAAAGACTGGATGGAGCACTTGGTGCCATGGTCTAGCTGATTGGATAGGGCTGGGTGATAGGTTGGACTGGATGATCTTGGAGATCTCTTCCAACCTGGCTGATTCTATTCTATTCTATTCTATTCTATTCTATTCTATTCTATTCTATTCTATTCTATTCTACATAGTACCATATTTATTTTCACAAGTCTTGAACTGCAAATCTTCCTTCTACATATATAAAGGTAGAAGCACACTGCAGATAGTTCACTTTAAATATTCAATGCATGACTGACACAAAAAAAACCACCCTCTTTTGTAAAATTTGTCTAAGAACACATAATTTTTTGTCTAAGTTACCAATACAGAACTATAAAGACCACATCCTTGTTTTCAGGTTCATAACTACTTGGCTATTACCTCAGTGCAAATTTGAGGTTTATTTCTGAATCCAACACAAGACATTGAATCACTGCTTCACAGATTCAGGACAAGTTTTGTAAAGCAGCCAATGATGACCACATTTCTCAGGCAAAAAGTTTACCACATTATTTTATTTAAAAAATAAACTTCTGAACATGGTCAAGATAGTACAGGAGATTTGTGAGGATGTTCTACTGATCTGGTATCAGAAAACAAGCATCAGGGGAAAAAAAAAAAAAAGTTCCTGTCAGTCAAGACCTTTTGTTTTTGAACACATGAGCTGGTCCTCCCCCCATGTTGTGTCACCTGCAAACTCCTCCGGGATACTGCAAACTCCTCTGAGCAATTAACAAATTTGTCAAACAGAACTAGTCTCAGTATCAATCTCTGGGATAGTCTATCCGTTACCAACATTTGTGGGGGGTATTAAACACTGTCCATGCCAAATCGTCCAGTTTTCCACTGATACAGTTATGTACCCAATCAGAGCACAAAGTCCTGACTTTGACACATAAATACTGCAGAAGAAGCTGTGAAAAGCTTTGCAAACGTTGAGATAAGTGAGAAAGTAAGTAATTTTACCATACAAAAATACTCCAGACCCTGTAACAGTAGTTCTTCCGTACCAGAAAAAAAGGACATCTTTGATTGGCAACTAAAAATCAGCTTTAAGTAAGTTCATGTCCCGCTTCGGCGCTAAAACACCTCTAGAATGGCCACAAGAGGGCAGCAGAAACTTTCTAAAGTCAGAGAAGGCGAGTGCCGTGTGGCTGCTTCTGAGCAGCCATTCGCACTGCTCCGTTGAGCTGCTTTACCGCCCAGTGAGAGGGCACCTCGGACACCTGTCTGTGAGGACTATGGGCTCTCAGGAGGCAACATACGAACCCTGCACTGTAGGAATGAAGTCAGCTTCCAGTGCTTATTTCACTAGCTTAGTATTAAAGAATAAAAGGCAATCAAGAGTAAGGTATAATGCAACAAGCATTTTGTTGCCTGTTTTGTGTGGCAGTATGGCCCACACATTGAAAGTCAGAGAAAGGAAACTAGCATTTTTACACCAAAGTGCTAGACTGGAATGGTACTTTTTTTCCCTGCCTGCCTGTATGAAGAACTGGCTGGACTGCCAGGCCCAGAGAATGGTGAGACTGGAATGAAATCCAGTTGCTAGCCTAGTGGTGTTCCTCAGGGCTCAGTGCTGGGGCATCAATTATCTGGACGAGGGAACTGAGTGCTCCCTCAATAAGTTTGCAGATGACACTAAACCGGGCAGGAGTATGAGGTTCAATAAGCTGGTGCACGGTCCTGCATTTGAGTCACAACAACCCCATGCAATGCTACAGGCATGGTGTAGGGCAGCTGGAAAGCTGCTCAGCAGAGAAAGACCTGAGTGTGCTGGCTGACAACCAGCTGAGCATGAGCCAGCTGTGTGCTCAGGTGGCCAAGGCCTGCAGCATTCTGACCTGGATCAACAATAACGTGGCCAGGAGTAGGGAAGTGATCATGCCCCTGTACTCAGCACTGGTGAGGCCACACCTTGAACACCATGTTGGGTTGGTCTCTTCTCCCTAGTATCACAGAATGGTCTGGGTTGGAAGGGACCTCTGAAGATCATGGCCTGAAACTGTGCCAAGGTAGGCTTAAATTGGATATTAGAAAAGAATTAATTTCTGAAATGAATGGTGGTGATCAGGCATTGACACAGCCTGCCCAGGGAGGTGATGGAAGTCACCATCCCTGGAGGTGTTCAAGAGACACGTGGACAAAGTATTTTGGGACAATGGTTTAATGGCTATGGTGGAATTAGTTTGATGGATTTAATTTTAGTACTATCATTATGGTTTTATCAGTTCTAGTTGTGGATGTCATTGTGGCAAGCAATTAAACTACAGATGTAAGTGTTTGAGGAAAGAGCAATGAAAGCAGTTTTAGAAACCAGCATTTTGATACTTCTGAAATGTAGGTTTACTCAATTTATATCAGTACCCAGCTGCCAGGTAAACTTTTAGGACATATTCTGCTGAGAATAAAACATTCTAGCTGTCAGGAGACTTCTATCTTATGAAGATTATATGTATATTTAATTAGCAATCAGATTTCCATTTGCTGTTACTTATACACAATACAAAATGTTTATATTCAGAATTCCAGCTTCCCTTTCTGATACTCTTGGATGCAACTGTTCCCACAGAGTCAAGAGTTAAATTTTGTCCTAATGTAGCAAGGTTTATAACTATACCCTGTTTTACATCTGCCTTTGCAAGGCCACGATAGAAACTGTCTGCTTCCATGTACTTGCTTTGCATCTGCAGTGTTTCACATCTGCAGGTGCACAGCATCACTGCTCCTTGCAGGAGGTCCAGTGTATTCCAGATCAGAGCTACACAATGCCAAAGTTCCCCAATTTGAACTATATGTGAACTTACGCCTTTGGCTGTATTCAGTAGAATGCTGTGAGTACACTCTCGCCTTGCAGACCTGCTAATGACTCCAAAAGTCATCAAGAGAAAGTGGTTTGTTCCTTATTTATGCTACAGATTCAGAGGCAATGCACTGAAGAGCCATAACACCTCAGCAAGGGCTCAGTTTGCATGGCACAAGTCTTCACCTGCATCATGGATTCCTACGAGGCTTTTACAGCATGTCTACCAAGCCATATGAATAGTTGCTCTAATAGCAGCAATCTGTGCAGACAGCTGCTCTCTAGTTTCCCAAGTCACACAGAGTGGCTACCGAGAAGGATCAAAGCAGTCACTGTGGCAACAGCAGAGTCTCAGCAGCTGATGGAGTTGCATGTGAACTTCATTCCAGTCCTGACCTCAATTCCCCTGCAGCAGCTTCCATGGATAATCAAAGTACAGGAAGCCAGGCAAGTGCAGCAACTGATTTCCTCTGTTTTTTTTCTCCTGGAAAATTTTATCCCGCAATCACAAGAGGATAAATGATGAGTGTTGTTGCTTTGGGTACACAGGACTTCTCCCTCTGTAGACTACAATGTGTTACAAGGCATGCACATGCTAAATCCTAAGGCATACATTTTTATAGTTCTGTGGGAGTTGAGAACATAAAACTCATGTGTTCTAACTCTGTTGTACATGGGACATCTGGGGCAAAAAAAACAACCAACCAACCAAAAAATGGAAAATAAAGGAGGGAAGGGGCCAAGTATTCTTCCAGTTTTATCAAATACAACATTCTAGAAGAGCTGTATAACAAGGCAATATGATTACATTGTGAAGTAGTGGTGCTGAGGAAACAAGTATCTCATAGAATGTATAAAATCTGCTGAAATTATGATTGAAGAAATGGTAGTGTTGCAAGACAGACACATAAAGTGGCAGAAAGAAAATGTAGTTCTGGACTAAAGTGAACACCAGAACAGGGGAGATACTAACATGCTTAAGAAAATTTTGTGTGTGTCCCCCCCCCCAAAGATAGTGACATTTAATTCTGTAGATTTAAGCGACCTGCTTTATTTTTTTTAAGAGGATCCATACAAACATTAACTGTTCATGAGATTTGATGTCCTTTCATGCAAGAGAATAACTAGTCACATCATCCTATTTTCAGTCATTCATATACTTCATCATTCTAAGACTGTGCTCTCATGACAGCGCCATTTACACTGGAGCCCTTCACACTGTTATGCCTTCCTCCCTCCAAAAGTCTTTATTGCTTTTCCTGTAGAGGTTAGAGGAGTAGAAATGTGTGTACTTTCTTTTAGATACTACTGGGCTGAAAAGAAGATAAATATGTTCATCTTTTTATTCTTATTTGTTAGTGAGAGAAAGGGCAATCAGAAAGTCTTTACGGTCAGCTAAATGAAAAAAAGTTGTACAGAAACTTTAGTAGGACTGTGGACAGTAGTCCTGATCACCCTGACAGCAAAATGAAAAGTTTTAGCCCTGAAGAAGTTGAGGAGAAAGACAGAAGTACTCTAAAGCTAAAACATTCAAGAAGTTTGCTTAAAGGCTTGTCTTCTACACTAATTCTGGTTAAGAATCTGCCTTATACTTGCATCTATAGCTCAGCTGAGCTATCTAGAAACTCTGAAATCAATTTATGTATCACAACATACAATTAAGTATATAAGGTATTCAGTGAGTATGATACTCAGTGTAATGATGAACATGTCTTAAATAATACCCTAAATATAGAAGCAACAGGTTGGAGAGAACTAGAAGCATAATCCTAGTAAACTTCTTCTAAGTTATGAAAGGGACCCTTAGTATGGGATTTCTTATTTCTGTGCATATGGTCCTCTCAGACACAACATTCAAGTGTTTATGACTCTAATTGGGAATTGTGTTCTTGGAATTCTTAATTTAGTCCTTAGGTCAGCTCTGCAAGAGTTATGTAACTGCTCACCTGAACAGCCTTTTTGTGTTTATATGCCACTACTGCAAGCAAGACCCTTCAGATTGTCCTTTCAACCATGTCAGAAACTTGCTCCTTCAACTATTTTCTCTGGTCTGCTACATGAAAACAAGCCTTTTAACAACAGTGTAGCTTAAGACTTGAAAAACATGGATGTAAAGTGTATTGTAAACTGCTATTTCTAAATTTTTGTCTTGAAACCGATACTTGGCACTTAAGGCACTTAGCTGTGTATATTTGAAAGAAGTCCTCTGTGAAGGGAATGGTTTATGGTGGACTTCAACAAACAGGATAGGCTTATAGTTAACTTTGTAGGAAAGTCTGTGCCCCGTTAACCTAAGTGATCAATTTTTAAAAACTGCCTGGTAAGTCATGCCCGAGGTTATGTTGGCCCTCTCTGCTGTCCATTTTATTTACCTCTGAAAGGCAGGAATTAACTTTGCTCTCCTTGCCGGTACGTGGCCCAATCTGCGGAATCCGGTGATGCTTTCAGAAGGTCAAACTCACTAAAATCTTGATCACACTAGGGGCTCCCTAGAGAGTCTTACCTAATAAGCTGCATCTCGAGTAGAGACGTTAAACGAACCCCCAATGTTTTAATGAAGCGCAGGCACGTTTGCCCGCTGACCCAGGCAGCAGCCTTCCTCCCGTGAGGTAACGCCGCGGCAGGAAGCTCGAGCCCGGCGGCGAGGCGGGCTGGGCCTCTGCCCTCAGGCGCTGCTGGGGCTCTGCCCTCAGGCGCTGCTGGGGCTCTGCCCTCAGGCGCTGCTGGGCCTCCGGCCGCGCTCGTCACGCGGAAGCCGCCGACAGCCACTGCGCGCCTCGCCGAAACGTGCCGGAGCTCCAAGTTTCCTTTCCCAGGGAAAATCCCCGCTCCCCTCCTTGCCCAGGGTCTGGCACTCCAGGTGGGCATCGCTCCAGCCAGCACCGCGACGGCCTCCCCTCGGCTGGGGCGCCGCCAACAGCGGGGCCTGGCCTCTGCCGGAGCCTCCAGAGTAAACGCGCCCGGGATTGGCTTCTGTCAGCGAAGGGGGCCATATTGGATCGGCTCACACACCATTTTATCGGCTCGGTGGCGACACCCCATCAGCTCCCCTCCCCGCTCACGGCTGTCCCCTCCCGCGGGGGCTGCGACGCGAGGTGAAGGTGCCTCGGGAAGGAAATTCGCACGCTCCTATTTCCCCTCCCCGCCTCCTGAACACACTCCTCCCCGCGCACACCTCTTCCCCTGCCCTCGGTCTCACTCCGCCCTCCTTTTCCAACCCCCGCTGGCGGGCCCCCTCCCTCCGGCCCC
>VWZI01021768.1:458242-614668 GCA_013396835.1 Psilopogon haemacephalus | reverse complement strand
TGGGGGGGAGGGGAAGCCGCTGCTCCTGCCGCCGCCTCTGAGCCGCCGCGTCTACCCGAGGCCGTCCCTGCGGGGAGCTGTCAGGCGCGGGGCATCTTCTCCTTCTCCTCCCCGCGCGTGTGCCTCCTGCCGGGCAGCGGCGGCTGCTCCAGGCGCTGCCGCCGCCGCGTAATGGCGAACCCGGCGGTGAGTACGTGCGAAGGGACGGGCTTGCTCCCCGTCACCTCCGGAACAGGCCGCGCTCCAGGTGCCGAAGGCACCGGCTGGCCCCGGCGCCCCGTCAGCCCCCTCCCCGCCCCTCCTCCTGCCGGGGTCCGGCGCGTTGCGGCCTGCTCGCGGCACGGGCTTTCCCCGCCGCCGCACCTCGACCTGCTTCCGCCCCTTCGCCGACACCGGCGGCGAAGCCCACGGACTCGGGGCACTTGGCCGGTCCGTGACACTGCTCCGGCGGAGGTGGGAGGAGGAAGGGGGTGGCGGCGAGACCAGCTTTTTCTGGTGCAGCGAGGGTGGAGCGGGGCAGGATGGAGGCGGCGGGTCGGGTGAGGGCACCTAAGGATGCGAACACCGCCGACCCCTTGCTCCCTGCCCCGCAGTGGGGCTGAGGAAGCTGCGTGAGGCCCACGGGCGGAGGGTCGAGTGAGGGCAAAGTTTGGAGGGGAAGAATTGGGCCTTCCCGAGGTGGTGGCGTGGAGGAGACGCTGGATGTTCTGTCTCTGGCCTGTTTCAGGTGGAAAGGTGGCAGGGCGAAGGGAAGAGGGCTGGTCTCCCACTCAGGGAGGTCGGAGGAAAAGGCTGGATGTCCTTCTCCCCTCTCTCCCCCGCCCCGAGAGAGAATGTGGAGGCGGGAGGAAAGAGTTAGGGGGAGGCAGGTAGGGCAGGAATATCCCCATCTACTTTATGGCGTTCGGGGGAGGGGGGGCTGCATGGCGAGAAGGGATATGACACCCTCTCAGGCAAAAAAGTGGCAATGTTAGACCTGGGTTCTTACCACGCAAGATAATTGAGGTGGGCAGAGGGAGGAATTAAAATAATTTCCTAGGGCAAGCAAATAAGTAGGAGGTAAATTAGGAGCTGAGTTTGGCAACCCACTGGCTTGACTATATGACAGCAGAAAACGTGGGAGCAAAGACTCTGGAAGGGGAGGGCTGACATTGGACGAGGTGTGTCTGAAAGAGATGGAAATGGGCATGCAGTGTACAGTGCTCACACGCTGGAAGATTTCTAGGGTGAGGAGAACCAGTGGCACATGGCTGCAGGTTTCCACTGCATGGGAGGAGGCTTATAAAGGATCTAGGCTGTGAAAGTGCACAATTGAAATTTATGGATTTACGTTTTTCACGTTAGAGGTCACAAACTGCACCTTGTAGAAATGGCAAGAGGTAGATCTGGAGGTTAGTGTGATACCCAGTGTATATGGCACTGATTGTATAGGTGGCATGCATCTTTATTATAGTGAACTGGAAAAATTATGCTGTTTCCTAAGGGCAGTGAAATGTTGAAACCTTTTTCATTCCCTGTTTATACACAAATGTTTGAGAGCAAGGATAAAAAACAGGTGAAGATAGTGTAGAATTCTCATTTGGCTGTATGGCATTGACATCGAGGTCGATGCATACACTCTGAGTTCATAAGTAATGGTTTGCGCTTCTCACTGTTTTTGTAAGTGCATTGAGTCTTTGGTGACTAAAAACTTTGTCCAGTTCATGAAAGATGTTTAACTTCAGTGTGAGAAAATAAAGCTCTGTCTCCTTCCCCTATGTAGAAGAGATATGAACTCCAGTGTTATAAAGTGTGCACTTGGGGAAAAAAAGCAAGCGTTTGTGTAAAGGGATAGAATTTCTAGTTTTCCTCGTGTCATTCTTTAAGACTTCATAAGAACTATTTGTACAAAGTCATATTTCTCTCTCAGGAAAACTAAGTCCATCAGTCGTAAGTGCTCTCTGCATCTGTTCTTAAACCTGTCATTAGACACCGTCAAGCTCCCATTTGGCAGGTATGAAGTAAAATAATTGTTTTACCCTGTTTTACATGTAATGATTTGTGTGCAGATGCAAATAGGGCTAGGGTTCTGGGCGGAATGTTAATATTCAGTTAACTTTGAGAAGTATTTCGATATTCAGCCTATCTCTGAGTTGAAATTTATTTGTGCATAGGTCAACTTTGTCCTAGCTTCTTTTGTAGTGTAAATATTTTTAAATTACCTGTTCCTACTGTATACTTTGGTAATTGTTAAAAGAGTAAAAAGTAGTATCTTTTGATTTTACCAATTAAGAAAGTTCCTGCACGCTCCCAACCTCTCACACCTCCAGTTAGAAATAACTTTTTCATTGTTCTGAATTTGGTGGATGAGGTTTCCAAAGCACTGTGGACTTAATGCCTAGATTTTATAACCAAAAGAGCAAAAATTATATTGATGTTCTTGAAAGTCAACCAATTCAGAGATCTATGTGTCAGGCCCTGTATAAAAATCAAGGGCACACACACAAGTTAGTGGGAAGTAATGTATGATGTAAACTTAAGATACCAGCAACTACTAATTGTTCCTGCTAGTTGTAAACTGTCCAACATTAATGTGAAGTAAGTTTCTACTTATTGATTTTCCTTATTGTTGGGTAAGTTGCATCGATTTGCTTTACATTTATGCGATGATGGGGGCAGGTACCTAAGCAGTTACAGTGCTACTGTACTGGTTTAGTTTGTGCTGACTGACTTGTTGTAACAATTTATGCTTCTCTTCGTGGTGAAGATCTACTAACTTTCTTTACTCTGAGTAAATCTGTCATTTTTACTGTAAAATGATCAGGAAATACAAATTTTCAGGAATTTTGCTGAATTTCAGCACCTGCTCATTTCACATGAGATGTTGATGCTAAATACGCCTGAAGATTAGTCAAAGAATCATGGAGAAATGTTGATGAAAGCAGTGTGGTGTTTAAAATGTGTTTTAAGTGATGCTATCTAAAAGATATATGACATGAACCACTACTGAGAGACTATAGAGGCCCTGAATCAGGCAGTGTTCCATGTTTCCTTCTAGAGAGGGGCAAGTTAGTGATGCAGACAGATTTAAACAGAAAGACTGACTTGTTGCTTTAAAATTGCTTTGATTGTGCATCCTATAAAGTAAATAGATATGTTGTTGTACTTACTTTATATGGGTAGTTCTAAGATTTATATTTTTGTGTGCATGTTAGAATTTTGCAGTAGAAGTTTCCCTTCCGATTATAGCATATGTGTCCATCAGACACTTCAAAAGTTCAAGTAGGATGGACAATTAGATATTTACTGGATCCCAGTTCTTTACAGTGCATTTTTTCTATCAGTCTTGTAGAAACAAATGTTCAAATACTGCTCTGTTGTCTGTCTTTGACACTTTTTGTGCATTTTAGGATGAGGGTAAGTTGGATCTAATGGAGTTAAATGACATGGTCGCTGAATTTCAGTATTCTATATTAACTCAATTAGTCAGTAGTGTTTGGTCCTTATGTTCATAGACCATCTTTTAATGGTCTTGATTCTATCAAACTATGGAGCTAAGAGCTTAATGAGTGCTTGGAAATCTCACGCTTAATAAGGATCTTAGAGTGTACTCTTACTCCATTTTTGTAGTGCTCTTCCTGTATGTAGGAACGCTGCTTCAGTAATGCTAGATATCTCTGAATGGGTGATGGAGAAAGGGTCTGTTTAGACAAATGGTCAAGAATTTATACCATTATTGGAAATTTAAGATATTATTGTAGTATTGTTTCACCTTCAGCAAAACAAACTATGACACTAGGAAAGAATTATTTTGCTGATGCAACCTCTGGAAAGTTTACAGTTCTTGAATTGGCTGAAGTAAGATTCTTCTATTTTATCAATCTGTCCAATTCATACATGGGAGAACTGGCCAAAAGTTGGACAGGATGAATGTGCAACTTTCATATTTACAATAGTGGAGGGAGGACAGATCATTTTGCAAGCATTTTTTCCTCTAAAGAATGAAGAAATTTTAATGTCATTTCAAATGACTTTGGTTTTATCAGTGTAATATCAGATTGTGAGTTGAAAGAGAGCTATGCTGTCAAGCCTTCTGTCCCTGATGGTTTGTAATGAAATCTTGGTTAAGGTCACATGTGAAAATGAGAAGGCTTTTTTTCTGATGGGTAGTTTGGGTTTTTTTGTTGCTTTATTTTGGTGATATTTTTGTTTTGTTTTTGGTGTTTGGTTTTTTTTTTTTTTTCCCCCACTGCAGATGTTTCTCTACATCTTAAAATGGCAATGCAGGTCCTCAGGAATGATACTAGAATTCAGAAACAAATTTTGTAGGTCTAATTTAAGGTGCAATGTTGAAATTTATGACAAAAGTATAGAAACTGTAGAAGGCTTAGGTTAGACTGAACTGCACCAAAATCTTTTTAAACTTAAAAGGAAGCTTCTTTAACTGTGTTTCTCATGATCAGAAGTAAAACATAAATTCATGTATTTTACACTGAGTATGTTATTTTAAGTCTTTTGACAGTAAAGAGGGTAAAAGGAGACTTTCCTGTTTTATACAGATAATGTTAGGATTTGTGGGCCTGTCTTGAAGAAGTTGGTTTTAGCACCATTCAAACCTGAAGAGCATGGGAAATTTTCTTGTCTGTTAGAAAAATAAACAGGAATTCACTTGAGTTCTGAAATTTGTGGAAGTCTTCAGGTACTCTTTGGACAAACAAAATGACAATATTTGAAAAGAAGAAGCAGCTACTGGTATATCTTCCTTCAGTAGTCTTGTGGTCAAACCCCATAACTTCTTATTTGCACTAAAACTGACTTAAGGGTAAACTTTGTTCATTTCAAGAGGATTCTCTAGACTTCTGGTGTCTTTCTAGCTCACAGTCAATTGTAGGAAATTAGTATGTTGTCATTCTCTGTATTGCAGTTGTCCCTTTGTTGCAATTAATGCTCACGAAATCTAAATCACCAAATAGAATGTATGTATACACCTCGTCCATTCTAATGCAAAACCTAGTGGGTTTGTTTAACAAGAGGAAAGGTTAAAACTAAACTGGGAGACTATACTGAAGCAGGTGATGCAAGTACAGGTTTTGTTTTGCTTTGAGGTCAATAACCTTTGGCAGGGAGGTGAAGAAGGTTAGATTTTTAAAAGGTATTTGCAAAGACTGAAGAAGACATAAAAGGCCACAGAACTGTCTTTAGATTGACATGAAGGTTTATTAATAAAGAAATTATGATCAAGTGGTTATTCTAAGCTAATTGAATAGTTATTTCTTATTACACCAGTGTGTATAGAAGTGTGTGGTGTAGTATCCCAAAAGAGAAAGATTACTGTTGTTTAGAATTTTAAAATTAATAATAGTAGTGCTTTAGTATTCCATCAAGAGGATAGGGTGATTCATGTGCACTTAGGGAAATTTCAGTATTTTATAAAGAAACTATGTTAGTTAGACTATGAAAGAATTTTTTTTAAAGTTTTAGGATATTTTAATATGTATCTAGGCATGATTGTTACATCTTCACTTCTAGTTCTGTTTAACGAAGTACAAGCTTTTTCCAACTCAAGATTTAAAAGCCAGCATTAGCACTCTTCCAAAGGAAACTTTACAGAATGGTTTACTGCTGTGTCACACTTCAGATATACACACATACACACACACATACATTTGAGAATCTATGGAATTATGTCCCATTTTGCTTCTTTTGAGAGCTTTAAGTTCCTTTTATGTGGCTTTTTTCTTGGCCTTTAGTATAGTCATTAGTGATTCTTCTGCTATCAGAAGTATTTATTGTTTTTACATTTAGAATTATGTATTGTGTGTCTGGTGAATATATGTATTTCATTCTCTCTCTTTTGTTTTATTTCTTCAACATAGGATTTTTCAAACTTTTAAGTACACCACAGTTGTCTCCATAATTGAAGCTGTTCAAGCAAGTGGACGCTGTCTTAAGGAGTAAGAAACATCTTTCTGCTCTTTATTTTGAGGATTTATGAAAAATCCAGCTGAGGGGCAGTGTTTGTATTATATGATAGTTGAAGGTGAATGAGACTTTTTGATTGAACTTTTACATGACTACAAGTTTTCAGATTTGTGGGTTTTTGTTTATTTTTAGTATTGGGTTTTTTTCCCAAATAAAACTGTTTCAAGTGCCTCTGTTCAGTTAAAATATTGTAGAACTTTTTTGATAGAACTGTTTAGTTAACAAAGAACTTGTAAATAAGGAGAAGTTTAGCAGTTAATATGTTGAAATGTTGCATAAAGCCTGGCAGTTAAATAATTTCTAACTTGATTCTAATTTCTGGATTTGAGGACTTCTGCATGGTAGAAGTTCCAGTGTAGAAAGAAAGAAGAGAACAACTAGAGGAAGTTTTGCGGCTTCTCTGATACCAAATTTGTATCACTTCACATAGATGGCAAACAAAGATGGAAGTACTCTAGCAACTGACACCTAAATGTGTTTGTGTACATGTTTATTGTTTTAAGAATTTAATAAAAAAATCTCTGTGCATTACTTAAATGTCCCTATCAGTGCAGTGCAGAGACAGTTAAGCAACCTTGGAGTGAGTATTACAGTTACTGAATGATAAAAGGTTCAAATTGGTGGAGGGGAGATTTGAACGGGATGTTAGGAAGAAATTCTTCACAGTGAGGGTGGTGAGGCACTGGAACAGGTTGCCCAGGGAGGTTATGTCTGCTCCCTCCCTGGATGTGTTCAAGGCCAGGCTCGATGAGGTCTTGAGCGTCCTGATCTAGTGGGAGGTATCCCTGCCTGTGGCGGGGGCTTGGAACTGGATGATCTTTGAGGTCTCTTCCAGCCTAGACCATTCTATGATTCTATGATTCTATGAGTATAATAATGAAAGTACTGAATTAGTACTGAACAAATTTTTTTACTGGAATATTGCAGACTTTTAATAGGTATTATAAACAATTTATATATTTGACATATGTTACAACATTGTCTGAAAGATGTATGGAGAAGAAATATTTTTTGTGTTAAGATCTGATTCTTAATGCAGTGATACATACTATCTTCTAATAAACATCAAAGATTGAGCTGTTTTAATAGTTTTGCAAAGGTGTTTAAGCATTTGTTACCAAGCATGTATTTAGGGATGGGAGAATATGTATTTATTGGCATTTGAAAATGCTCTGTGCCTTGCAGAAAATCATCAAATAATTGTGGTTTTGAAAGGGTAGCATTGTTTATGGGGAAAAAAACACTGCACCTGTGTGAAATTCATACACTAACTTTTTGTCTGTATTTCCATCATAGAATCATAAAGTTAGAGGATGTTCCTGTTGCTTTGACACTTTTACACACAAAAACCTTTACTTTCATCCCATGCATATTTTCCTTTAGACTGTGTAAGATTTTTAAGCCTCTTTCGAAGAGTGTCTCTTCAAGTTGAGGTCTTCTACCTACTGTCGAGGCAAAGAGTAGGATGAAACTGTCATGGAAGTATGCCTCTCTAGAAAGGCAGTGTCAATTCTTATTGGCAAGTACATCTGTCATTATGCTATAGCATGCTGCTGCTGAAAGGTAGTATGTTGACAGGTTTAAAACCAAACCTCAAAACTTTTTTCTTTTTTTTTTCCCCCCTGTTTTTAATTTGTATCTGAAAGTTTTCCTGAAGCTGTTTGTGTTCTGGCACAGACTTCTACCCTTTAACCTTAGAGATTTATAGAGTTGGGTTGTTTTTCAGCAATCCTAGAAGGGAAGCACTTTGCTCACTATTTGTGAGGCTTTTGTAAAATTGTGGCTACTATTGATTGCATAAAAATGTTGTTGTCAGTATCTGTTAAAGTTTTTAGTTTAACTTCAGAAGCGTACATTCAAATGCAATTCTTTAGTTATACAATAACTTGTTTACCTTGCTTCATTTTCAGGTCCCTAATGATGAGGTATCCACCTGGATTTAAAGCACATCTCCAGGCTTCTTAATTCCTTATTCAAGAGATGTGTTCTGTATTTATGGGTAAGGATATTTTTTTATCTTAACTTGGGCACTTTTCTGTATTATCTCGTTACAGGTTTTTAATTTCAAAGATTTCAGCAACTTTTATGTCTTTATAGGTTAAGTTTTAGAGTACAAGGCTTGTCAGGTGCCTGTGCTAGCTCTTAATTTTGACTTAAGCTGATGATTAAACTTTGGAATTTATCTAAGTATAAATGCTCTAAATTACTCAAAATCTTAATATTACAAATAAACAGTGTGGTGATATATACATAAATAGTTCAGAAATTGGTCTGTGATTTGAGATTACTTTTCTGCTAGTTCCAAAAGTTCTGCAGGCTTTAATTGTGCAGAACACCATAACATCTTTTGAGTTTTGGGAAGAAAGGAACTTAATCCTAGAAAGTAACTAAAAGAAAGGATCTGAATTCTGTGCAATTGAAGAAACATTTTTTTCAGTGATAACAAACTGTATTTCTGCTGAAGAAATGTTATTGTATTATGTAACTCTACTTCAAAACAGGAGAAACAAAACAAATACAAAAATCTTACTAGGGTGTGGGTGTTTTTCTAAATGCTGCTAGTGTTTTTAGTTGTTATCTCTAAATAAAGCAGCTAAGATAACTTCATACAAAACTTGTTATAATGTGTTCTCTCCATACATTAATCACTCTTTGCTGAAATACTGGTTTGAGACTCGATAAATTTATCTCAAGTTAGACCCCAATGTTAAAATTAATCTCTTGAGGTGTAATAAGTAGCCCAAACATACGCTGTGGGACTTTCTGCTATCATGCCTTTTTTTCTGGAGTTCTGTGATATGGTTTCTCTTTGGTGTGGTTTTGCTCTGTCCAGCAAAACTAATCTCAGTAAAGGAGCAGTCCTACTGACAGTGAAGGCAACAGCTCTGAGAATGGTAGATGTTTGTCTTCAGCTGCATTGTAAGATGGATTTTTCTTTCCAATTGAAATGTCATTTGTCATGTTGGTGAACTTGAACTTCTATTAATGACCATAACAACTGACAGTTGGTGAACTTTTTTTTTTTTTTCCCCTGAATCTTCAGTATTTATTTCTCAGAGGATATCTGTGAGAAAGGAGAAGAGGTAGTGAGAAGGAGTTTGTGCAGGTCTGGGAGATAGAAGGTGGTGGGAAAACAGTTATGGGAGTTGTTCAGTGCAAGTAGAACCAGCACAGGTAGGAAAACAGACTGCTTTAAATGACTATGAGAAGCACACACAAGCCAGTTTATGCTAGGTTTATGGTCTTAATCAGACTTGGACCTCTAGCTATGGACTGCAACCTAGTCCTCAGAACTTAGTTTAAGACAATCAGTTTATATCTTTATCTTAATCTTCTAATCAAAATACAAGGTACTTGAACTATATTTTGAATATTTACCATGATGTCTGTAAACTCTGTATCAGAATAGACTTCTCTGTGAAACTGGGGTGCTGAGGGTGTGATTTTACTGAAGGGATGGCTCATTACTCAAAATAATTTTAAATGCATACCAATGAAGAGCAATTTAAAAATGTATACATGTCTATACATAAAACTAGATGTGCGTTTTTTAATTTAATGAAATACAAACTACTCTTTTTTTCCCCTCTAATCCTAGTAATACTGGTAAAAGAGAATGCATTTTTCCAATCTGTGTTTAGCTACACCTACCATAGAATGATCTGGGTTGGAAAAGACCTTAGAGATCATCTTGTTCTGTCTCTGACATGGCACTCTTGTAAAAGACTTACTTGGTCCTTTCTGTTAGAGAATAAAGGAGTTTATCTCTATTAAATGTCTAAATGTTCTTTTTTAATGTTCTGCATTTCTTGGATTTTGAGGAAATTGTGCAGTCTGTCTGTGCATTGCAAATTTAACATGTACATTGATCTTTAAATCTATAATAGAATATAATTTATATTGGCACATAAGTGGGAAGTAACTTCTGTAGTATTTCATTTACTGCAGCTTTTTGAACTCTGCTAAAGCTTTAGTTAAAATTAAATCTGACAAATAATGATAGTGTAATTTTATTTTATTTTTAATACTGGGAGAGAGAATGTCTCTTATGCAGAAATTAAAAAAAACCAGACACTCAAAAATCTGATAATGTGCTGTGTTGTCTACCTCTTTTAACAGTCTTCCATCTGCTAATAGGTGGGAAAGTTTTAAAAAGCCCCAAACCTGTCACGCAGTCGTGTGCTACCTAGAACATAGCAAATGCAGTGATTTTTTTTCAGTCTCTTTTGCAAATCTCTTGTTGGGAATAATTATGCGTGGTTGCATTGCTTTCCTGAAATGAAGCAAGCAAAACAAACTACCCCAAACTCCAAACCACTCACTTCTCTAGGCATATGATATAGAAGTCTTCCCTAGTTACCACTACATTTACCCCTTCTTGGTCCTTTGACTCTAGTAAGTAATATTTGAAAAATACTATGAAGTGTAATTTAAAATTACAGTACAGTATATGAGAGCTGCTCATAGTGCATTGACATACTCTGTTTGTAGTTAAGATAGCTTTAGACCATATGGAATACAACATTGTTTGTTTTTTAAATGAAAAATGAGTTGTGCAGAAATTTTTTTTTGTTTTTGTTTTTTTTTAATTCACCCAGACTTTTATTATCTATTTTAATACCATTTCTCCTATTCTAATACTTTGGTTTAAATCTTCAATTTAAAGTAGATATTTTAAGAATTAGTAGATTACTCATTAAACTGAGCACCTATACATTTTTTAGAGACCAAAGCAAAAAAAGAAACAACAAACCAAACAAAAAAAACCACACAACCTCCCCTACAAAACAAAAGCAAAGAAGTGAAAACAAACAAACAAAAAAAGCTGGGAGAATTTTCTTTCGATTCAAATATGTTTGCAGAATAACTTAATGCTTCTGTTACTACTGTTTTGTGTGAGACATCAAATGATACAGTTGACAGTCTGAAAAAAAAAAGTTGTTTAAATTTTAGATGCTTTAGCAAATCTAAAGATTTCAAACCCTGAAATATGTTTCAGCTTAACTTGGGAGATACTTTTGATATTTCCTGGTAATTAATATTAGAAAACTTCATGTTAGGTGGGTTGTTGGTTTGGTTTTGTGGGGTTTTCTGGGGTTGTTTTTTGGTGTTTTTCAAGTAGTAAGTCCAGTACATGATTTTGTTACGTAGCTGTTATACTAGTAGAAGTAGTTCCTGTTGCTTAGTTCTCTCTACATAAAATCAGCTTGATTGGTACCAACTTTAGAGTTTAAAATACTACAGGATGAAGTAAATACCAGTAAGAAACATTGCTGGGTGTCTCTGAATTCCATTATGTTTCAAGTAGAAAGCAAAAACTGCTGCAGAACGTGAAGTCTCCCCAGTGTTCTTCTGTTAATAATACCGTTGAAGTAATTCTACGTGATAAGAGGCACTAACTTGTTAAAAGTATGATTGCAGTCCTGCAGTTGCCTTGTGAGGTTGTACCTCTGATGTGGTGCTCATTTATTGTTTAGAACTGATCCAAGCAGTTAAAACATTGATGATGTGGAATGATCTTGCTATCTTTAATCTGTATACTGATTAATATTATTCTCTACTCAATAATGGTAGAGAATTTACGTGTAAAAAATACTAAAATAATTTTTTAAAATAAGTGTAACTTTGTCTTAAATACTCAGTGTAAGAGGGCACAAAGATGCATCACCTGGAATCCAAGATGTGCTAGGCTGTCATCTTCATAAACTTCTGTGCCTTCTTTAGAGCATGCTTGTACTCTGTACTCATAGTAATTATCACCAATTGGTCTCTTTCAGTGTGATAGATGATTCATCTGACCAGAAGTTTTAAATAGCCTAACCCTCCACAAGGTTTATGAAATTAGATTAGGTTTTATTCATGGTGTACTTTGAGTGGAATAGGAGTATAAGCAGAACAGGTGTTTGTCAGCTTGTCACAAGAGTGCTTTGTATGTAATAGGCTCACCATGAACCTTGTGGATCAGAATGTTGCAGATTTTCAGGGTGTCCACTTCTGGAAGGATCCTATGCTGATCTGTAGGGGTGTTCATTAATGAAGAATTGCAGTTTTAATGGAGGAAGAGAGCATCAAGGTGACCTTTAGTAGTAAGGTCAGGAATTAAAAACTGTGACTGTTCTTTCCCTTTTATGTTAATAGCAGTTAGATACATGCATTGGCTGGATAAATGAATGATTATTCCATGAAAATGCTCATTTAAAGTGATTGGTCCTCTATTCTGGAGGTTTGCAGTTATCTGAAGAGATAATTTACCACAGAGACACATTTTCATTCATTTCTCATTCTGTTTGATTACACTACAAATGTGGGAGTTTTTAGGCTGGAATGAAACTAATCAGCCTTTTCAGCTCCTCTTGCTTAAAGTCCCTCATTGCAATCTAAGTCACTGGTGATCACTCAGTGATACTAAGAATAAATAAATTTTAAAAAGAACCAAACTAGGTAAGCATGTGAACTGTTGAACCAAAGGTAGTTTTTTACCCTGTGCTTATCTTTGACTGTGTTCATCCTCTTGTCTTTCTTATAAATAAGAGTCCTATTATGTCTTTAACTGAAATAAAATAGTTTTTTGGAGTCTTACTGAATGCAACTGAAATAGAAGAGACAGTACCTCAGCTTCTCCTACTGAAGTTTAGGTAGCTTTGTTTTTAAATCTAGTTTGTAGCATCTCAAGTTTTCTTTTAACTTATAAAATGCACACAAACATTCTGTATGTTATGTGATTTCTTTCTGCTAACAAATTTTGATTCTGGGCTACTAAAATCCACGGTTTTGTGAAAATGGCCAAGGAGATTCTAAAGTTGTACTTAGATAGTAGGGCACACTGTAAAAATTGAAATATTGGTTGAATTACCTAAGGCACAAACCTAAGAAATGTTGCATAGGGTATTGCATATAAAGAAACATAGCTTGTTTTGTGGTTTAACTAACATTGTGAACAAAATACCAAGAATCTGTAGAAATGTTGGAGAGGGGAAGAAGTGATGACGAGAGTCATGGAAGTAATTTTTAATTTTTTTTTTTTTTTTTCTGTCCTGCAGGATGCTTTTACAGTTTAAGACGAATGTTTCATTAGAAGCAGTAATGGATGTTGGCATGCCTTGGATAAGGTGGTGACTGCTGGATGTCATTTTTTTCTGTTCACTGCAGAGAGCCAAAACTGACTCCATTTGGAGTTGAGAGAAAAAGCAGTACACACTTAGCAAGATGACTGATCCTATGATGGATTTTTTTGATGATGCCAATCTTTTTAGTGAGACCTTAGAAGGTTTGTCAGATGATGCCTTTGTTCAGCCTGGACCTGTTTCACTTGTTGATGAATTGAATTTGGGTGCAGAATTTGAACCTTTGCACATAGACTCATTGAACCATGTGCAAGATGCTCAAAATCAGCAGAAGATGAGTGAGTTTGATCAGCTGAATCAGTATGATACGCTGAAACTTCACTCAGTAAATCAGTCTTTTAATAGCTCCGCTGATAACGTCTTATCACCCCACTCTCAATTCAATTGTTCACCAGTTCATCCACAAAACCAGTCTAATGGGATGTTTCCAGATGTGGCTGATGGTAGTCCTATGTGGGGTCATCAAACTGCCACAACTGTTACGAATCAAAATGGGTCCCCCTTTCACCAAGGTCATTCTCAGTCTATGCAGCAAAACAAAAGCTTTGTAGCACACCATGACTTTGCCTTATTTCAGGCTAATGAACCGCAGCATCAGTGTGCCTCACTACAGTCGCCACAAAGCAGAAGCAACACGGGGCAAGATGCTCTGAGTCAGCCAAAAGACTTCATGGAAGTTAATGTATCTACTTCTCTCAGAGTCAGTGTTAACCACCCACCTTCAGTTTCTAATCCATCAACTTCACAGCAGCCTCTGTCTGTTCAACAGTTTTCTCAAACTGCAAGTGCTTCAATACATTTTTGTGGGAATCAAGAAGGAAATTTTGATGGACAGTCTCCAACTATTACTCCATGTTCTGTCAATAGTAGCCAACAATTTTCATCTCCGTATCCGTACTCTAACAACCACATTTCTCCTACCAGCCTTCTTCAGTCTACAACAGCTCTTTCTACTAGCCAGCAGACACACTCTATCTCTGACTTCACTGGAAGTGATGCCTTTACATCTCAAACAGGGACCAAGCAAGAAACAGCTGAGCACATGTTGAATCCTAATACACCTTTGAATTCAAATAGTTTTCAGATGTTGCATTCTGCACATCCTCAGGGCAACTTTAGTAGTTCAAAACTGTCTCCTGTGAATATTAATTTTCCAGCTTCCACTGGTTCCACTTCTCAGATAAGCCATTTCACTGATCCTATTGAAAGCAATGGCTTTACATCTTTAGATGAGAACTTACTTCATCAAGTTGAGACTCATAATGAACCGTTTACAGGACTTGACCCAGATGACCTTCTTCAGGAAGACCTTCTGCCACAGTTTGATGATTCTGCATTTGTTCAGGATAGCACAAGCCATGTTTTAGAACACGATCTAGAACATAATATAACCCCACAGCAAGTAACACAGTCAGCTGATCTTGTTCGGGCACAGTCTCAAAGTCAGATCCATCCTTGGCATTCTTCAGTTTCTAATCAGCGTCTGCAAGATAGAAGTCGAGCCACATCACAGGGACAGGTATGTAGGGATTTGAGGGGTGGAGGTTTGAGCTGTTTAATTTTGCTTTATCTGCCGAAATCAATTGTCGTGTTTGGTCCTTGTGCTGAGGCATGATAACTTAAGTTTCTCAGGTATTGTTACTTGACCCTGAAGAAGGCTGAGTAACAGCTAGTCTAGGGAAAAAACCTAAATCTGTCGATACAGACTCTGTTTTTTTACTCTTCTGTTACCATTGCAGAAAACAAGATTTATGAGACTCAAAATGTGTATTCAGACAAAAAGATGCCAGTCCTTATGTTGCTTACATTTCTTAAATACAGTCGAGAAAATTGGTCAGTTTATGATTTTGGTGCAAATATAATGGCTTACTGTCTTTTTCAAGTACTTAAGCAGCATAGTTGTCAGTGCTTTAAAAAGGCTTGTGTGGCTGATTTCCTGCAAGAATTCCATCGGTTTTGTTGTTACTTGGTCCCTTGCTTGGTGTCTTTGTGCTTCTGCTTATTGGCTAAAAATACAAACACTGTTGTTGTTTTTTATGTGATTAGTAATAATAGAAAATATCTGAAGGGCTGTGTTTGGTTTTGTTACTTAGGGCTACATCAAAAAATGCAGTTATTTTAGCATCACATGCATATCTTCTGCAAGGATTAAAGCCCTCACATGAAGGACGAGGTAGCATAAAAAATTATGTTGTACTTTGTTTTTACTGGTATACAAGAGAAGTGAACTTTCCAGACAGTGTTTTTCTTGGAGATAGATTAAAATTGTGTGAGCACTGAAGAGATCAGCAAGACAATTCTTCAGTCCTTCAGCCTGTGTCTTACAAGTGCTTTCTTGTAACATATCTGGTGTAGTAAATCTCCAAATAGTTTTCAGACATTAAGTCCACTTCTTTCTGTATTGCTGACCTTTATCTTAATCTCTATCATCATAGTCTTTTTTTAATAGGAATTACATAGGTGTCAACAAATCAAAACATAGACTAGTCCTTCTGGATTGCTTTGGTCTCTTAAAAGAGTAGCCAAGCTTTTCAATGGCAAACAGAATACGGCAGGTGAAGTTATTTTTTCACATTCTAATGAGCAAACTTATATTTTCATTATAGCTAATAGAAACTACAGCATATGTAAGAGTCTTGCAGTTTTTTTAGCTCTAGAAATTGCTAAGTCAAAAGTGAATAGATCTTGAAAACAGGATGGCTTTAACAACCAAAGGCACAAATGATTGTTTTCACACCTTATAAAATTTGCCAGTCTTTAAAGATATTGCTGTGGTTTTGGAGACTGGTTTAGTGGCTTTCCTTGTTGAAGGGAAGTATTGGTGACTGAATTTACCTGTAAGGTAATAACATTATCACAGTTTGCCTCTGCTTGGTGGCTTCCAACATGATTTGATTTGACAGGAATGACTGATACTTCTGCAGTTGAGTGGTTTGGCAGGAGCTGTAGCTTCTCTATGATAAACGGGCTTGTTCAGCTGTTATTGCTGGTCATCTAGGGTTTCCAAAATTGTGAGAAAAGACTGTTTGGGTCCATATACATGTGAAAGAAAAGTAAGCATTTTTATTTTAAAATCCTGTTTTAAATTCTAGTAGGAGTTTATCTTGTGTTTGATAAAGGAGAGGGAATATTATTGTTTTCTAATTTCAGTCTCTGCATCTCACGCAACCTTGGTATCAAATATAAACATGCAGACAGATTTTAAAAGATTATAATAACTGTGTTCCCTGTGTCCTTGCTAGCAATTTTCTCTGCTTCAGAACACAGAGTGGTGTCTTACTGTAAAAAATTAAAAAAAAAAAAAATTACTGGCCAGGAAAAGAACTTGATTACTAGCTCTTTTTTCTACTTAGTTTGCAGGATGCAGGCCTATAAAGGAAGCAACATAACGGGTTTTTTTTCCCTACTTCTATTTTGCCATTAGTGTAGACTGAAGGAATTAACACATTAAATCTTTCATTTTGGTTTAGTAGATCTCTTCACTACTACAACTTCTGCTTATGTTCACAGAGCATGTTGCCACCAGTTGAGCGGCGAAACTTTTTCTGTCAGGTTGTGGTGTGGCATAAATAAAACATGTATACAGCAGCCCACTGGAAACTGGCTTGATTAACTGAATAATGCAATAGATGTTGGTTTTGGTGGACATCTTGTTGGGTCTTTTTTTAGGTTGGAGAGGGGGAAGAATTGGGCACAGCTGAAGTAGCAACTTCTGTCAGCTACTTCAGTAAACTGAAGACACATGGCATAGTAGCTGCTAGTGAAACGTGGTGCTGTTTCTGACGGTGTGTGCGGTACTACAGAGGCAGCAGCGCTGAGTTCCCTGCTGGGAAGCAGAGCAGCAGAAAGCAAGTTGTGAACAGTAGTGTTGAGGTTGTTGGTCTCTCCCATGGGCATGCTTGGGGTGAAGGGTGAAGAGGAAGCGGATTCTGAGAAAAGGGGGATGGCAAGAAATCCGGGGATTAGTATGGTTTGCAAGGAGCATGTGGGATGCAGGCCAGGCAGCGAAAAGTAGGTCTAAGAGAAATTTCTGGTGCTGTGATCTGTAGATTTTAATGTTCAAGATGAGTATATTCTGCTTGAGCCTTTTATAAATATGTATGGTCTAACCAGAGAGGAAGAAGGTAAGCTAAGGGATGGAGAAGGAATATTGGTTTTGCTGAAACAGGTTGTCTTTAGGCTAGCAGTTAGGTAGGAAGGAATTTTGATAGCTGTAGTGGTTAAGATAAAATGTGTATTGTTTTAGAGGATCATGTTTTGTACTGGCTTTTTTACAGTTCAAATAAGCAATTATTTCTTTACATGAGTTTTAGTTAGATAATGATTGAGTTTTTTTTCAAAGGAAAACTTTTTTGGTTTATGAAATAGATAATGAATTTTAGCTATTGGACAACATTAGACACCTGAAGACCCTAACTGCTGTTACACTGAGGTTCTTTAAAATTAAGAAAGAATGTATCTGTGTTTCATTATTTGAAAGCAAGCATGCTCATCACATATTTACTTGTACAGCTATTCTTTTGATGGAAAATAATTTAAAAATTAATACGGCCACTTCAGTGCAGTAATACTGCAGAATTAAAAACAATCTAGGATGTCTTATGCTGCCATTATACTTCATATGCCTGCTGTAATGAGATTATCACTGTAAATAAATTGTGCCTCTTAATTTTATCATGCATTTTTCATCAGAGTTAGCAGAAAGTGGAGAAACACACTGAGGGTTCATGTAGTCTGAGCTTCGAGCAGTGAAACACTTCTGATTTTTGTAACTCCACTTAAAACAATTTTGAATTTGCTTAAGATAAATAATCTATTTGCTTTTCATAAAGTTGAAAAAAGGTGACAAAAATACTGGCTTCAACATTCAGTTCTCCATGCTTAGAAGAAAAGTTAGAAAGACAATCTGAAATATAAACTGTTCTAAAAGAAGTTAAGAGCCATGCCACTGTGCATGCTATACTGTAAAAAGACTTTAATGTCTTCTGGCTATATACACAAAAGCAAAATAATTGAGATTCATCTGGAAAATAAAATTTCATTCATAATCTTCCAAGTGCTCTAGGACAAGGTGGTTGTCCTAGTGCTTTAATAAGGCGAGTCTGTTTTGTCCTAAAAATTGACTAAAAATTTGGGACATAACTTATATCTGTGCGTGAATTCCAGTATCTCACATATGACTTCTTTAGTAAAACCTGACTTGAAACATGCAAGTGCTTTTGTGTTTGCAAGGAAGAGCTTTCCTACCACTTGTTTAGTAGCAACAGATGACACTGTGGAGAGAACTTGTCTTGCCCTTTTGGAAGTTTAGAAAAGGAAGTGTGAGCATTGAGTGATTGCTTGGTTGGTGTTGTACGCTGGGACATCTGTTTCTATCAGTGCAACTGTGGATAATAAAATACACGTCTTAAAATTTATCCTACTTTGCATCATTTGAAAAATGAAACATAGACAGCTGTTCCAGCAAGCATTTGTGTCTGGGGATAGGGCATTAAAATTCAAGCATTATAGTCTTGAAATGTAAAACACCACACCCCTCAGAAAAACAACCCTCAAACCAAAAAAAAACCTTACTCTTCATTTAAGATGCATAGTAGTTCTGGTATAGCTTCCGTTAAGCATATGCACTGCATTTATATTGTTCTTGTGCCATTATGATTAATTTTATGGGTGACATCATGATATTACTAAACGTAAATCTTTGTCAACTTTCCTTGTAAACATATCTAGGAGTTGTATGCTTTGGATTTAATTGCTCATTCTTAAAGAATGATTTTCATCTTCTGTGTAGAAGCTTAGTAAACTCTCTACCACAGTGAGGCAGCAGAATTCAGTTGTCTTCTCCCACCACCTAATAGGTTTATCATGGATACATAACTAATGAAAGTAATCCTTGCACTGATCACCTTTGCACTGGATTCTGCAGTGGTTTTGCTTGCTTTCTACTGTTTTCAGAAAGGTCTGCACAAATAGTGGGAATGAAAGTGGTGAAGTTTTGTCGTATGTAGAGAGTAGGGCAACATATTTGAGCAAGAGAAGTGCAGTTCCTGGAATGAGCTGTCTTTTGAACTAATGTAGCTATATAATGTTTTCATTATCAATCTGTGGCTTTTTGCCAATGATGTATTAATCATTGAACATAGCTTATATTTTAATAGATTTATTTATAGTTGAATGTGTATGGAGCATTTCCTGTTGTATGTATTTTAGTTTTAGATAAGCCTTTTAAACATTTCTTTTTGAAATTAAAAATTGGATATTTTAGGAAAAGGAAATACATGTTCAAGAGATGAGTTTGTAACAGTCACTGATGAGTATTTATTACAACTTTTTATGTACCCATTTTTCACTTCCTTGTATTTCCTTTCAAAACAGAGTTATAGAGTAAGCAAATGACAAAAAATGCTGGACTTACTCTGGCACATTTTCTGTTCCTATATCTGCTTTATGGTTTTAAAGGCTTTCTGAGTTTGTTTGTAATTGCCATCTCTGTTGGGTAGAGTTAATTTTTTTTGTCATTATTGGTTTTTTTTTAATTGGTTTTGCTATCACTAATGCTTTTCTTAAGTCTCTCTCAATCTATGTCGCTGTCAAATATTATAGTGTCCAATTCTTTGTGTATGTTTCCTCTTAAAATGAAGTACTTGCCGTTGTCATGATTGTGATAATTTAAGAATGTAATTTTTCCTGAGATAATTGCACGTTCATTAAATTGCTGCAGTAATTGTCTTTAAAACGTGCCAAAAGAGAGACATTTTTGCATAAAGTGGTTAACAGATGGCAAGCAGAGGAAGGAAGATCCTGGAAAGGTCAGTTTATGGGACCAATTCTACACTAGAGTCAAGGTGAGACTAGTTCACACAAAAAAAAAAAAAATTATTTGTAATAATATTGCAGATTTTAAGTGTGATTGAATAATTAAATAATTATTTGTAAGCAGATGTCTTTTTAACACTGAAGAGCTATAAAGCAATTCAGTTATGTGAGAGTACTGATTGAATCATACAAACTTAGTGTCTGAAAGACATTGAGAAGTAGTAGTGGTACTTAATTACACAGCAAGCATACCCCATCTTAAGTTCTCCTGTGAAGACAGTGACCCATACAGACAGTGACTGTTAAAGCTGCAGTTCAATTTAAACCTAAACTTCAGTTAGTTTGAGAGGAAAAAGCTCCTATTCTTCCATGTTATAATATATTAATGCAATTGTTTGTGCTATGAACTGAACTGGGAAACTTTTTACTTTTTTTGTTGCTGTTGAGGGTGATGTTCAGGAATACAACTTCTTGACTTAGTTCTCCTTCTTAGCTGCTTAGCTGCATGGAATTGTGTACCTTAGTGGTGGGGAAAGGAAAGGAGTAGGAAGCGTAATTCTCTGCAGCAGAGACAAAATAATTATAGATGGAACAACAGCCTCAAATGCAGAGAGAGTGCCAAGTGGGCTCTTTGTGGGACTATGCATTGACATCAGTAGCCACTATTCTTTGTCTAATGCTATTATATTTAAACTGAATTTTTGAGTGGCTTTAAACATGTTACTGCCTCCAAAACTTTCAAAACAGTGCTTTATCTTGAGATACTTTTTAGAAAATCAACACTTCATAAAGTGTTAGTGAAGTGTTACTACTGAAGAAGAAGCAGAACTTGTAAAGATGTTAACCACTACTACAATTCTGAAGCCAAAGAATCTGAACTACATTTGAAATTCATGTGGCTTTTGTCCAGATGTCTGCTTTGTGTTATCAGGTTTTACAATTCCTTTTAGCTGTTATGTTAATTTTAAACATAGAGATTAAAATAATTTCCAGTGTTTTGTCCAACTAACAGCCTCTCCTACATCTGAAGAGGCATTGTTTAAAATATTTGCACAAGTTCTTGGTTGTGAGATAGTGTCTGTCTTCAGATGTTGAGTGGATGGAGTTTGGAAACATGTAAGGCTAATAAAAATGAGTGGATTTCTAGAATGATGAACTGAGAATTCTTATGTTGATTGGACCAACTTAGATAAATTAATCTAGAAATGTGGCTTAAGCTACAAGCAGTTGACAAGTCTCATGTTTTGAAAGCTGTGTAATTCATAGGAGAGATTGATTTATTGTTTTTCCCTTTCATAAATGTATGGTGGGTTTTTTTTTTTGGTGGGGGCTATTTGGCTTGTGTTTGCATTTACCTGGGTTTTTGCTGCCTTGAAGTCTTATTGTGAAGGCTAGCATTTTAATTGGTATCTTAAGAAACTCTTTTCCTTACTGTCTTTTGAGGAGTTAATCTGCATTTGAAAGTAATTTCAGTGTTAGTAGCATATCCTGTATTTGCTCACGATGCTATTCAATAGCATATTGAATTGCAAACCAGAACTAGTTTTGTAGATTGATAGAAGGCCTTTTATTTTAAAATATATTAATGAGTTCACGGCTTAGTACTAGTTTATATGTTGAAAAGAAAATTTTTTAAATGCTTTATCATTTAAGAAGACATTGCAAATATTTTGGCTCTGATCATTTTGTTTCTTACTGCTTGAAACATTGTTTCAGGAAGAGTTCTGACTGATAGGTTTTAAAAATATCTTGAGTAAGGTAAAAAACAATTGTTTCCCCACCAAGTGTCACACATAAAGAAGGAAGACTATTAGTATTTTAAGGAAACTTACTAGAAAGTTAGAGCTTTTGAGATTTTGACTTGCAGTGTGCTGTTGGCTTAAAGTACTTGTTTTTATAAGTAGTTAGAAGATGTAGTACATTCAGGCTGCTTTCCTTCTCTGCTAAATCTCTGTGGCAGCTGCTGAGCTTGATGCGTGCATTTTATTGTAGCAGGAACTTTGGTTCTTGCCAGTCTCAAAAGCAGCAACCAGCTGTTGTAGAATACAAAGTGTCACAGGAAAGGCAGATAGGTCAAGGAACACGCTCTTATTGTATTCGAGGTTAGTAGGAACAATTTCACACCACCACCCAAAAAACCCCAAACAGACGAAAAAACCCTCAACCACAAAAACCCACAAAATCCACCAAAAACACACGAACCAAATAAAAAACTTTAGGTGACTTTATTCTGATGTCTGTGTTGTAGCTCCTATTTATGTCATCCTATGGAGGATTATTTGATGTCCAATCATGTGAAGGTCAAAATACCTCCAGTGAAACCCAGATAGTACACATGATGCATGTTTTACACTGCCAGCCCCATGTGCTTTTTGGCTTAATATAGTTTATTGCATATGTGTACAGGCTTTGACTGATTTCAGGAGATTTTCAAACTTGCTTGTTTGGGATAAAGGTACAAAGGTGTTTGTGCTCTTCCTGGATACTCTTTAGGATGCCTGTGGCAGCACACTGGTCTCTGACCAGGCTTTCATTCTAACTTTGTTTATAACAGTTTTGGTTGACTTTAAATCCCTTAAAGTTTTTAAGTAAGTCTTTTGTCTTGAGCTTTACACCTGGACTAGTCCTGCCTCTTATGACAACAGTCAGACTCAGTTAAAAAAATTATTGTGATGTTTATGGACCTAGGGACCTGTGTTGGAATTTCTTTATTTGATACATACCAAAAGCTCATGCTCATGCTCCCTGTTGTCTTGGCTTGGCTTTTTTATTTTATTTTATTTTAAATAGTTATCTCTGTGAATCTGTTGGATACCATCTTCTTTCTCTAGAAAGCTCTTAATAGACTTTGCAAAAAAATGGTTTGGATTTTTTGCTTTGGTGTTTTTGTTGTTTTTTTTTTTTGTCTGAAATAGTAGTATATTCTGTTCTCAAACAACTCTTTTTGGTAAATCCTTTTTCTGTAGACATTTACTTTTCCTCCTCAATTCATGGAAAATTTTGTTCAGGAATGCTTGAGAAAAATAGATTCAACAGGAGCAGTTTCATTAGACTTGCATATATGCTGAAGTACTCTTTTATATTGGAGATTTTGGCATGGAAATGCATTGAAGTAGTTAATCTAAGCTGAAACAAAAAATATGAAGTTGAAGTGGTAGAAGTATGCCTCCCTTTGATGTAAATGGAAATGTGCTGTGCAGTCAGTACTAGTTTTAATTATAACAGTGACTTCCTAGCTGTTGAAGTGGGGGGAAAAAAAAAAAAAAGCTGTTCTCAGTTTCTTTTAGTACTTTTAGTATACTTTAATAGATAATAAGTGCTGGGATTTTTTGTGTCACTGAAATGACAGACATGGAAACAAGTTTGATTAGTCTGTTAGATATTCAGGAATGCTTTAGAAAAGGTGTGTTTAAAGATTGAGTAAACTTCTAAACTTGACTACTTCTAGTGAGTAAAGTTATTGTGAATGGAGATCATACATGCCAGACTTTGTGAATATGTTATTACTTTGAGTATTTCCCTATTAATATAAAATCAATTTTTTTTTCATGTCATATGCACAAGACTTCATCATTCTGTCATGAATAAGCAGTGAAAATGCATAGTTTACTTAAAAACGAAACAAAATTTAGAAGGAGGCACCCAACGTTATTAGAGAATAACTTCCTGGTGCTAACCAAGGCAATGATCTGTTGGAGCATGTTGTTCCAGGAGCCTTTGTACTGTGAGTGAGCTGGTTCACTGAACTTCGAAGTGAGTTTTATTTTACCATTGCACTCAATGTACTACAAAATAAGAGTAGAATTTGCTAAATTACCCTATTAAAACATGCTGTGGAAGATAATCTCGGTGTTTTATTTAATCTGTAGTTGCTTCTCTGACCTAGCCCAGCTTTCCTTTCTGTAAGTAATTGCAGAAGTGATATGTAGAGACAAAAAGTGTGCAAGTCCATGCTAGTTCTGCATAGTTCCTGCCTACTTGCCCTTAAATTGCTTTAGTACATTACTCCTTTTAAGTAGCAGAAGAGTATGACAAATAGACCATGGGCTGTTGTGCAGTTTACAGCCCTTCAAAATTGTAATGCCTTCTGTTTCTGAGACCAAAAACAAATGGAGAGGATTTGAGGGGGACTCCCATGAGAATAGCAGAAAGAACACTAACTGAAATTAAAGTTTGACAAGAACCAATTACCTTTAGAGTCCCATTGCCTTTTCTTGCTAAGGGATGTCTGCCTTGCTGGTTTCTCAGTGTGCTTATGATAGGCAGAATATGATCTTGGGTGTTTGGATGAGGTGAATAATAAGGCCCTTGTGTGTTGCTCTTTCTGTAGGTAGTTTGAGTAGATTTTTGTATCCTGATCGTTCTCTCTGGTAGGTAATTAATCTCATCATGAGAAAATGAATCTCTCAATGGTACTCAAAAGCAGTGGCCTCTTAGAACGTGGATGGGCAGGTAGCAACCTGAATAATTGGTTTAATTTGGATTTTTTTTTTTTTGCCTGCACACTTTGGCAGACAGTTCTTCATTGTTTTAAAATCAACATTTTTAAGCACTTTGTCTTCTGTGTAAATCATAATTTCTGTCTAAAGGTAAACAAAATTATGTGATTTAAGACTACTTGAAAACAGTAGCTAAAACCTGAGTGCTTTAAAAGTAGTATGGAAATTTACTGAAGACAGTAAGTCCTATTCGTGCGTATGTTATTTAAATTGAGTATACAGTGAAGAGGTTGGATAAAAGCTCAACACATTTGACTTCAGGACTTCTAGTTTCTGTGGTAGGTATAGGTTCCTCAAAAGTTCTTTTTTCCATGAAGTCCAAATCTCACCTGCTATTTATGCAGCTTCTGAAATAAAACCTTTAAAATCTTCTGTCTGTATCTACTGTGTTGAAAAGCTTGTCCTGTATCTTGCTATTTCCCAGTAGGCTCTAACTTGAGTTTACAGTGGCAGGTGAAAGAGCTGCACATGTGCTTCTTTCTGACAGTATTTACATTTTCTGGCTGTGAGAGCCTTCCTAGTAACATAGGAAAAATTGTCACTTTTTTTTTTATTCAGTTAATTTGTTTGTGCGCATCTTTCTATCCCTTTCCCCATTTCCAGTTTGTAATGTGAGGTAATTTTATGCTGGCAGACGATAGATATGTTTTCAACTGCATATAGCTGTAATGGTTGAACTCAATTGTGTCCTGAGTTTTCACAGTGCTTGCTTCACAATATGCATTGCAGTTTGTTTTGGCGTCAGGTCACTGACACGGATGTTACTAGTTTGCTCTCTGGGTGACAACAGCACTTGGAGGCTTTGGCTCAGTATTGGCATTCTAAGGTAAATGAAGCTTGGAATGTTGCTTTCAGAAGTGGTATGCATTAAATTATTGAACTCCTAGTCTGCGTCTGCCTGATAGTCTTTCCCTTCAAAATGACAGAATCATAAAACACCTTAGATTGGAAGGTAACTCAGAGATCATCTACTCAAACCCATCTGCCATGGACAGGAACACCTCTTGACTAAACTTGGTTTTCCAGGGCCTCATCCAGTCAGGCCTTAAACACCTCCAGAGAGGGGACACCTCCAGCTGCTCTGGGTAGCCTACTCCAGTATCCCACCACCCTCGTACTGAAGAACTTCTTCCTAAAATCCAGTCTAAACATACTTTCCGTCATCTTAAAAACATTCCCATAGTCCTGTTGCTAGACACCCTTAGGAAAAGTCCCTCTCCAGTTTTCCTGTAGGCTCCCTTCAGATACAATTTACTAGGCTAAAGTTAGCAACAGTTGCAGTGGGTCAGTGTGAGGTTTGTATCCTTATAAAAAAAACAAACAAACAAACCACATTTTAGAAGTTGCAATGAAAAGTTTGTTATATTGTGTGTGCAAAGGTTCTTTTGCCTTATTTTGTGAATGGAGTATATATTTGATTTTGGGTGTTTTTTCACCTTTTTTTGGTTACAGATTTGAATTTATAATTCTTAGGACTCTGATTACAGAATTTCAATGTTCTGTGATTCTAGGCAACAACAACTGTGGATTTTATTTGGCTCCTTGTTCACTTTTTGATGATGCTTGCAGTTTTGGAAAAGTGCTAGTGCTTAACCATGACTCATAAGGCCTTAAAGTAAGCTGCTGTATGATTATAGATCTTGTTCCTTTCCAGACAGGCTCTTTCTGAAATATTTCCCCTTAGATACAAACTTTCTTTATGTCGTAAGAAAAGATAATGTTTCAGATGTTTTTCTTCAACCAACATGTTGTAAGATTTGTTTCTGTATTTTTCATTCTTTCTTGAAGGATGAGACCTTTAGAATATTTTTTTTAAAGTACAGAAAGTAAACAGTTTCAGAATTTGATCATTAGATCACTATAAATGTCAACATTTATAGAAATATTCTTTTCAGGTTTGTTTATATTATACATGGAAAATAGAAAGGGCTTGAGTGATTTTTTTTTTTTTTTATGTTTTTGGAAGAGAGCAGAGCAATAAACCCTGCATTTCTGGGAATGTACAATTTCCTTCAAACTTCAAAGTGAATACATTTTAATTCATACATTGAAAAGTGGGGTTTTTTTCTATTTTAATACTAGATAATATTATGTGTAGAAAAAGTAATATTTCAGTAGAGGAAAAACAGTTTAAGTACTATCAAAAACTAACAAGTACACTCAACAGTATTTGCCTTTTATAAAATATTTATTTAGCTATTTCTTAATCTATGTAATGCAACAGTTTTCTATAGGAGTCCTGTCAGTAGGTGTACATTTAAGAGGCTCACTTCCACAGTAGTAAGGAAAAAAAATAGAAGTTATAAGAATGTTAGATAATACTAAGCATAAATTTAAAAAAACCCCAGGACTTAGAGAAGACTGGTATGTTAGCCACTTAGTCAAAATATCTTCTGAGGAAATATGGCTCCATATGGCATTTCCACAGTTTTCTGGTTTTGATGAATTTGAATGTCCTCAGAGGAGGGAAGTAACTGGAAGCCCCATTTAGCACTGCTCTAGCAGAACTTCCATTCAGGTTCTCTTCTGCCAGATGAAAATCTACATGGAAGTCTGGAGAAAAGAAAGAATGAGTAGACTGTGGTGTCAAACTGTTGGATTTTGCAGCTTGTGGTTACTGTAATTGAGATGCCTTATGTGGATTCTCAGAAGTCCGTGAAGGATTGAGCTCATGTTTCATTTCACTCGGTAAGACCTATCTACCTGTCTGTCTGCTTCATTTAAGTGGTAGGCACATCTCTGAGATTTCCTTTCTTCTAATTTGACTGAATTTGATTGATGGGTTAGAAATCACTAGGAGCTTGGCAGCATAAGTGTGCCAACTTGTATGCCATGGTTGTATAGCCTTGGTGTTTTGTTTTGCCTTTTTTTTTTTTTTTCCCAAAAGCAAGCTGCATAAAAATTGAACAGCTGTCACTTGCACTTGAGTGTGAATGTATAACTGTAACAGGAGAGCTGAAAAACAATCTAGATAAATATTTTAAAGCTACATCTTTCTATGTCTTTAGTTTAAGAATGTTCGATTATCAAAAATGGTCTTTGCAAAACTATTCTGTCGGTTTGGGGGGTGGAGGGGTAGGGTGTGTGCGCATTTAATGTATATTGCTGCTTTGTTTTACATCAAGCAATTTGGGGAAAAAGCCAGTCAGATGAAGGTGTTCATAAAGTGTTTCTTTGAGGCAGACAGTAAGGTTTGAAGTTGTAGTGAACAACCATGTATAAAGATGTCTTGTGTCCAGTGATGAAGCATCCAGTTGAGGGAAAGGTGAGTGTGCCACTAATTTAGACTGCTGTTTTACATTTTAAAATGTGTGGCATTTTATACTAGCGTGGCCTTTAGTTGGTGTTAGGGATAGTTTAGATTGAGGAGCATTTGGGGAAAGTCCACTGGTGTCTCTGTAGCTCCTTCTGATCAAATACCATTCAGAGTTGTGTAGACAGTTGAATGGCAGTGATGTGGTTCATAATGCATTGGCATTTGTCTTCCCTCTTTATTCATATTGCTGCTACATCTGCTTTTTAAAAATGCAGCAGACAGTAGAAGGAGGGCTAGAGAAATCTTGCCCACGGTAAGCTTATAGTTGGTACATTTTGTTGCTATGTGCTGTATTTTCAACATATCTGATATTTGCAAACTGGGAAGATGAAATACTGAATTATTCTGTTATAATATTTTTTTTAATGTATGAATGTATTTTTTTAGTAGTGCTTGTTCTTGCAGTTTCGTTATAATTATTAGTATATTGGTTTATCTCTTTTCTGAAACCTCAAAAAATAACTGCTGGAAAATGTCTGGAAAGGTAACTTGCCTTGAGGAGAGGGAAAACCCAAAATTATTCTAGCCAGAAGTCATGTAGGGATTTCCTGTTGTTAGCTTCCATTTTGTGATGTTATTTTGTTTTCCCTTTACCAATCTTAAAGTTAGGAAATAAGGTATCTTCATACTTTTCTTTTTTTGAAGGGAGAACATGAGCTTAATAAAAGTTTTCATCCTTTTTGAAATCAGAGACACATTCAAAAAAGACATTTCAGAAGTTTAAGCTAAATAAAAATTCAGATCTTTAATACAGGAAAAATTAACATTCCTCACTGTATATTTACCTTTAATATTTGTTCAGTGAGTCCCCCTTCTTTAGATTTAAAATATGACACAGAAATAAAATTATTTTTATCTTGTGAAGGAATGCAAAGTTTCCTACAGAAAAAGAACAAATTTAACAGCTTATTTTGATTTTTTTCCAATATTATTCTGCAAGTTCTTGAAGCACCACTCACTGGTGTGAGAGACTACTTAAATGAACATTTTTACAGTCACAGAGGACTAGAAGTTAGTGCACTTTCACTTAATGTTATGCTTTTTTTCTGAATTATGAAAGGTAATTTAAAAATGTTGGGGAGAGCTGTTCTCTTTTGCTGCTTCTCTCCACAGTTTTAGAAGCTGTCTGGCTTTACCTGTTAAATAATAGCTTTCTTGTTGTAAAAATGGGTGTGTTCCAGAAGGACCTCTTACCTGTACCTTCTGAGAATGTCTTTGATGCTGTGAGATTTCAGTGGATCTGTATGTTTGTTGGTTTTTAACTGGGGGAGTTTTGAAATTTAATAACCAGTCTTTTTAGGTCAGAAAGGTCTGTGTGATTTTTCTTGCCCATAAGTATTTGTTGAAGTATGTTACAGGTTTATTTCCAGATGCTAACACAGGACCTGTTTCAAACAGCGAAGTGAAACTCCTCTTTCCTTTTATAGAGTATTGAGTTGAGTCAACTGTTTTTAAAGGAGTCAGTTCTGAACATGTCAAGGTAAGACTGGTCAAGACTGAAAGAAAAAACACAGAGTGGTGGAACTTTTTTGCTATGACATTTTGACTCTTAGGTTAGGATAAGTATTAAAGGCTTCAGAAAACTTGTATATGGTATGACTGAAGCTGATCTCAGCCTAGTAATTCAAATCTATCGTGCATTCACAATGTGGGCTGATGTGAATATGATCACTCTGTTAGTTGGGGTTTTTTTCATATATTGGAGGACACAATTTTCTTGTGCTAATTTTAATGAGACTTGTAGTGGGGACTCCATGGGTGGAAAGAAAGATGCACACTGCATGAGGCATAAATGAATACAGGTACTTGCAATTACTAGTTCTGTGTGCTAAAAAAAACACCTGATAAATGTTTCTGAAGCTCTAGGTTCTATTGGGTTTTTATTCTATTTTCTAAATAGCTGTGTTCACAGTTACAGACTAGAACCAAAGAAGTGGGTACATAGTGGCCAAGTGTTCTGTGCCCATCGAAAACACACACACCTGATGCAGTACCTTAGCAGAGCAAGCACAATCAAGTTCTCCGTTTCTTTAATTCCTTGGCAATTTAATATACTCTTACACAGCATTTCCTTTAAGAATACAGTAAAAGTTGCACACAGTTTTTTACTAAATACTCAGAAAAACAATCTGTATGTGGTGCTGAGCCCCCCAAGTTATTTTTAACCAAAATCTTCCAAATGGAAGTTTATGTGTGCTGTGCACTGCCTGCAATATCTAATGCTGCCTTTGGCATGCCCACGTTAGCAACATCTGGTTACACTGGGTAGTGGCTTGATTTTCTCCAAAAAAAGCCTTAACTGGCGACTTACAGGTTAAGCTGCTACTAATCACAACTGTGGAGTCTTGGCTATAGAAGTGGTGAAACATGGTTAGTGATACTATTACTGGGTTCTGTAGCATTCTGGCTAGAAACAACACCCTATGTGGAGTCTGTGACACGTAAAGCAGTTGTTCTTTTCATCTTAGAAATAAGACTATTTGAAGGTAGCTGACGTAAATTTAAATTTTGTTCGTAAGCTTGGTGTTGAATTATTTGAGGGGTACGCACACACATCACAGTAACCAAACTCACATTGTGAAGTAACTTACACAGATAAAAACTATTGTCCAGCAATATTGCTCACCCATTCATCAACATTAGAGATGACATATATGGAAGGTTATTTTTCCCCCTGTATCTTTTCCTCTTACATATCTGTAACATATTTATTTCAATTGGAATTATATTTCACATAACGTTTGTCTTGAGATTATATATTACTTACACACCAAGACATTCATTAGCGATGATAAGTGACAAAAAGAAGGAAGAGTATTATCAGCATATCGAAAAAATCACAATTTTGAATGCTTCATTGGCTCTCTTAATGGCTCCACAATATGCACCAGAGAAATGAGAGAACCCTGTGGATTTTCATTTGCCAGTGCTTTTGGCTTTGTAGAACAATCTCAGCAGATGGCTTGGGGCAACTGTTGAATGTGAAAATGAAAAGCAGTTCAGAGGGAACTCAGAAGTGAGGGGCTCTTTTCTGGATTAAAAGGAACACTGTTATATGTTTGGGTGATCCTCCCCTCATCTAAAGAAATCCACTACTTTTGTTGGGATTGTCATTTGGCAAAGGAGTCTTCTGTGTGCGTTTGAGTTGTCACATGGCTATGTTGTAAGGAATCTGCAGGTTGATTCTGTCAAAGGTGTGAGCTGCTGGTTGGTTTGGCTTAATTTGTTTGGGGTTTTTTTGTTTCTCTTAAAACTTTTAAAAATTATAAAAATTCCTATTGAAAATCACCAGTGTTACTATTTAAGCAGACTGTACCAGAGGAAAAAAGTTCAGTGTACTAGAATGGAATTTCAGAAGTCACTCATTTGAGTACATGCCTTTTTTTTTTTTTCAAAGTGGCATTCTTAAATAAAATTTTATCATTCAAATGCTCCAATTTTTTTTCTGTAGCAGCCTAAAAAGCAGCAGCAGTTTACAAATTCTGGCATTTTAATTTGAAGAAATTAATTGGCAATTTGGACAAAACCCCCAAACTATCGATTGTCATCAGTCGTGCCAGTTTGTTTGTATTACAGTTGTGATATTAATACTGTTTTGGTGACTTGACATGCGAAAGGGGATTCCTTGTTTATTATGGACAAAGGTGATGTGATAATGTGTGAAGATCAGGTTTCCAGGTACCTAATTTTAGCTACTTTTAAGGTAGCTGATGTCAAGGTCGTCTTGTTTTTCCTAAAGACCTGGTAGACTAGCAGGAATTTGAAGTGCTCTGGAGACTTAGGGTATGTGCATCTTCCTGCAGGTGTGTAGTACTACCAGTAGAAGTCAAAATGGCATTCAAGGCATTGCAAGCCTTAGCTAGTTTGTGTCTGACTAGTAAGGGTCATAATTTATTACTTGGTGGTAGCTAATGTTTGAAAGAGTAGAAAGTAATTACTTTCTTTAAAAGTGCTTTATATAATTAAATCACAAATGTGTGAGTCATTAAAATTTTAGAGATATTTGTTAGAAGTTATTAGAGTATATCCAGAATGGATGCAACTCATGAGAGAGACTTAGTCTTAAAGATTCTGTACAGAAACAGAATTGAAATTAGTATTCTTCTTTATGGAGGACCAGTACCTGCTGTAAGAAAGGTGTTCTTACAGTAGCAACAATAAGACAGGATTTGGGATGCTTTTCCTGGAGGTAGAAGTTTGTGTTGAACTTACCTTCTTCCAGGGGCTTCCTTTGCAGTAATACACAGAGGGATGTGAAGAAACTATCAGCTGTTATTGAGGCAAAACAAAATGGGTTTAGGTCTTCCAAGGAAGGAAAAAACCCAAGTCTGTAAGTGTTGAGGGCAGTGATTTCTCCTTGCTATGGGAAGTACTGTTACACCCGTGAATCACAGAACGGTGGGGGTTCAAAGGGAGCTTTGAAGATGTTGTCCAACCCCCATGCTAATGCAGATATGCCTAGATGAGGTTGCACAGGAACGTGTCTGGGTGGGTTTTGAAAGCCTCCAGGGAAGAGGTCTTCAAATGCATGTCCCATAGTCAGATTTGAAGTGCCTTTTTGAGAAGTTGCTCAGCAGAGCACTTTTAGCTGTTGGGAAGAGTACAATCATGATTCTCTCTCTCAATACTGTCTGGTAACTTGGTTGCTTTACATTAGATTAATTAAGATACCATTTAGACATAGATAATGTGTCTTCTGCTGCAAAACACCATGCCAGATTCTTTTGAATATTATTGAGAAGGTGCTCCTGTGGCTGCTGTGAAATCAGGGCATATGTGGGGACGTCTACAGCTGTTGTCTTAACCGTTCCACCCTGAGTATTTTTAGTGCTAGCTCATCCATGTGAGCAGCAGTACAGCCTATACCTGCTGCTGTTAATGGCTTTTCACAGGAGGCAGCAGCAGCAGCGTGAATTTGACATGACTCCTGCCAGTTTCTCTGCTGCCCACAGAATCACAGAGAGCAGTGGGAACTGGCGAGAGGCTTGTTCCTTGCACTATGCTGCTGCTTGGCAAGGCTTTTAGCAGCAGCAGATGCCCTGGAGCTTTCTCAGCACTGACTCAAGACAACCTTACGTTGGTGTACGTTCAATTTGGATCATTGTCTTTGCAACCATGAGAAGGAAAACCATATTTTTTTCCAAACAAAATACCCAGTTTTTAAGTATGTGGCTGCCTCAGGGATTTATTTTTCACCTTCTCCTGTACATTTGGGAGTTGAGAACTTATTAATGCTGATGGATGGAACAAGTTTGTAAGCTGCTTGCAAAAGGGATATGCTCTTTCAGATGTTTGATCTACCTCCTGTACAGTAAGAGGGAGGGGTGATTTTTGGCTTGGCAATAGGCTTTGTCCTTTCTGTTGTAGATGCTATATAGCTTTTGAAATTGTTTTTAGTATGTATGCTGGTACATATCTGTTTATTTTATAGTCATATTTTTTGGAAGCATGATGTTATTATCAGAGTAGTAGACCTCTGCTGAATTAGATGGTTTTTGGTGCTTTGATGGCTAAGTACATGCAGATATTATCCTCTGTGGTGCAACTCTGTGGTTCTTCTCATCTCAAGATAAGAAAAATGTTGCTTTCCAGTTTTGGTTTTTGTGACAATGGTCACTTCCTTGATGAAGGTTTCATTATATCTTTATTTAGCTTAGAATGGCTCGCTGCTGCCTTCCTGCATTTTCGTGAATGTCATTCCCATATGGTTAGAAATGTCACAGCAAAATTTTAAAAGTACATTCGTAGTTCCCTAACAAATAGCTCAGTGTTGGTGCAGTGCAGGAGACAAAAACAATACTAGGGAACAAGAAGCTAAGTGTCAACCTGAGAAAACACAATAATCTTGTCCAGAGTACTTTAAGTTCTACAGCAGGAAAGTAGTAGAAGTTGTTGATGAATAACCTGGGAAGCAGCTTGGAGCTCTGAGGAAATGAGCCATTAAAAACTTTCTTTTAAAAAAATAAAATCTCTAGGAAAACTGTTTGGAAAATAATTATGGAATAGCCACCATTTCTTTAGTGCTTACTTAATTATTAGGTACTTTTTGTTTGTTTCTGGCCCAGTAATGTTCAATAACATAGCAGTTCCTTTAAAAAAAAACAAAAAAAAAACCTTCAACTGTAATGGCTTTAGTAGTATTTAGCTAAGAGCTGAAATTGTACTGAGAGTACATTAGGAATATTTTTGCTTTGGTTTAGCTGATCTCAAAATTCAAAGTAGTACATTACTTGGCATTTTTACTAAGTTATGAAGTAACTAAAAGATAAATCACTGCAATTTGTTCTAGGTACTGTAACTATAAAGTAGAAACACCTTGGCTACATGTTCTGAAAGTAAAATTAAAATTTAATAATTGTTCTTGTGATTAAGCTGCATAGGTATAGAAATATCTTTTAATTGAAGTCCATTTAATGTATATTGATGTCACTAGTGTTTTCAGTGGATAATGAACCTCATTTTAAAAAATCCTAATTGGAAGTGAAATTCTGATAAAGTGTAAGATCTCATGGTAGTTTAAAAATAATTTTATACAGAGGAGCACTGTACTTATCAGAAAATGGAAGTATAAATACATATTAAATATAGAAATAAAATTCTGATCTATCTTCATTCTTCTTTAATGGAGTTGTGAGAATAAGGGATATTGTTAGCATGAAGCTATGCTATCAGACGCTTCTTGGTTTTCTGATAACATTTGAAAAAACACTATCACACTTCTTTGTGGTTTTATTTGATCTGTTGACAATGCCTATTCAAAACCCTGCCTGATCTTTTAAAATAGTACTTTAAGTCAAGCTTGGAATGAAGAGTAGTTTACCATACAGCTGTGTCCCTGGGGAGGTCTTCACAGCAAAGCATCCTGTAGGTCTGGGCAGGGGCAGAGGGAGGAAATCAAGGACGACTTCATTTTTTGTAGGAAATAGGGAAATCTGGAATCAAATGCTTATGCATTCACTGTTGCTAGCTTATAATAATGGCTTCAATGTAAAAAAAAAAATAAAATTTAGAAATCTTTCGGAGAGCAAAATATATTTGAGGCCACAGCTTTGGATTTTAGTCACAACCCCAATCAGCCGTCCGCCGGCCCCGTTTCTGTGGGAGCGCTGGAACTGCAGAGTTGCGGTGAAGCGAAGGCTCCGACGGAAGAACGCCCAGTTCCCACGATTTTCCACCCGTGCGGGAAACATTGGCGGCAGTAGCGCGGGAGGTGGCAAAGGAAGAGTTAAAGCCGGCAGCACATGTCGGGAAGACCAGCCCGTTGGGGGTTAAACTGCGGAGTCTAATGGAATAATAACGGGTAGCACCATCTGCTGGCCTACTTCCGCAGAAGGAGTCAGTATTTTTAACGACATCTCTAATATTCATGCTGATGCATTTTGATGCTTTGTGCATTCATTTCTTTCTGTGCTTTGTTGGAATCCGGCTCCCCGCTTCCCGCCGTGGCTGCAGCCCCGCTCTGGAAGGCAGGCAGGCGGCTCCGGCCCTACCTGCGCCGGAGGATCTGTGGATGTGTGCTTGCCAAGGGAGGAATATGTTGATAAATCGCAACGTGTGTTTGTGGAGGGTTGTGCATATCTTGGCTGCAGCTCGCTAAATAGGCCATTTAGCAATCTTCTTTCAATGCTTTTCTCTTGAGCACTGCCTGGGGTGCTGAAAAAGCAGAGGGCAAGCCTTTGTCTGACGCCAAAAATGTCTTCAGTGAAGAGGCCAAGAGGAAGGGTAAGTGAAAGCCTGAATGAGTGGGAGGAGGAGGGGTTCTTTGGGCTAAAAGGCTAATGGGATTGAATAACCTTCCTTATTACTGGCTGCTGCTGCGGGAGCCGTGCTGCATCGCCATCTTGAGCTTGTTGCTGTTTTCTCGGGTCTTGGTTATTTGTTATAGCCTGTAGGCCTTAAGGTGGCATTTTAGAGAGGGATCCTGAACCCTGCCTCCTTCCCGGTGCTGCAGCCCTGCTGCGAAGTCCTTGATGAGGCACATATAGAAAATGTATCCAGTGAAGTGCACTGGATTTGACCAGAAAATGTGTTTGGAAATTCCTGGTGGCTCTTCTTCATGCTGTAGGCAGAGGCGCATTTACGGGTGAGAACATAACTGTTATCTGCTGGGTTTTTCGTCTGTTTGAATAGGAAATTCTTTCCATTCCTCAAAGGGGGAAGGGGGGAGGGGAGGAAAGCAAAACCATGTCTTCTAGGCTGTTGAAAAGAGAGGCCGATATTCTGAGTATTTCATTTGTTGTGTAAACAATTCTGCGTCGATGAAATGGTGATTTAAAAAACTGAAAATGAAAACAAGTTCGAAAATCTAACAGCCATTGGTCTTACGTTGATCTAAATAAAAGAAATACCGTTTTCTGATCTTCTTACGAAGACAGAGCTCTCGAATTTTAGGTTTGGTTTTGTCATTTTGTCTGTTTTATAATCTTGGGTTTTGTTGGAGCATCTGGTCTGTTTGGCACTGAGTTAGGCTTTTAGAGCTTTAATCTGTTTTCAGGTAACTGTGGTCCTGGTATCTTGGCAAAGGCGAAATACTGATGCTGTTACCTTTGGGAGGTATTTGCTTTTTCAGATTTTATAAGAGTAACATTTACTGGAGGTGTCTGTCAAATGTATGGGAATGATGCAAAGGTTAATGATTGGTGTCTTTAACTACAGAGGCGGAAAGAAGCTGAGAGGTTTTTAGAAAGATTTTTTTTTTAACTGATTTCCAGTACATGGATTGGTTGTTTAAAACCCACAATTGGTGCAGTTGTTCTGAAACCCACGCCATTCTGTGGTACAAACAGGATTCCTTCTTTTTTTTGTCTGCATGAGATCCTACCAATTTAAATCTTCCTTAAATACGTATCCAGATCAAAACCATTTGCACTTTCTCTTTCAAAACATGCTTATATTTTTTAAATGAGGTGATACTATTTACATTTTGTCTCTTTCTGCAGCCTCCTTCTAAGAAGACCGATGGTTCAGGATCATGTACTAAACTGCAGAATACCCAGGTGAGGGCAATGTCTGAAAAGAAGCAGAAGAAAAAAGCAGACTTGGAAAGTAAACAAGAGAAGGCAAATCGCATAATATCGGAAGCAATTGCAAAAGCGAAAGAGAGAGGAGAGAGAAACATTCCCAGAGTAATGAGTCCTGAAAACTTCCCCAGTGTTTCAGCTGAAGGAAAAGAGGAAAAGAAGGGTAGAAAAGTTAAAACCAAACCGAAGGACAAGGAGAGCAAAAAACCGAAAACTGTTTCCTCATCCAAAATTAAAGAGAAAACAAAAATTGGGTAAGTAGATTAAAATGTTGTCTTACTTCTCTTCAGATTGTAAATCCTTGATTAAAATGAGAAGTGCTTACTGATAATGAAATGTTCTCTTCCACTGCCTACACAAAATTCTTCCTGATTAAGTCCATATGTGGACTCTCTCATTCAGGAACAAGAGCACTCTGTTTTCTGTTGAGATACAATCATTTTAGGGCTGTGCTTTTGAAGGGAATTATTTTAAATTCATAGCCTACAATATTCTATACTTACTTTGAAGCATGAACAAGACCAAAATATCTTTCATCTAGTGTTGTAATCAGTTCTGAGTTCAAATTAATTTTATCTGATGCTATAAATGGTCTCTTTATCAGTTTTAGCATGTATCTTCAATACAGTACCCATTATAAACTGCATAGGGAGAAACGGAAAGCTTAAGTAACTTGTTAGCAAGTGAATATTCGTAGAGATATCTTATGTATCAAATTAAAGTGCGTATTGGAAAACTTGTTTCGTAAGCACTTTGTAGTCTTGTGCTATCAATTTAATCTGCCCTCTTAAAAATGTAGACTCAGCTGGGTCAAGCTGAGTGGATACCTTGGGATAAGAAGCTTTCAAAAGACATAAAATGTTAGAGTGCTCTGAGGAGAGAGATTCAGTAGGTTGAGTGTCTCCTGACACTAGAGCTAACCTAGTTCTCCTCTGCTGGTCAAGGAAAGAGTGTAGTTTCCAATGTTAAGCAAATCAGCCAGGACTTGGAATGGAAATCTTAGCTACAGTCTGATTTTTGTTTTTTTAAATCCATGCTCTCTTTGCAGTAACAGAAATATTAACTGGCATATCTCTCCAAATTTAAATGTCTCATATACATATGTGTGTTCTCAAGTGTATGGAGCAGAAATGAATGTTCTTTTAATCAGCCCATTTCTCTACTGTTTTTTTTAAGCTTTTTTTTCTCTAGAGATCAACATTTTTCTTACATGTTTGAAGTAAGCAACTTCCTTGAGAAGTTACCGTTTAGTGAAAAGGTTACTGCTCTGAACTCAGCTTGATTTTCTTAATGTGAACTTTTGTGGTCTTCTTTCTCCTCTGGTAATGGGTTGGCATATAAATGCTGCTCATAAAGTTCCTTAGCACACTATATAGAGCTTGCTTTTATTTTTTTCTTTGAAGTGGAATTTTGGATGTGTATTTCCAAAACTGTTTTCACCTTATGTGACTCTCTGAATTTACTCATGTTCTATAACAGGTTCTTTTTTTTTTTGATCTGTCTCATGAGAAGACTTACATACTAGTGTCAGTTTCTTGAGGCTGTATGTGAATTGCCCTTACTGGAATTTGTATTCATTTTTTTGGGTAATTAAGAAAACCTGCAAAAAATATAATCCTTATGATATACTACATAATTTCCATGTTATTTTTCCTTGCCTTAATTAGAAAAGTGAAATAAGTTGCTGCCTTAAGTTTATACTTATGCACTCAGTTTTCTTCTTGAAACACTTAGCTGTGTGCGGCAGTTAGGGTCAGCTTTCAAGATTTCATGAAACAGCATCAGTTGAGAAATAAGCATTTCTCAAACTGTTTTTAGCCATAATATTTGTGTTTGATCCAAAGTATACTGAGGCTACTAGAAAAGTTCCCCTTTAATTAAGTATGGTGGACTCCTCATAATTTTTGTATTGAACTGTGAAGATTTACCTCCCCGTTATTTACCAGTTTAATCAGCTAAAATGCCCCAGTATTCCTCTGTTAGCAATCATGCTGCCAGGTATTGCTTTAACTATGTGGGACATTCATGAAGATTTAGGAATCAGATCCTGTTGAATAGCAATGAACAGTCTTCTAGAGCCACATATCAACATTCTGCAGAATTGAGAGCAGTAAGCCAAATGCTTTAAGGCATCCACATACTTCATTTTTGTATTGATACAACTTCATGTGTTGCTACACTGTGTTAGTGCTTTTTTATGTTAGTCATATAGAATATTAAAATATGAGCTCTTTAGCAAAGAATATATTGTGGTGGTGTGAAGAGCAGCAATTGCAAGAAGGCCTTGATAATGATTCTTTTTAAAGAGTAGTGTTACCAAACTGTTTTGTATGCAAATGTAACTATTGATCCTATGTAAGAAAAATATTTGGTTTAGACTGGATATACTTGTCTTTTCAAAGGCAGTTAAAAATTGTGTGAATAATAAAATGTAAATTCATTTAGAGAAATAAAAGCCCTTATTAGTTATTGAATTTAGGAGCCTAAACAACTCTTTTCCTTTCTTATGAATAAAATAATTCTTAATCTGAGCACATTGTGGAAATGATTATGTCAAAACACGAGTTGATACGTTGCTTTTTATCTTAAGTGGAACAAACTGGCTGAATTTTAGAAGAAAATTTTACCATGTTAACATAACACATTTTAAAGACAAGTGCTATTTTTTGGCTAGTTGGGGAAGGGAATACCTCAATTCTGTGCAAAATTTTGGTTTTCTCTAGGAAATGAGGATTTTTAAGATGTCTTTAAAATGGAATTTAAAAACTCTTTCTACTCAGGGAGAGGAACTTTTTAAAAATAAAGCTATATATATGACATTGCTTGCATTTAAGTAGGAAAACAGTCACTGAAATGTCGGGGTTGGAAGGCACCCCTGGATATCATCATCCACCCTCTCTGAGAATGCAAATTTGCCTAGATCAGGTTGTGCAGGAACACGTCCAGGCAGGTTTTGAGAGTTTCCATAGAAGGAGACTCAACAACTTCTCTGGGCAGTCTGTTCCAGTGCTCCGTCTCCTTTAAAAACCACAACTTTCTCCCAGCCCTATCTTCATGATCTCCACTATTTAGGTATTTATATGTATTGATAAGATCCCCTCGAAGTCTTCTCTTTTCCATGCTAATAAGCCCTAGGTCCCTCAGCCAGTCCTTGTAAGAGAGATGTTCCAGTCCCCTCATCGTTGTTGGACTATTCCTAGTAATCCCTTATCCCTCTTGAACTGAGGAGTCCAGAACTGGACACAGTACTCCAGCTGTGGCCTCAACAGGGCAGAGCAGAGCTGGGGAGAACCTTCCTCAACTTGCCAGTCACTCTCTCTTTTTAATGCACTCCAGGGAAGAAAATCTGAAGACAGTTCAAAGTCTGTCTTTGCTTTTTAGAAGTTCCACTGTGGTGTGTCCATTCCAGATGAGTATCCTTCTAGTTGTTTTTTTTCCTACCAGAAATGCATTTAACTGGCAGTAACTGCTGATGCAGTTTGGATGTAGCATGGACTTGTGGACTTGAGAAGATCAGAAGTTAGATATTTCAGGTGTCTCCTGTTTAATTTGGAGGCTAATAAGGAGCAGAAATAGTAGAAGCTACTAAAAAATATGTTGGGGTTTGGTTGTTTTTGGAGATGTTTGGAGAATGGTTCTCATCTGCTAGCACCAAATGTAGCCTGTCCAGTCTGAACGTAATTGTACCTTCTTTAGTCTGGCACTCAAACAGCAAATTCTTACTTAGACTGTGATTATAAACTTTGCTGGAATCTTAGAAGGGTCCTGTCACTGTAGCATATCCTGGGTGGCACATCCTGTATTGCTCTTCAGAAGCATATGTGGAGTTAACAGTCGTCCCTCTGTGAAAATTATATCCTAGGCATGGGGATGTTGTAGAGGTTGCTGAAGAGACCTAGTAGCCATCAGTAAGAATTGAATGTGATACAATGTAACTTTTACTGAAATGGAGTAGCCCTCATTCATCTAGGATCAAGAGTAGTTTTTAACTGCTGTGTTTTGGTGTAGAGTATTGAGTGGATAGGAGGATGATAATGATTTAGAAGCAAGTGTCCCCCCCACTAATTAAAAATAATGGGTACATACTATTTACTAAAAATTGGTACGTATGAGAGCCTCATGCTAACCGTTTGTGTCACTGAATTGTTCCTCTGAAATCTGCATTTATAGCAAAAAACAATGGCATGATTCTGTCTTATTTATCATTGCTAGTTAGAAATTACTAGCAGTTAATTACTAGGCAGGCTGTTATTTCTTTCTGAAGGTGGGGATTAAGACTTTTAATCCTCTGACATATTGAAGTCAAACAAATGTCTGTTAATTTCATTCAAATGGTTTAGAACTGGGTTCAGTTAAGTTTCAGTGCCACAAATATTTGTGAAGATGACTGAACTCTTCTGTTACCAAGAACGTTGTCAGTCTATGACAAATTATTACAAGAAAGCATGTATATTATATTTAGTGTTGCCAAATTAAGTACTCACTTTATGCATTTATTACTGATTAAATTAACTTCTTATATGTAACTTATTTCACAATTTTCCTGAAGACTGCAGAACCACTTTTAATATCTTGGCTATTTACCAAGGCACACTGATATTTAAAAATGTATTTAATATTTTTGCTTAGACCTTGTTTCCACTTACTGATTTTTTTTTTAACTGATCATAATTCTACTTCTCCCGTTTAAGGTAGTGCATATTTAAACTAAAATGTCTGCGTGCCACTTGATATGAAGGACAGAAGAATTATGAGTTTGTGAACATTCTGTTGTTCAAAAAAGTGGATTGGCATTTACGTTTTATAGCTCTCACTATATTTCCACCTACTCAAACATAAAATTAAATATCATGGCCCTGATGAAAAGCAGCAGCTCTGCATTGGTGATGTAAAGGACAATATCAGTAGACTACCTGTAGGAATTTTTTTTTCTTTGCCTAATTTAAATAAATAAATGCCCCAAATCCTAATAATTCAGTTTACAAAAGTTTAAGGTAGGGTAAGTCCTTAAATTCAAAACTGATTTCTGTTATCAGAAATGACTGTGGTGTTTCAAGTCCAAAAGAACAATAGTGATTTTTTTTTTTTTTTAATTGACCCTTGAATTACATAGTAATGAATCCAGCAAGTTCTGTGTGGTCTTGTTCACTACTCAAATGAGCAAGTGTCTTTGTTGCTGTGAAGTAGCTCTCACTGCTTACAAGACAAAGCATTTTTAGGACCCAAGATGCTGACAGAAAATCTTTGTATGATCACTTACTGATTTAATATTGTTAAGATGGCTTGAAACCTTTTGGAACTCAGATAGCAAAAGAAGACATGGAGACTGGGGTAGGAAGGAAGTGATTGACCTGTTAGGCTGGTTGTGTGTTGTTTAAGTTTAAATGTATAGGGCTCAAAGTGTATTTCCATTTTGAATATTCTTGTATTTTGTGTAAGTCAGACAGATAGATGTTGGCTAGGAGAATTGCACTGAAAGGGGAGAGATGCTCAGTGAATCTTTTTGTTCTGTTAGACCATAAACTTCTTTTGTGATCATTAGAAATGACTCACATGCAAAATGTCATAATCTTTCTGGGATGTCTTTTCATGCACTGGGTTTAAGTTTTTAGTGGAGTTTTCCCTGCTCCTGAACTCTAGTTTTGGTGCATAAGTTGGGTCATAAGTTTCTATGGGAAAATAAATTAATCTAAGCATTGTCTTACCAAATAAATAACTAAAGACTCGGCTATTCTCTTGCATTATTACTCTAATATTGTATGAGCTTGAAATGGCTTCTGGTTTTGATAAAGCTATGGGAGTGTTTTAAAAATCTGTGCACAACCCAAAAGTTCCGAATTTCAAATACGATCTCTTCATGGCCACTGTTTGGAAATCTTTGAAAATTGTTCTTTATAATTTTAAAGCTTGTCAAACTGCTAAAAACTCTTCAATCACATTCTCTGCTACCAAGCAGAAAGGGAATGGAACAGAATCTTGTTGGTTCTTAATTTATAAGAAAAAAGTTGCAGTGCTCCTCAGATAGTGGCTCTGGCTGGCCTTGCTTCAAGTCTTATGTGGATCTAAATAAGATGAGAAGTCTTGTGCAAAGGATCAGAAGTGATAATAGCTTATGAGATGGCTTCTCTTTGAGCTTTCCCATGGGCATAAGTTTATCAATGTCATCACTTCAGACTGTGATTATAGAATGGAATATGTGTTGAAGAAACCTATGTTACTGTATGTAATAAGATACATTTAAAGTTTTAGAAGGCAAGAGAAAGTGAAATTCCAGTGAAGTCTACAGATATTTTGTATTCTGTCTCCACAGTGTGCTTCTTCCTTTTCATAGAAACAGAATAGATAGTTGCTGTGCAGAACAGTTTGTTTCAGAGTGTGAAAAGGAACTTTAGCCAAAGAGCTCTACACTTTCATGCAGAAATTTATAAACTGGCAAGAGAACTTGCCCTCCCAGTGGAAAATTTTTCACAGAATTGATAAAGTTTACAAGCATCTGAAAATCGTTGTTTTCACATAGCAGATTTTTAAAGAAGTTTTTGGCCAAAATATGAGCAGATTGCATTTTTACTAATAGAAATGCATGACTTTAGCACTGTCATTCGGCAGTTTTCGATAGTGAGAAGCATTGTGATTTTGGGCACTGGATCAGAAAGAAGTGAAACTGCATTTATTCCTCTGATTGGCATGACATCCCCACAGAGGAGGAAACATTCTGATCTGCAACGTGTAGAGAAGGTGTCAAAATTTCAAGGATATTCTTGTCAAGAAGTACTGGAGTAGGGAATGCAAGATCAGGATAAGACACAGAAGCTGACAGAAATGGAATATTATATGTAAGATGGTAGTGGCAGAGCAAGAGGTGAACACAAGGAGGGGGACTGCAGAGAATAAGAGGAAAAAATGCGCAAGGAAAGATGTAGCTAGAGCAGTCTAAAGAGTCATGTTGGACAAATACTTGAGAATCTAAGTGTTAAAACCCCTGATTTCTAATCAGAGACTGAAAAAAAGGGGGGTGAGGGGGAAAACCCAAGCAACTCTTGAAGATAGTTGGAAAACCAGAGAGTTCTTTGCTGAAATTATTTCCTGTAATTATGAAACGTTTTGTAAGTAATACTGAAACTAAGAAAACCAAATGTAAAACAAGGACTTGAGGATCAGAATTTACTTCTGAACAAACAGCTGTGAACAAGCAGGATTTGTGATAGTGCTTACTGCAGCTGAATTTCAACATGCATTCACTAGTGCCATTCACTTAATATTAGTGGTAAGAAATACGAGCATGAGAAACATTTGGGTTGGCTTGTTGGTTTTTTTCTAACCTTTCCACTGAACGTATCTAGGGATTCAATAATGAAAAATGGTGAAAATGCTCATTGCGTTGTGAAATATATATGTAATCTTGTCTGTAAGCCTTGATGCTCAAACCACTCATTGCATGTGGTAATTTAAGATGTAATTTGTGTGTAGTGTGTTAGTTTGGACATAGTAAGTATGTGCTAGCTTTCTTACTTGAAGAGTAGCAGAGAGAAGCACATGATGATGTACAGTTGTTTCAACCACTGCCTTCTCTCATCAGCTTCTCAGGTGGCAAATATATTTGATGCTACTTTGATATGTGTTGTCAGTACTGAGACTGAGTTCTTGTGTTTTATTTGTTCGGTACAACAGCAGAGTAGACTTTGATGCTGGAACCTTTACCTCATTTTCTGATACACTGATCTGATAATTAGGTGCTAGATAAAATATGTGTTGTAGGACAGCTCTTTATCTGTGATTTTTATTGGATGGTGTGTCATAATTTTGCAATTATGCTACTGAAAATATATTTGAAGAGGAGTCTTTAGTGTGTTTCAAACATGGAAAAATAAATATTTTGACATCCTTTAGTTAAAATTAAATCAGATGAACTGGGACCATGATTTCACAGCATAACCTTTAAATCTGAACAAAGAAGTAATTGGTACTTTTTCATTAGAATTTAAATGATTTATTTAGCACGATGTTGGCTCTCAACATATTCTGAGAGGTGCTCAGATTTCTTATAAACTGTGCAGTTTTGAATACAGTTTCTCATATTTATATTTTTAAGGGGCAAAAAGTAATCATGCAGTTCCCTTCTACCATCTTAAACATGAAGTTTTGTGTGTCTTACTCCTTTTAATGGCTTTATATTGTTGCCCGTAGCTAATTTTTGAAATAAAAATAAGAGAAGACATAGTTGCAGTGAGAAATTGTTCATAATAAATTATGTACTGTCATCACCTGCCAAGTGGTATTTATGCTTTGTCTAGTTTGTCATAGTTAGTATAAATGTTAGATTTTACATCTCGCTCACACCTTTATAGGTTAAGTATGATACAGAGGAGTTTGTGATCGCGAAGTAACTGCTTGCCTATAGTGCTCTTAGTACTAGGAAATGCTATCTGCTGTGAAGTTGTAACTTTCTGTTTGGAGAAGTATGTTTTCTGACAGTGATGCTCTCTGAGTTTTATATTAAGAGCAACACAGGAATTTCTCGTGGCTGTGCTGTTATTGTAATCTTGACGTAGACTAATATATGACATCCACTTAGATGTTGTTGTTTTTTTTTTCCTAATAGAAAGCTAGTCATCACACTGGGTAAGAAGCAGAAAAGAAAAAATGAATCTTCAGATGAATTGTCTGATGCGAAGCAAACTCCACAGCGGCCATTGAAAGATGAAGACTCACAGGTAAGCAGTCAGAATTTTTCTCTTTTAAATTTGCATGTGTTGTTATTTCTGCAGGTCTTCTTCACCATCCCCCCTCCAAATAGTTAATCCTTTTGACACAGTGACTGTTACTGCCATATCTAAAACCTTAACATGATCAGCTACTTTTCCCAGTTTAAAATCAGGAAGTCAACTGTTTAGAGTCCCATTTTCTTTAATAGGGCGTCAATGCCCTAGTTACATTTATTTCATTTCAGTGCAAAGTCCATAGATTTGAGAATATAAGTGCTCATCTGTTTAGGTGGCAGTTAGAATTTATCTTTACTTTGGCTGACTTTGTGGGGGAAAAGTAAGGATAGCCTCATGGGAGGGACATTTATCAGTGAAACTTGCTCTTCAAGAACATTTAAAAGGCTTATTTCAAAATATACTGTTCTCAGCTTTGCTTCCATGGAAATGGATAGAATAATTTTCTTTGAGTTGTTTAATCTCAAGGCAGCAATCATAACCTGCTAATAGAGGCTAGCTGCTTGTGGAATGCTTGTGAAGGAAGTGCTGGATCAAGAATTCAGATGATGGTGCATTCCTTTGAGGAGTATCTCCCTTGTAGCTTACTTTCTGCAGTTTTTTCCATGTGTTTCCTTGGCATAGCAGTAGCATAGGTGATTATTTACGGAGCTTATAAAAAAGGAAGTATGAATTATTTGTAAGAGATGATATCCTATTTGTGTGTATGTTAGTAACAGAATTGTAAATTTCTTGCTTCAGGATAAATTGCATTTAAAGAAAGGTTATATGTGGGAAAATGCACGGGTTTCTATCCTGTGATAATTTCATCCATAGAGATGAAAACACTATTTGAAATAATATGTTGTTGAATTAAAGTTAATTGCATTATTTGATGACAATGCCAGAAAACAGTTATGAGAGTCTGTATTGACATTTAGTATTTCACAGACCTTAATTCTGGGGAGAAAAAAGGCATCAGAAGCCATTTCCCAGAATGACTTCATTAACTTAAGTGATAGCTTGTCTTAGGTAAAAGTTAGTTGGAAGGAAGCATAAAATATTTATCAGGTTATTTGTCTTGGTGTGGGAACTTCATTTAGTACACTGAAGTGGGTGAAAGCTTTGGTGGTTCTCAGATACTGTAATTTATTGATAGTATTCTATCAATTTGTAAAACAAGTATATTAAAGGAGATTTTTTTGGGGAGGATTTTGGATATTTGACTTTTAGCAGTGCAAGGATCATGTTTAATTCTACTGTGGATAGGGAGTCATGTGATCCTGGCGCAGAGGGAACAAAAGGCAGAGATAATAGTGTGGCATGGGATAGAAAAACAATTATGCTGCAAAATGCTACAATAGTGCCCCGTCTGTCTTGCAAGGAGTTTGGGAGAAATATAATACTGAAGTCAGAAGTTGCTTTAATGCATGAGTTCATTCTCTCCTTAGTTTTAGAACATTTTCATGATTTGATTATGCTGCTGCAAATAGCTGTCTATTTATAAGCTCTGGGGGGGGCAATCTGAGGTCTTTCCCCCCACCCCCCTGCCCTAGTTAATTTTGTATGTTTAGTTTCACAGTGAGTGTCTTGCTTAAATATCTTGATTTATTTATTGGGAAAATGTGTGGTGCTACTTTATTTTGAGTCTTAGAGCATATGTTTGCCATGCTTCTCAGCTCAGGGAAATACTGTTTTCAGACAGCTGAGGTTACATTGTTAAGTTTTGTTAACACTTCATACTTAAGAAGAGACGCGGGGAGAAAGGCTGAAAGTGCCAGGTAATGCCTCACTAGGTTTTCAAAAATTCAACAAATACTTAATGAGTAAGACTTGAAGCTGGTTCCTAATCCTCCTTTACCTAATTCATACATAATTTTCTACTGTTCATACTAGGTGGCTTTTGGGAAAGAAAACAACAAAAAAAAAACAAAACAGGAAAGGTGGGAAAAAACCACACACAATCCCCAGTTCAACTTCTGTTAGCAAACTATTTTTAACTACAATGCAATATTTTATGTCACTTTAATGTGTCGGTTTAAATCTGAAGTTTCTTTTCTTGTTAACATCTCATCCCACACACACTGCTCCTGTGCTGCAGTCTTACTGTTACTTGATACTTGCTCTACAGAGGCCTGTTGTTTCCACAGGATTTGGAGTTTTGTACTATTCACAGCTTCTCCTGATTACTACAGTTTGTTGCAACCAATAGTGGCATTCTATTAAGTGTTGGCTTTCAGTTTTACATATGCCTGAAGTGTTGCTTAGTGTCGCAAAACTTGGAATTCATGTTAAAGTATTTGGTAAAACCTGTGTGTTAATTCTCTTGCATACAGAAGAGAAGATCAAATCGTCAAGTTAAAAGGAGAAAATATGCTGAAGAAGGAGAAGGAAAACAGTCAGAGGAAGAAGCTAAAGTTTCTGTGAAAATCAAGAAGAATTCTGCTCCTTTACCTGCTGAACAGCCTTTACAATTATTTGTGGTAAGAACTGCACTATTCTGTATGAGAACTTCCCATTTCTTTCAAGTAGATCAGTGGTTAAATCTTATAATTTGGAAGTAATACATTCTCATCACTAAGTCATAGTTTGTTTAGTTGTAGTCTTGCTGGGACCTTGAAAACTGAAAGGAATGGGTTATTACTGCTTGGTGGTTGCTTTTTTTTCTGTTTTAAGTATTCATGGACTTAATTGAAGTTAAGGATGAAGACTAATGGATAGGTTTATCACAAAGAATGTGCTGGGCTGTGTAGGTGTATGGAAAAAAAGCAGTATGCTGTTATTATCATGACTCTCAGAAGTATGAAATAGAGGCTGTGAGGAATCTGTCTTAACCAGGATTGTTACAAGGGGTATTCATCCCTCTTTTCCCTGCTTCATGTTTGCACTTTGCTATTTCACTTGCACTTATGCTTACTGTTGAGCCATCTTAGGTGTGGCAAGATGGAAAGAAGTGTTCATGGAGATATTTGTAGGAGTGACAGGTTGTAAGGGAATAAGATAGTAATATTTGGAAACTTAGACGAGAGACAAGGTGACTTTCTGTTGGAATCAGACTTGTAAGTTTGGCTCTTTGTCTCTGAACCACAGCTTCAGTCTTGGCAAAGCTTAAGTCATCCCATATCTGTGTCACACCTGGGCCCTGCTGCAATTCCCAGGCACAACCTTGTCTGCCCGATTCCATAGCATGTGTGTTATCTAGGTCGAGAGTAAATCTACTGAGTTTGTCACATGCTGGTTATGTTTTACTACTTTTTTTTTAAAAAAAAACCTGTCTACCAGAGTCCTTAATTCTCCATTATCTGTCTAATGAAATTCTGGGCATCCATTGCATCAGTTGAACTCAATACAGTGTTCACAGAGAGCCTATGTTTGGAAAGTATCAGAATCTCCATTGTTTGCATTATTAGTGTGTTTAGCAGATGAGCATTGCTCCTCATGCTCTTTGGAAGTGCCAGACTTACTATATTTCAGCTTGTATTTTTTTTTAATTATAGGCTTGGATTTTAAGTGTCAGTCCCAGACTGTTAAAAAGAATGCTACAGATAGAGGTCAAATTTGTCATCATTATTGGTCTTTTAACCATCCACTTGTATTTGAAAGTTTTATTGCCTGACCAGTTCAAAGAGGTGGCATTTACTGCATTGTTTTCCTGCTTTCATAGGAAAACCCAAGTGAAGAAGATGCTGCAATTGTAGACAAAATCTTATCCTCCAGGGTAACAAAAAAAGAGGTAAGTGATTGTTATGGGATAAAGTTGCTTATTTGGACAAGCAATTAGTATCTGCCACTTTACATTTCTCCTCAATTTCCTTTCCTAGATATCTGCTGGGATGACAGTAGAAACAGAAGAGTTTTTTGTAAAATACAAGAACTAGTAAGTATTTTAAAATTGTTGCACTGATGGTGTTAACTGAAATTAACTACCACATTTTGTGCTGTAGCAACGTATTTTTTGAGGATAATCCAGAACCAGATTTTGTCAGCAGGACCTAAATGACTGAAGCAAGTTTTGGTTTCATTAATTTAGATCAGAGCTATTTTGTGAGCCTAGATTAGATTTACTGTTAGGAGAGGTTGATGTAGGAGTTGATCTTAACTGCTTAAAAAGAAAAAGATTTCTAATAATATAAATTATTTTACATCAGAAGCAGCAAATAAAAAATGGAACTTTCTGCTGTGTTTTTCTATTTTAAATTTCATACCTATATTCCTGTCACTGCTCAGTTCTTGATGCTGAAAGTTTAAGCATATTTTTAGCTTTACATGTGTGAAAGTTTTTGTTAGATTCTTGCAAGTAAGTGAATTTATTTTTTTTTTTGGAGACTCTGTATGCACATGTTTCTGGAGCCTGTTTAAGTCTTGTCTCTGAAAGGGTAAAGTCTGCCTCTTATTGTGGGAATGAGAAGAAGCCAGCAATAGCTCTCTTCTGTTTCTAACATATCTTCAGAAAGCTTAAAAAGTGATTAAAATGTATTAAAGAGCAGGTGTGAGGAAGAAATAGTGTGCCCTTTTGTCAAACCCAAGTAGCTGCAGAAAGGCTCACTTGGGGTGCAATTACAGGGTGTATGTACTGCTGCTCAAGCATCCTTCTTCCTTTGACTCTGTTACTTTGTGCTTCTCTCCCAGTCCAATCTGATGACATGATTTTATTATTTTTTGCCTTGGACTCTGATTCTCCTCATAGATCTCTTAATGGGCTCAGCTGTAGTTAAGCAGTTACCTGTGAGGTACATGAAGCTAGAATCCATGTATTAAATACTTTTTATCTCTGGATACTTTCTGATGGCCTTTAAGTGAAATTCTAGTTTATAAAATATATTGTGTATTTTAAAAGATAGTAAGCTTTTGCTTTCACTTACATGTGAATTCCAACTCTATTTTAGCTCTTATCTCCACTGTGAGTGGGCCACAGAACAACAGCTTTTAAAGGATAAAAGAATCCAGCAGAAAATAAAACGATTCAAACTAAGGCAAGCACAAAGAGCTCACTTTTTTGCAGATGTGAGTATGAAATACACAATTGAAAAAGCTTTATTTATTTTTTTCCTGTCTTGTAAAATTGTGATTGATACATTGCTTTTAAATACAAGAGCTGTAAAAACAGTAAGAGATGAGCCATTGTGGGTGGGGTTTTGATTGTAAAGGTTCTCATTTTAAGAGGAAAGTCTTCTGGGGTCACTGAACTAACCTGACTTAAATGGTTTAAAATCAGTGGTAAAAAGGGGAAAATTATGTTAGTATGGCTAGTTTCTCTACTACATGACTTTTCCCAAGACAGCACTTCATCCCTAAGTGATTCCATTTTCTACTCTCATGTCAGATCTCTCTTCAGTGGCAGTTGCCAAAAAAAGGAGGAGGAGGGGGTTGGAATTTTAAGTTGCATGCAAAAGCTTCAGTAGTTTCCAACTACTAAATTCATTTTGTATATGATAAGATCAAGTATTAGCATATATATATATATGAGTTTTTTTTGTCATTCTATGGATTTTATTAATCTTGCATTGCAGATGGAAGAGGAACCTTTTAATCCCGACTATGTTGAAGTAGACCGGGTATTGGAAGTATCCCTTTGTGAAGATAAGGACACTGGTGAGGTAAATACATCTTACAGGAAGTTAAGAAGATACATTTCCAAATGGTGTTTGAGGATTGTAATTTCAACAGATGTCAGAGTAACACCTTAATGACCTTAAGCTTCAATAGTAGTTTTTGACACGCTACGATCTTGTGCTTTCCTATGCTGGCTGTGTATTTCAAATTAGAAATCAGATTGCAGTGGCTTATTTTCGATAGCATTAATAGGCCATAGTACACAGAGATTTACTTGTGTGTAAATGGGATTGAGATGTACTCCAGGGGTCTACAACAAGTGGGAGAGTATAAGAAGCCAAGGATAAGCTGGGGTGTAACAAGACTCTAAACAGAACACTTCACAAAGTAACAAAAATTTGCATGTTCCCAGCTCTCATGTAAGCTAGCTACGCAGATAGTAAGGCATACTAACAGTCTGTATACTAAATTAAAAGCTGATAACATTCAGAATTTTCTTCTGCAGCCTGTTATTTACTATTTAGTAAAATGGTGTTCGTTGCCATATGAAGACAGTACGTGGGAGCTGAAAGAAGATGTAGATCAAGCAAAAATAGAAGAATTTGAACAATTGCAAGCTTCCAGGCCTGACTCAAGGAGATTGGTAAAATTATATCTAATTTACTTGTCTATCTTGGTAAATTTGATTTGGTTTTCCTACCTTGAAACTTTCATATGAATACCTGAGGATTATTGGCGTTCTGTGTAAGGGATCTGTGTGCCTTGTTATGCAGGAATAACAATATTTGCAGGCAGGCATGGATAAATGTTCTCATTTATTTCTTTGTTAAAAAAGAAATTGTTTTCTTTAGGGAAAAATAGAAAGTGCTGTAACCACACATAGTGGCTAACATAAGATCTAAACACCAATAAGAGGAGAAAAGATAATAAAAGTATAAACATCCTTCTGTGGAGAACAGAGCTAAGCCTGGTTTTGACACTGAAAGCAGTCAGCAAATTATATCTGTCAAACAGATGCCATAATTACTTCCTGCTTTTGTTTTCCTTCGTGTCATAAAAGGGTAGCTGAAAGGAAGAAAAAAAGAAATCTTTGAATTATCAATCTTCTGTCTTGTAGAGAAGGAGAAAACAAAATAGTTCTATTTCAAATTGTCATGGTCAGATGTGGCCTGCCTGGTGTATCCCAACACTTGTTCTAACTTACTTTTGCATAACTGAATATGCACAGTGTTCTGGTTTGCAGGCTTTGGGTTTTATTTTAACAGTTTTTCTATCTACAGATAATGACAATAGTCATGATTAATGTCTTCATATTAGATTTAGCTAATTTTTCTTAACAGTTTTTTTTTTGTTTTTTTTTTAATCCTGCATTTTGGGAAGAAGGGCTTTTGTACCCCTCTGTTACCTTATTTGGCTGTGAAAGAAAAAGATTATTAAAGCACAACTGTGCAACTGACAGTCATCTTAGCATTAGCAACAAGTACTTTTCTGTTTCAGGCCCCGGCAAGTACAAGAAAGTATTTGCTGACGGCAGCCCTGCGCGCAGGAGCGTGGCGGCTGCGGGTGTGGGGGAGTGGACAGATGGTGGCGTGTGGGTGAGGGGAGGAAGCCACAGCTGCTGGGGAGGGACAGCTACTGCTGCTCAGAGACCTGATGTCAGGTGATGCTGACGTTGGCAACTGAGAGATAGAAAATTCAAATCTAAAATTCAGAGTTGCCAGATAAGGCCACATGAGTCTAGAGTGAATGCAAGCTTTTATAAATACTGAGAAAGAGGAGGGAGGAAGTGCAGCTGATCAGAAAACCTCTTACTAAAAATATTTTGCTTGAATGTGTGAGTTTGTTCATGTTGGGATGCAGAAGCTTTCCTAAGAGAGTATTTTCTGTTGGAATCCTGCTTAACATCAGTCAAGAACTTCATATTTCTTTGTTGCCTGCCAGGATAATGAGCAGCCTTTTGAGACTTGAGGCTTGGGAGCTAGGGGAGGGTGTGTGTGTATTTGTACAGGTAGTCCTTGGATTTCTTTTGGCTTGTCAGGGATATTAATAAGGTACACTTTGATACTGTTCCGGTCTGGTTGGTCATGTCCTCTGTAGCATGATCCTGCCTATGCTCGTTCTGTGTTTAACCTGATCCCTTGGAGAAAGCAATTCAGGAAACTGAACTGCTCGCAAGTCTCTTCTGTTGTGTTGCTTTTTTTATTTGCAGCTCTGGTGTTGGCTTCATGAGCTAAGTAAGTGTGAGACAGCCATCAGCAGTGACCAGGAAGTACTGCTGAAAGAAAAGGGCAGGATTGCAGTAACTCAGTGTAGATTGTTCAGATGGCTTCAAGAGGGATAGTATCAGTATCTGGAATTACTCAGACTTTGGGGGTTTTGGTTATCTCAAACAGTCAGTTGACTCTTGTTGTGAGACTGCTGTTCATAGAGCTTCCATAGGGAAACTTCTGAGTTTTCTGTATAAATTAATTAATGTTTCAAATTACCAGTGCCAAGATATAAGTGTGCTTAGCTTTAGAGATAAGTTGCTTCGTATTATTACAGTATCGTTTTAACTTTAAAATATTAATTTATATAGAGTAATAAATACAAATCTCATCTTTCTGTGGACTAGTAATTAGTAAGCAAAGTTAACAGCAACATTTTCATAGTTTTAAAGTTGAATAATTACATTTTAAATGTAAAATACTTAGGAAATAGTGGGTTGAAATGTTTTGGAAAAATGAAACTTCTGCAAACTTGCACATGTATTAATCTTTCCCTTAAAGGACCGACCACCTCCAAACTCCTGGAAGAAGATAGAACAGTCCAGGGAATATAAAAATGGCAATCAGCTCAGGGAATATCAACTGGAAGGACTTAACTGGCTTCTGTTCAACTGGTACAATAGGTATATGCATGGAATTTTTTAATGTTAATTTTAAACCACGTGGAATGTATCAATGTTACCAGGGATGAATACAGTTTTAACTACGCTTCTCTGCTTATAACTAAAAATAGTGTAACTGGAAAAAAAACCCAAATTTCTTCTCCTTTGAGTGTGCAGGTATGTTTTTATAAATGAGTTAAAAAACCTCAAAGTCTTAAAGGAATAAAACTAACTGAAAATGAATTTTCAATGGCTATGAGAAAATAATCAAAAAACAACTTCTGGTAAATTATAAGCTCTTAGAATTTTTGAAACAATTGGGAAACCCTCATATCTTTCAAAATTATTTCTGGAAAGAATATATGTATGCATGGATTAATTTTTGTTCACTAATGCTATAATGTATTAATGGGAATAGAATGACTTTTAAAATCTTTTCTGAAGTGATGTATTTTCCCTGTATATAAGTGTAATTTCTAGTCATGAGTCTTTCTGTTTGCTTTATTACCAAAATAACAGTTGGCTTTCCTTTATAGAAATCATGTCAGTGAGCATACCACTTTGCCATATGATTTCATGATCTGCAAAACAAAATCTTGGTTTATTTCTCAGTCAGGCACTAAATAGCTGTATGGGCATCTGTGCAGACAGTGAATGGCTGGAACATATAGCTGAGGGTGAGCACATAGTGGTACTTCAAGTAGTGGTGTTTTTATATGCGTCTGCCTTAGTTTTGGCAACAGGAGGAGAAAATAGTAATGCACTCCTTCCATTGTCTGTCAGTTTCATCAAGGTGAGGGTATATGTAGGAAATCTGATTAATTAGAATTCCTTTAAATAGGGCAGATGTAGTCCCAAGAGAATTTTTTTTTGCATACTTTTCTAGAAGAACCTCATGGAACATTCCACTCTTAAGTTCAGCTCCAGCAAAACAGAGTTCTTTGTGTACTAAGTTCATTCCTTCAGCATACATGGAGAACATTTGCAATCATCTTTTCAAGTGTCGTTTTTGGCTATAGTTTTGAACTGGTTTATCTGAACTTTGTTTTTAAGTTGTTGTCCATTTAAGTACCAGCTTTAATGTCTGCACTTTCTTTGATGCTAATAAATATATTTTACTTTCAGACGAAATTGCATTTTAGCAGATGAAATGGGTCTTGGCAAAACCATTCAGTCAATTACATTCCTCTATGAAATCCTCCTGGCTGGTATAAGAGGGCCTTTTCTGATCATAGCTCCGCTTTCCACTATAACCAACTGGGAAAGAGAATTTCGCACATGGACTGACATTAATGTCGTAGTGTATCATGGAAGCATGATCAGCAGGCAAATGATTCAGCAGTATGAAATGTACTTCAGGGACTCCCAGGTACTGTACTGTCTCATATATGCAGTGACCAATCCAAAACCTGTTTCAGGTGCTAGTAATGAAAAGCATACTTTACATTATCTGTACATATGTCTTAGTCTAAGTCATTTTACATCCCATGATGTGCTTTAAGCATATTACATATTAAATCTTTGGCATATGCCTACTGCAGCAAGATGTATGTTATTGCAGTGTGCTGAAGAATTTTGCAATTGAATAGAGCATTGACGCAGATGCTTGTGTGAAGATCAAAGTATTTGCAGATGGTTGCTGTTGGGTCCTGAATTTGAAGAGCAGTGAGAACAAAAACAGCCGATTAAACTCTGTTACCTTTAGGTAGCTGTTAAATTAATTTTCCTAGTGTGAACTACCCTTGAATACAGTTTGTTTTTCTGTCTGAAATGCTTCCCATTCAATAACATGAAAGAGCCTTTAAATCTGATGATTGTTTTTCTTTTCATATATATTCTGATTAAATAATTATTTTTTTAAACTATTGCAGTATTCCTATAAAATTGATAAGGTTTAAACCTTTCTTTAAGTAATGGCAAATACTAAATGTCTTGTTGCTTTACTGAGTTACTGTATATTGCTTTTTAAATATTCTCTGTTAGACCAGTGGAGGAGGCTAAGCTGGATAAAAACTGTTCATTTAGTTCTGAGGTGATATTTTTATTACTTACTGTAAGAGTGCTTAATGTTTTACCATCATATATCTTGATTGATTGACTGTAGGGTTTTTCCTGTCAGCTACTCTTTCACATTTTCCCAGGGTTAAAAGTGTTGTATTACTTAAATGCACCTTTTGAAACAGTTCTCTTAGATAGCTGTATCTGTCATTTCAAAGTGGTTAAATCTTTGCTGTTGAATAGACAATATTGGATTTGTGGCTGTGGGTAATTACTCATTAGTATTAATTACAGAATTATAGAGATGTAGTAAATGTGTAGAGAATGCCAAAACCATTTATAAAGTGAAATCAGATGTCAGGCTCTTGATAAAATTCCAGCAACAAAACCTTTACTTTGAGTAGATTCGAGATAATGTAAGAAATGTTGTGTGTTAATGGATCTCTAGGGACGCATCGTTCGAGGTACCTACAGATTCCAAGCCATTATCACAACTTTTGAAATGATTCTTGGTGGGTGTCCAGAGTTAAATGCAATTGAGTGGCGATGTGTTATTATTGATGAAGCTCACAGACTGAAGAACAAAAATTGCAAACTCTTGGAAGGCCTAAAATTAATGAATCTTGTGAGTATTTCTGTTTGGGGATTTGATTCTAGTTAAGTAGAGTAAGATAATAAATCAGTTTGTTCTATCTGCCAAGAAAGACCTCACAAGCAGTATTTCTCAGAAGGTATCCATTCCTGATACTTTCTTTTATTATGTATTTTTGATAGCTGATTCTAGTATGTCTTGATTAAATGAAATGTGGCAAGTTGTAACTGGAAGGCGAATCTGTTTCTGATTAAACTTTTCTGTAATTCAGTTATGTTTATGTGAAATTTGTTTCATAATATTTTTTATGCTGAAATTTGATTTAATTATTAGAAAGTGTTTTTTAAAAGTTATTTAACAATAAAAGCAAGCAATAACTAGGATGTAAATCAGGATTATTGTTCGGTGCAAGATTTAAAGCCAGTTCTGCCATGCATCTTGAGGCTTTGAGTGCACTACTGCAAGCTGCACCATGCCTAGATTTCACTGGGTTTTGGTATCATTATTGTTTTCATACACTTGCTGCTACATGTTCTCGGAAGTGATATTACTTGTTTTCTGATAGATACTTAGTGTATACTTTACACACTATAGAAAGAGAGGGGAACTATACATGAGTGAATATTACAGGCAAATGTGCAAGTGTTCAATCCTGTCTTCCTTACAGATGCATGTAGGAAGAGAGAATTTAATGAAAGTAGAAAATACTGGTTTATAGATCTTTTTATCACAGTTACCTCTGTAACTGGACACACAAGTGGTATTTTCAGGTTGTGGTGCTCAGACTTAACACAAAAACTATTGCAAATATATGCACATGAGGCCATGTGAGTTTTGTTTAATTTTATAGGAGCATAAAGTGTTGTTAACGGGTACCCCACTGCAGAACACAGTAGAAGAATTATTTAGCCTGCTTCATTTTCTTGAACCATTGCGTTTCCCTGCCGAATCTACGTTCATGCAGGAATTTGGAGACCTTAAAACAGAGGAACAGGTATTGCATGGGGCATAAGTTCACTTTGATCTTAAGTGTTGTTAGTTTGGTATTTGTGGGTTTGGAGTTTTTTTGTTTTGTCATTTTTGGCCAATAAGTACTTAGAATAGTAAAAATTGTTTTCTGCCTTTGTAAGCAGAGTCGTTTTGGTGAATAAATTTCTGTAGTAATTGTAATGGATTGAGTTGAATCTGCTGCTGTTACTCACACCATGCTATAGTCATGTTAGCTTTAAAAATAAAAATTCTGGCTGGAGCAAAGTATTATGGATCTTGAAGTTCAGATTGTAGTGTGGGAGGCTTCCTGTTAAGTTGCCGCTTCTGGGTTCTTGGCTGTTGTCCTCTGCTGGGGTGGCATTGGGACAAGGAGGGATGGGGGAGTAGTTTTCTGAGTTGGGCTTTTGGCTCACTTGCTTCTGCTTGCTGTTGCTTTGCACTGTACTTTTCCTGCAAATAGGCTAAGGTAATTATGCATTTTGCGCCATGTTTTTCTGAGTTTGCTAAGTAAACTCTATTCTTATCTTAGTTTTTTTGTCTTAATCTTGAGTTTTCATGTGTTACTTTTCCCTTTGCTTCTGTGTTAGGAAGATAGACAGATTAACCTGCTGGTTTGGTTTGACCCATTTTTTTTCTGATTTAAGCTATTACAGTAATTTAGGGTTAAGTAGTAAGGCTAAATTTGGAACATATTTTATAGAAATCTATGGAAAAATGATATGGAGGACAAAAATTTACAGTTACACTCTCATTTTTTCATGTTCCATCCATTGTTTCTTTTAGGTTCAGAAACTGCAAGCTATCCTGAAACCCATGATGCTCAGGAGATTAAAGGAAGATGTGGAAAAAAAGCTGGCTCCTAAGGAGGAAACTATAATCGAAGTAGAACTAACTAATATTCAGAAGAAATATTATCGAGCAATTTTGGAGAAAAATTTTGCTTTTTTATCCAAAGGAGCAGGGCAAGCAAATGTACCCAATCTGGTTAACACTATGATGGAACTGAGAAAGTGCTGTAACCATCCTTATCTAATCAAAGGTAAGTACATTATAATGACAGACTTCTTTAAGGTTTTAGCTTTTTCTTTAATTAGTTTTTTGAATGTGTAAGTGATTTTGTTGTAGTTATTTCATGTTTTCATCAGACTTTCATCGGTAGATGTAAGGGAAAGTTGTGAGGCAGTTGCCTGTTTGAGGCCTGAAATGTAAACTCATGTTGCAGAATTTCCCATGACATGTGGAAGTAATTACCTCTTGGTAATGTTACACCTCTTTAAAAGCAGCATGAAGAAGAACTTTTAGGTTGTTTTCTCAAACTAATGCTTCCTGCAAGTGATATGGTGTATGTCAATCTTCATTTCTCTGTTGTATAACTGACTTCAGTGTTTCACCTGCTTGCAAGAAAGTACACTTTAAGATCCCAGTTTTTGCTGTGATTTCAGTCACAGCAAGATTTCAGAACAGTTCTGTAAAATACTGTTTTTAAGACTCGTGTCCCATTTAAAGTATCAGACACAGAGACTTGAGATTTTATTCGGTTTGGGGTTTTTTTGTGGAATCCTTGAGAACCAAGCACAGCCCGAAAGTATGACTTGTTTTTGTTTTGTTATTTGGAAGGAAGGTTGACTTCCTCTTAGGTGATTTTTTTTTTTTTTCCTATGGTGTTCTGCCTAGAAACTGAAGACTTCTTTGAAAGAGCAGATTAAGATCCATCCAGAACTTTATTCTGTCCCCAGCAGTGCTTAATGGGTGATGATTTCCAGAATAAGCACTGATTTTGGTTACTTAGTCTCATATGCATACAGATATATTTGTGTAGATACATAAATACATTCTTTGATAGGTGCTGAAGAGAAAATCCTGGGAGAGTTTAAAGAAACATACAGCCCAACTGCTCCTGACTTCCATCTGCAAGCGATGATCCAGTCTGCTGGCAAATTGGTTCTTATTGATAAACTTCTTCCAAAAATGAAAGCAGGAGGCCACAAAGTCCTTATCTTCTCTCAAATGGTGCGTTGCCTTGATATTTTGGAGGATTACCTTATACATAAAAGGTAAGACACTGCATAACCTGTCTCCTTTAGTGTATTGTTCTCAGTGGGCTTATCTTTAAACATTAGAGCAGGATTAGTGATTACAGCACACCAAAGATAGGAATTTGGGTTTTTAATTCAGCAGTTTGTATGTGTTATTTTAAACTAATTTTAACATCGCAGTAGTACTTACAAATCAGTATGGAAAACATTCATTTTTCTGTAATGGTGTAACCTCTAGACTAGTGCATCATAGCTACAGGTGCAGTCTTCTGAAATCCACTTAGGCTGAAACTTGCTCTGTGCTGCCATTTGATTAGAAATGTTAAGAGTGCACACATGATTAGACTTAACAGAATTCATGGCTGTAGGACATGGCTGCCTGCCAAAGTTCCTGTGGATTATTTGCTGTGCCATTTTATAGCTGATAACAAGGAAAATGGGTGTGAGGTTGTTTTGACCAGTAGGTACACATTCAGCATCTTACTCCATTTAAAACATACAAAGCTACTTGCTCCCCTTTTTAAGCATTCCACTCTATGTCAGAAGTTTTAGGAATCTGTGTGATTATCAAAGGTAACGGGAATGCCATTTCAGAACTTGCTGGGTCTAGTTTAAGAGGCCCTGGATTCATTAATGCCTTGATTAAAAACTATTAGATGTGCTTTCATGTAACTTTTGTTGTATTTCTCTTCTCTTAATCTTCACATAATTGGTACACAGTTTGTTCAATAACAACTCATTGAGTACTGCCTTTTTGCTGATTGCTTGATTACCTCCGACATGCTCAGACAATTTAGTATCTAATACGAAAGTATGCAGACCAGCTTCTGGGACCCTGGCCAGGTGTCTCCTTGTGCTTGTTTTAGTGGACAAGGTTCAGAAGAGCTTGTCTGAACATGTTTGGTGTTTGGGCGTGCTGATGCACATCAGCACTACAGATAGGCAAGTTTTGTCATGATTACTGGTTATATTACCTACTGGTAATGATAGTTAATTTATGTCACTTATATTCACTGTGAAGAATAAATCTGCAAGCAGGAGATCTGATCTGATCCTTCTTTCAGTTATGAACAATGTGTATGTCTGTGGCCATTTCCAGGTACTTATATGAACGAATCGATGGGCGAGTACGAGGGAATCTCAGACAAGCTGCAATTGACCGGTTCAGCAAACCAGATTCTGATCGCTTTGTCTTCCTTCTGTGCACCAGAGCTGGTGGTTTGGGCATTAATTTGACTGCAGCAGATACGTGTATAATTTTTGATTCCGACTGGAATCCTCAAAACGATCTGCAGGTAAATTCCTTGGAGTGTAGTAGTCGGTTTTAAGATGTCGAAAGTTGATTGATTTAAATGTGGTCACTTTCAATACTGTCTCTGTTATGAACATACATATCTTCAAAATATTTAAGTTCTTTTATTGTTTTTCTGATTAATACATTCCATTAGGAGAGGTCATGTGGGTTTGACAGGTTTTAACTTTTGTGTTTCAAACTGATTACTCTTTAAAAGCACAATACAGGTAAACTAAGTCTGAGTTGATGAAACCCTTAAAATTTCAGTGGCACCGTGAAACTAGGGGTTAGATTGTGCTTACACTGACTAACACAATTTATGGAAGTAGAGCTATTCAGCTAAAACATAGAATATGAAAAAAGCTTAAAATGTATGAAAGAAACAGTGATTGAGTCAAATCTAGGAAGAGGAAGCTGAAATCAAATGCATTAAGTCACAACTCCTTTACTATTTGTATCTGATAACTTACCAGATAGTATGTTTTTTTAATGCGGTTTTGCTCCAAGAGAAGCAGCATTCAGCAGTGATCATTCACCAATGTTTTACTTCTGAAACTGATTTTAGGAAACTGTTTAGAGTATGGAAAGTGTGTGATGGCTTCCATTTACCAAAATGTGAATTGACTTCCTTTTGAGCACATGCTGTTATTTTTTGAGGTTGTGCTACAGCAGAACTGTTTCTTAATAGAGTTGTATCTTACACCTAGATAAGTCTAAATTCTTACTGTCGTTCTCCCTTCCTTAAAAGGCTCAAGCCCGTTGTCACAGGATTGGTCAGAACAAAGCAGTGAAGGTCTACAGACTGATAACACGTAACTCCTATGAAAGAGAGATGTTTGACAGAGCAAGTCTGAAACTGGGACTGGACAAGGCTGTCTTGCAGAGTATGAGTGGAAGAGAAAACAGTGTTGGTGGTGTATGTAGACATGTTTTTGGAAATAATGTTTTTTAATTATGTGGGAACTTTAAAAATTGCAAAAGTTACTTTTTTTCTGTTGGCTGCATTTCTGAGATGATTTCTACTGGAGAAGAGCAATGAAGTTGATACGATTTTAAATATAGTCAGTTACTGTGATAAATCTTTCACTGTTTCTTGGTTTCTTGAGATGCAAAGTACATAATGTCAAAGTGAAAACAAGGAGAAAGAGATTCCCTTGGTTTCATCTTCTCATACTACCATAATGTGTTAATATAAGATGAGGCTTACAGCTCAAAATCAGCAGACAGATATTTTTAAACTTAGGTTCATCATACCATTGAGAATAGCCAAACATATAATATAAGAACTTGTATATTGTGACGACATAAAACATTATTTCAACTGTCAACAGGACTTCTCTCTTAGTTTTTTATAGTTTAGATAATAGTTTGTAAATCATAGATTGCAGAAACATTGGAAAGGGAAAGAGAGATGTAGAAGATTTTTTTTTTTGTCTCAGCTAAAAGCTATTTTACTTGCTTAGATCCAACAACTCTCCAAAAAAGAAATAGAAGACTTACTTCGGAGAGGTGCATATGGTGCTATTATGGATGAAGAAGATGAAGGCTCTAAATTCTGTGAGGAAGACATTGACCAAATTCTGCAGCGCCGTACTAAAACTATCACAATTGAATCAGAAGGAAGGGGCTCCACATTTGCCAAGGTACACAAGCAGCATATTCTTTGACAGTAGAGAGTTGTAAATGTTGAGTACTTCAATCTATATGTTTATATTAATTTGTGCACATAGGAAAATCAGATCTGCACAGATTGTGTAAATGCCAGATGAGAGAGCGTGCTTGAGCAAAAATGAGTAATAGGTGTGTGCTGCTTTTGAAAAGGCTAGGACTTCAGTGAGATAAAAAGGAGTGTAGAATATTAAGACTGCTAAATGAGTTTTGTTCGAAGATCTGTTTTTATTCAGCTATATTAAGAAAATGAAACAGTGATCATTAATGAGATGAAAAATGATCAGCCTTATTTTAAAAAGCTCGTATATGGCATTTAGCTTGAAACATTTTTTGGTAAGAATTTGAAAGTCAAAGTTTCTAAAATAGTAGGTGGAGGGCTGAGCATATGAGGTCTTAGGAGTAATAGTCTAAAATAAAATTGGACTGACACATTGGGCAAGAGCAAAAAAAAAAAAAAAAAAAAAGCAAGACTGTAGTATTTGAAAACCTACACTGTAAAGTTGGATGAAGGGAATTAAAGGCAAATTTGGACTTTCATTTCCAAACCATGGGCAGATATGAGTCTGAACAAATATAAATTCAATTTAAAAAAAATAAAGAACATGGCTACTTCACAGGTGCAGTTATAACAATGGGGAAAAAAAGGCAAATAAAAAAGATAAGTTCTAATAATATAAATATTGTTTTAAATATAATACATTTCTAAGTTGTATTTATACATCTGTTTAAGGTCGCCTATCTTGCTGATTGTAGCTTAAAAAAGATATGGGGTTCTAAAGAAGATCAACATCATCACCATCTTTTTAACAGAACAGTTAGACATCTTCATATACATCTCCTTTTTTCCCCAAAGCAATGTATCAGTGTACTTTTAAACACATTCTGAAATTAAGATTATTCCATGCTCTCAAGCTTTGATTTTTGGTAGTTTAAACACTCCTTTGAAATTTCCCTTAAGCGACTACTTTTGTGTGAGATGAAATCCCCAAATGCTGATAAGCCTCTTCAGAAGATTTTGTATTCTTCCATTCAAGTCATTCAGATTCAGACTTATGAGCAGAAGAATCCTGCTGCTTAATGTTTTTCTCTCCTGGTGATGTGTAAAAGTTCGTTAGATTTTTCTGATACATTATGGATCTGATGTAAAAAAAAAAAAAATGAGGACGAGAACCTTTGAGTTGCTTTCTTTACACTGTAAGTCACTTCTTAAATCTGAACAGCTGCTTGGGAGGTATTTGAAATAAGGTCTTAACAGCACTGAGGCATTCAAGTTCTACTAACTTTTAACGTATGATGTTGGTAAGATTTTGTTTTATTTATTACAGGCTAGTTTTGTTGCATCTGGAAACAGGACTGATATTTCACTAGATGATCCCAACTTCTGGCAGAAATGGGCCAAAAAGGCAGAAATAGATATAGATGCTATCAGTGGTAGAGTAAGTACTTCTCCTTTTTAATGCGTGTTTTTTCAAGTGTATTCTTGCTGTTGAGTTCTGAAATACCAGCTGTAAGATTTCTGGTGCTTTTTTTGGTTAATATTTCAACAAATTGGATTTTTCCTACTAATTAGTTTGTGTGTGGGTAGTAAGTCAGTTGATAAATTTAGCCTTCCTATTGTCCCTGTTTAGTGGTCTTTGATTTTTGGCAGAGGCCTGGAGGGGGTTTAAGGTGTGTAATTTTATAATAACGGAAGTTGTGTTCTCTAGTCTTCAGAGACTTTCTCTTATGGTCAGTTCTAAAGCCCTTCTTCACTCACAGGCTTCAGCATAGTCTGTGTATTCTGCTCAGTTGAGTTAGTGTTATTTACAACTAATGTACTGGCATCATGATATGAAACTAATTTTTTGTTGCTTTAAGTATCACCAAATGTTTTACTTTATTTGATGTTTATTGTGGCTTTACAAAACTCCTGTTTATGGCACGAGATTAAAAATTGGTGTTTCTAGACTGAAGCTATGTACTTAGGAAAAACATGGACTGTTTCTCTGATAAGGTTTGTGTGAAATTTTGCAGAACAGCCTGGTTATTGATACTCCAAGAATTAGGAAACAAACACGGCCCTTCAGTGCTACAAAAGATGAGCTGGCTGAGTTGTCTGAAGTGGAGAGTGAGGGGGATGATAAACCAAAACTGCGCAGGCCCTGTGATCGTTCCAATGGATATGGGAGGACAGAATGTTTCCGGGTGGAAAAAAACTTGCTGGTCTATGGGTATTACAGACATTCTTCTTCATTTTAGGAAATGCAAAATACTGTTTTTCCATGTATTAAATGGCATTTATGGAATAACTTCTAGCTGTATGGGCTATAACCTGGTGTATACTTGTGGAATTTATTTACAATCTGAATTTATGTGAATTTATCATGTGCCCTCTGTCTGTCTGACAATTTGTAATTTGGGAGGTGAAAACCTTTCTTCAAAGGAGATTGTGACATGAAATATAGGCACTACAGTAGTCTCTACAAATGATTACAGTACATGCTGCAGGCAGGCCCAGAACCAGAACTGTAAAAATTATGTATCTGAAATAAATGCTTGATAGGTGAGCCTGCTGTTCACAGCTGCAAAACATCTTGCACTACCATGAGGTACAAATAGGAACTAAAAAGTTTAACTGGTTATTTCATATATTCTTAAATCAGTTATGTTGGTTAGGAAATAAAATCCTAGATCTTGTCTCACCTATCACGTAAGATAAATGACTATGTTTATTCATCAGTACGAATTCCCACCAGTTTTGTGTCTTAGAAGCCTAGAACAATTATCTGTATATTTTTGTAAACAGGCAAGTTTTGTTTATGACTTCATTTTAAACAGATAGAGTTTTCTTGCAACTGCTACTTTCATTATTTCCACTCAGTAACTTAAGTTGAAGGAAAAAACTGGAAAGCTAAATTTTACACAGAAATTTCCTTTTGTGTCTGCAGGCTGCTTCTAAGTGTTGGTATTTGTTTCACTTTGAACTAGGTGGGGCCGATGGAGAGAGATTTTGTCACATGGTCGCTTCAAGAGACAGCTGAATGAACAAGATGTGGAGATCATTTGCCGAGCTCTGTTAGCCTATTGTCTTGTTCACTACAGAGGAGATGAGAAAATAAAAAGTTTTATATGGGATCTAATTACCCCAACAGAGGATGGCCAAACACGAGAGTTACAGAATCATCTTGGTAAGGACTTACTGGTTCTGCCATTGAGTAGCTTGGGATACTAGAATGGAAACAGGAAAAAATTCTCTCTGCATGTGTCCTAATGAAATAAATTAGATCTGGGTGAAGAAATGTCATATCTGCTTTGTTTTGTATTTGCAGCTTACCCAAATGAATTAGTACACTCTGTGTAAGTTTTCATTTCAGTTCATAAGAACCTGTTCCATTTCATAGCAAGTGACAGTGTATTCTCCTTTCTTTCTCCCTTTCCTGCTGTGTCTTGCACTGGTGAAATGTACTCCAGAGATGCTCTAAGAGATAAAAGGGACTCATATCCAGAGGCTGTGATGCTAGTATTAATCCTGCACTGCAGGTTACAGTACTGGTATAGGATATAGGAATTGTAAATATCGTGGCGATCTCTACCTCACTGTTGCTGTTTCTGTATTATCTTTCAAATTATGTAGGCTTATCAGCCCCTGTGCCCAGAGGAAGAAAAGGAAAAAAAGTGAAGACTCAGGCTAGCACCTTTGATATACACAAAGCAGAATGGCTTCGCAAATACAACCCAGAACATCTGCTACAAGATGAAGGATACAAAAAGCACATAAAACACCATTGCAACAAGTAAGCACTATCTTAAGTCTTTCTGCCTTTATGTAAGGGTTCTTTCTTCTAATTCCTTGCTCTCTTAGAAGACTTTAGAGTGCCACCAGTATTTTATTTTAAAGGAATGGGTTTCTGTGGCGTTAGCTTGACCGGAATAAATAGGTTGCAGTGTATAAGGAAGCAAATCAAGTGCTTTAGATTTAAAATAATTCAGCTTTTGTTTTTAAAGAAACTGTATGTGTCTGTATAAAGGAAAAGAGAGAAATCTTGCTGGCAATTTTAGGGAGCCTTGTGGCAGCCAGAGGACTGAAGAGTTGCTAGCACTTAGCAAAAAACTTGACAGCACTGAAATTGTTACTCCTAACTTAGCTGATTATCCGGCAGTACTAGTTTGCTGAAAGCTCATTCATAGCCCTAAATAACATTATTTTGGATGAATAATTTTTCTGTAGCAAAACTTGTCAGTCTGCTTAAAAGCTTCCTTACAGCTGTTGTCAAGAATTCATATAAAGCATGGAGAAGGCTTTGGGGTCATGCACCAAATTTGAAGTGAGAAGAAATGCAAAGGTGATGTTGAAAGGTACTTGTTGTCAGCTCACTCGATTCTCTCCTAGGTAGGAAAAGGTAGCAATTTCCTCCTAAGTGTTTTAGGAAGCAAGTGAGGAGTGTTCTGCTGGCCCTGATCTTTTTCCAGTGAAATTATTTGTAGATGTGATGGCAGTAAAAAGTGTTAGGTGACCTGAACGAAGGACATTTTTGGAAAATGACTTGAAAGCTTTGTGATATTACAAAAAAACCTAAAACAAATCCACCCACAACTACTGAAAGGTCTTAAGAGTGCTAATGTTTCTATTTCCTCTTATCTTTCTTCAGGGTCTTGCTTCGTGTAAGAATGCTGTATTACTTAAAACAAGAAGTGATTGGGAGTGAATTCCAAAAGGTGTTCAATGGAATTGATGCCAGGTGAACTATAGAGAGATTTTTTTGCTTCTTTATTTTAAATGTAAACTACCAAATGAAAATTGAGGAAACCTGTTAGACCTAAGTAAGAAATGTTAAACCTGAGTATTTTTACCTTTAGGCTGGGAGAAGAATAGTTTTGTTTACTCTGTTTGCTAAACACTTTATATTGACGTAGTATGAGGAAGTCCTGATTCACAGGATCATAGGATGTCAGGAGTTGAAAGTGACCCAAAGAAATCAAGTCCAACCCCCCTGTCAGAGCAGGGCCATAATCTAGTTCAGGTCACAGAGGAGTGCATCCACATAGTCCTTACAAGTCTTCAGGGAAGGAGACTTCACAACCTCTCTGGGGAGCCTCTTCCAGTGCTCTGTGAACCTTACAGTAAAGAAGTTCCCCCTTACACTGAGGTGGAACCTCCTGTGCTGCAGCTTGCATCCACTTATCCTTGCCCTATCACAGGGAGCAAGTGAGAAGAGCCTGTACCCCTCCTCATGAGACCCATCCCTCAGATATTTATTAACACTTATTGAATCCCCTTTCACTGTTCTCTTCTCCAGACTAAGCAGCCCCAGGTCCCTCAGCCTCTCGTCATCAGGCAGTGTTCCAGTCCTCTCATCATCCTTGTAGCCTTCCACTGGATCCTCTCCAGCAAATTCCTGTCCCTCTTCATGCTTTCGAGTCTAGCTATATAAAACAGTTAAGCAAAATAGATTGAAAAAATGAGTGAAAGATAGAATTTCATGCTTTACATTCTAATTACTGGGGTTTCCCTGCCTTTCAGTTATGTGCTGCTTATTCCATTAATTGATAATTTTATTTTAATTGGAGGTATTGTGGAAATTCTTGATGATGCTACTACAGGAGCTTGTGGTGAAAAGAGCTTTAAATGGTTGAGAAAGCTGGTTTAAACGTTTGTGGAAGAAGGGCTTCTCTTGTGCTGTTAAACACAAAAGCAGATGACCCTTGGTTTGCCGAGTTTTGGAAGCACAAACTGCTAGGAGTTGGCATAGTTTAGTGAGAGGAAGAATATGGTGTGCTGGTTCTGCTTTCTTGTGCTTTCCTGTTAATGATCTCTGTCAAATACAGATGCTTGGCAGGGTAGCCATCCAAAGTGCATGAAAAACGTTTCCATCAGAAGACTCTACAGCTTTCCAAGTAATCTTTGAGTTAGTGTGGATACGGAATGTTGTGTGTTTGAAGAGTTTAGAAATCTCACAAGTGTGCAAAGAGGAAATAATTTATGTCTTCCTCTGAATATTATTGATGTTGGTGTATTATTGGTGATTCTTCTCAGTGAAATTGATGTTTGGGTCCCTGAGCCAGATCACTCTGAAGTTCCTGCTGAGTGGTGGGATGTGGATGCAGATAAATCCCTTCTGATTGGAGTTTTTAAACATGGTGAGTAATAGAGAGAACTGTTTATCTATTTCCACCCCTTAGTATGAACACTCTATGCTCAGTTTCTTTATGACTTGTATTGAATGTTGAATTTGTACATGTTTTTTTTTCCTTTGTAGGTTATGAAAAATACAACACTATCAGAGCAGACCCAGCTCTATGCTTCTTGGAAAGGGTTGGCAAGCCAGATGACAAAGCAGTTGCTGCTGAACAGAGAGCAAATGATTATATGGACGGGTATGAGCATTTCAGAAGCAGGCATGAATATCTCAGGGCCTCAAAGCAAATGAGACTGAATTTATGTGTTAAACTTTGTTGTACTTTTAGCTGGTTTTATATTGTTTTGATGTTATTGTTATTGTTGAAGAAAACTGCTTGGATTTTACTTTTTGATTTGCAGAGCAGCAAAGAGGAACTCTTAAAGAGTTAATGTATGAGAACTGTTGAAGTTTGGGATTTCACAGTTAGGGGGAAGTGCAGGAACTGTCCTAAGCAGGGCCCATACCTTGCTTTGCTGCATTAGTGTTAGACACTGAAGTGTAAAAGCCTTCAGAAGCAGAGTAATACAAACCCATTTGACTTGATTTCCAGTCAAGTCTGCTTGCTGTATTAGTCTTCTATAGCTAACCAGTGACCCCACTAGATCAATTTGAGTATGACTGGTAACTGCTTTTATGCATTGCTTCATCAGCAAGATAGGCAGCTGAGGTCATAAAGAATAGCTTTGAATTGGGGGTGGCAGGATTTGAGCCAAAGCTGCTGTGAAGTATTTTTCTTATCTCAAATGTGAAATTATAGATAACTAAATGTAAGTTAAGTTTTGCTTTAGTAAAAAGAACGGAAGGACTTCAAAATTTACTGTCATGTTTAAATTTTAACAGGGATGTGGAAGATCCAGAGTATAAACCAGCACCAGCAATGTTTAAAGATGACATAGAGGTATAGTGGGCACTTACAGCTTCTTTAAATGTGCTTAGAATATAATCACCTTTTTGTTAGGCACATAATTACATTTTTCTGTGTTTTTCTAAAATGACAGAATCTCTTCTGTATATTTCTGCAGTTCTGTGGTGGTGAATGGGAGGGAATTGTGTTGTCTGCTTTGTTAGCCATTTGTCCAAAACCTGTTTTATTCATTCCTTGTTCGTTTCATACTTTGTCTACAAGGTGTAAGTTTATCTTAAATCTCATTTATGCTCTTCTACAGGATGATGCTTCATCCCCAGGTGATCTAGTAATAGCAGATGGAGGTAAATATATAAAAACTCAAATCCAAGCTAATTCATTGATGTATTTTTTAATTGTTTTCCTTACTCTTAGCTAACATGTATTTAAATTGATTAGTGCTGAACTGCAGGCACCAGCAGTGATCCATGTCTTCATTTTCCCTGTGACTTTGTTTTCATGTAGATGGACAAATGATGGAAGGAGACAAAGTCTACTGGCCCACTCAGTCTGCCTTAACAACACGCCTTCGTCGCCTCATAACAGCTTATCAGAGAACAAGTAAAAATAGGCAGGCCCAGCAAATCCAGCCAGCATTCCCAATACAAACCAATATGATGCAGCCTCCGTATGAAGAAGCTGCTCTAAATCCAAAGATGGCTGCTAAGATTGAAAGACAGCAAAGGTACGTTCTCCATGCAAGTACACTTTTAATACATCCTTATATTAGAGATATTGCAAAGATAATAGTAGTTTGCTGTGTGAAATAGTGAAGAGAATTTGCCTGATTTTTTTTTTTTTTTCAAGATGGACAAGAAGGGAAGAAGCTGACTTTTACAGAGTTGTGTCCACATTTGGAGTGGTGTTTGATCCTGAAAGGGGACGATTTGATTGGACCAAATTCAGAGCAATGGCTAGGCTGCATAAGAAAACAGACGAGAGCTTAGAGAAATACTTGTATGCCTTTATGTCAATGTGTCGAAGAGTCTGTCGTCTCCCCTCAAAAGAAGGTGGGTGCATGTATTTTTACTTTTAATTTCTGTTGCAAGTGCTTATCTCAAAATAGTTTTTAGTGTGTTCTGATCTGGAAGTGGGGGAGAGTAAGCTCTAGAAACATTCCAAATGGAAAATGGGAAGCTTGTAATGCAGAGACATAGGTTAAGTGATTAAAACCATCTGCTTCTAGTATTGATTTAGTAGTGGTGAGGATTTTTTTGCAGATTCTCATCTTCATTTTGTTTTAATGCAGAACTCGTAGACCCAAACATTTTTATCCAGCCTATAACAGAGGAGCGTGCATCTCGGACTTTGTATCGCATCGAGCTCCTAAGGAAAGTGCGAGAACAGGCTCTCAGACACCCGCAGCTGTTCGATCGACTAAAGCTATGCCAGCCAAACCCAGACTTGCCTGTCTGGTGGGAGTGTGGGACTCATGACAGGGATTTACTTATTGGAGCTGCTAAACATGGAGTTAGCAGGACAGATTACCATATTCTTCGTGATCCTGAACTCTCATTTATGTCTGCCCAGAGGAATTACAATCAAAACAAAGTGGCACTCTCAAGGACTTCTACTCCGCTCTTGCATCAGTACCAGATGGCTTTATCTGCTTCTCCTCTTACACCTCAATCCAGATTATCAGATGCTAAAATGAATGCTTTCGAGGACGCAAAACCTAAAAATGAACATCTGAAAGAGGACCCTCAGTCTTCTGAAGAGGAGTCTATGTCTACAGAGGAGGCACAGACAATAATGAAATCTGAATCTCTGAGCCCAAAAAATGGCCCACCAATGCAAAATACAGACCACAAACCTAGTGTGAAGACTGAAACAGACAGGCGCATGGTGGCAGCAAGGACAGAGCCTCTAACTCCAAACCCAGCTTCAAAAAAACAGAGAGTCAGAAAAAGAGGATCTGACTCTAGCTCTGACTCAGACTCTGACTCCGATAGGTCATCCTGTTCTTCCAGGTCATCTTCTTCATCCTCTTCATCTTCCTCGTCTTGTTCACATTCTCGATCAGGCTCTAGCTCTTCATCGTCTTCATCTTGTTCTTCAGCATCTTCATCCTCGTCCTCATCGTCCTCCTCATCATCGTCATCATCATCGTCATCGTCTGAAGAGAGTGATAGTGATGAAGAGGAGGCGCAGAAACGTGGTATGTGTGTAGTCTTTTTTCTGCAGTATAACTCCATAATTCTTAAATAAGTTTATTTGCAGTGGAAAAAATGTCTGAAAAGGGTATTGCATCTCATGAAAGTCAATTTAAATAAATGTATGTGCTTGATTCTTCAAGTGAGTCAGAAGAATTTCAGGGATACAGCATTTTGTTTGTCTCATATCAGTGCCTTGGATGAGGTGCTTGGGAATTGTTCACTCCCTAAGCAAGCTTAGTCTGTATGTGGTGTGTGTCTGGAAGGAGTGTTGAATGGCTAATGTTTTATGGAAGTATATATTGTGCATGTATGTCCTACTACTGTTTCTTTTTTTTCCTAAATAGATTATTTTGGTTTCCCATGTTTATTTTCTCAGTCTTGCTCACCTGTCTTTGTAGCTTCCTCATTGTGCTTTCATGAAATCTGCAAGCTTCCTTCTGTCCAGTATAAACCAGAAGAGTATTTTAAGCTGCTTTTTCTTGCATGCTGGAGATGGCCAAGCAGCATACTTGCCTTGCCCGTTTTCAAACACCTAAAAATATGTGCCTGCTTAGAGAAGGCTGAGGTGGTTACAGAGCATGGGACTAAAGAACAGAAACGCATTTGAAAGCTTCAAAGTAGAAGCAAAAAACTCTGAGTAATGATACCAAATTTTTACTAAACCAATCATTCATTATTGAATGTATTCCTTATTTTGATACTGTGAAATGTCCTCCACTCATGTGCTCTGTTAAAACTCAGTATGGAAATATTTTCACATTTTGTCTGATAGCACATGGTAATAGAAAAAGGAAGAGGGTGAATTCAGACAATGAGATTACAGCATAAATGAATAGACTTTTTTTCGTCCGTGTTGAGGAGGCACTTCTTCATGGTGAAACTGATGGAGCACAGCAACAGGCTGCCCAGAGGGGCTGTGGCATCTTCTTCTCTGGAGTCTTTGAAAATTCACCTTGATGTGTTCCTGTGCAGCCTGCTTGAGATAATCTTGCTTTGGCAGCAGGGTTGGACTTGATCTCTAGAGGTCTGTTCCAACCCCTAACATTCTGTGATTTCTGTGAAAGGACAAATAGAAGCCATAAGGATTTTTTTTTTTAACTGGGAAAAAAAATATTCCTGGGCAAGTGAAATGCTGCTGTAACAAAATTATTAAGATGCTGTTGCCTGTAGCAATGGAAGGACCTTTTCAGAGGAAACAGTTGTCTGTAAACATAAAAACATTGAGAGAAAGGCATGCTTATATGACAAAAATATTTAGGTTTAGATGGTGGATACTATAACATGTGCTACAGATCTAAATATTAGGCTTGCTTTCTCCAGCTCAGTCTGTTTAGGCAAGTAATTGTGCCATCTGAAGATGGCACATCTTGTAAATCAGTCAGCCTTTCTGTGGCTATTTTGCTGGAAGTTGGTGTTGAAGAGATTGGTCAAGGCTGGAGTATTCTCTTAACTTCACCTGCATTTCAGGTTCAGTCTGGTGGTTTTTTGGTGTGTTGTACAATGGTCATGGACTTTTGGCATACGTGTTATATTTGAAAAGCTTTTTCAGAGACAGATGAGTTCTGTGAAATGACTGAATACAAATGCGAGTTGTAGAGAATTGTCCTTCAAAACTCTTACTCCTGCTGCTATAGTATTTGCCTTTTTAGGCAGCACCCATGTCATAGCAGAACTTACCTGTCTGGATGATAGAGTAAAGTATAAGGGAGTTGGAGGACACACAGAAAAGATACTGGGAAGAAATCCTCTGTGATTAAAACAGAAACAATTAAGTGATGCACATGAGTGTGTGTTCAACACATGGAATGTGCAGTGTTCCATCCAGTATATGAAACGAGGTGGTGGGGTTTTTTTCCAACTAGTATTTGCAGTAGCTTTACCACTGCTAAGTTCTGGTATTAGACACCTTTCCTTTCAATTTAATTCATTTTGTTTTGGTGCATGTTGGCTTACAAAGGAAATATGTTACAAGAAGTGAGGACTGCCTGTCAGATTAGTTTGCAGCACATCGACTTTCAAATAGCTATGTTTGACATGTTGAGCTCTTGAGATATTGACAGGAATACACATAGAATTTACATGCCTAGAACAGGGACAGAAGCCATCTTCAAGACCCTAACAGATGGAATTTTCCATTTAACTTTGTGTTTGGACATTCTCTGAGCATTATTTTGCATGTTTTGTTCACATAAACCTCTTAAAATTAGTATTTAACTTCTTTACAATACCAAATGACATTAGTCATTTCATTTAGCAGAAGGAGTCCCACACATAAAAGCATATGATGAAGAGAGTGTAGCTTCTCTGAGTACTACACAAGATGAGACGCAAGACAGTTTCCAGATGAACAACGGGACCCCAAATTCCAGTTATCTCCTACAAGGTGGATACATGTTGGCTGCATCCTACTGGCCTAAGGTAAGTTTGTTCTGCTGCTTTTAAACCAGAGTTGGGCTATGACATTTTTACTGGAGAGCAGCCCTGAGGAAAAGGACCCGGGGGTCTGGGTTGATGAAAAGCTCAACATGAGCTGGTACTGTGCATGTGCAGCCCAAACAGCCAACTGTGTCCTAGACTAAAGCAGGAGCAGCATGGCCAGCAGGGCAAGGGAGGTGATTCTCCCCCTGTACTCTGCTCTCGTCAGACCCCACCTGGAGTACTGTGTACAGTTCTGGTGCCCCCAGTACAAGAAGGACATGGAACTGTTGGAGTGAGTCCAGATGAGGGCTACAAAGATGATCAGAAGGCTGCAGCAGCTCGAGGACAGGCTACAAGAGTTGGGGCTCTTCAGCCTGGAGAAGAGAGGGATTCGAAGAGACATTATAGTAGCCTTCCAGTATCTGAAAGAGGCCTACAGGGAGGCTGGGGAGGGACTATTTATGGGGTTTTGTAATGACAGGATGAGGAGTAATGGGTTTAAACTGTAAGAGGGGAGATTGAAACTGGATGTTAGGAGGAAGTTCTTCCCAGCAGGGGTGGTGAGATACTGGAACAGGTTGCCCAGGGAGGTTGTGGCTGCTTCCTCCCTGGAGGTGTTCAAGGCCAGGTTGGGTGAGGTCATGGGCGACCTATTCTAGTGGAAGGTGTCCCTGCCTGTGGTGGAGGGTGGAACTGGATGATCATTGAGGTCCCTTCCAGCCTAAACCATTTGACGATTCTGTACTCAGATATGTTAAAATCATAGCACTGAGCTGTGGGGGGACCTTGGGGAAAAAAAAAAAAAAAAACAACAGAATTTTATTAATGGTAAATTTACAGAGCTGTATCTGTAGAAGACAGATTGTTCACACAGGAAACAACTTGAAAGGAGTATGTTTAAGATGAAAGTGATATCATTTAAGTCTGAGAGGAATTGTGTAGAGTAGTCTAAAAGAATGTAAGAAAAAAAAAGTGGAGGAGTGTTTTCATGTGTTTACTCTGTTGCTAGGCATATGGTATACAAAAAAAAAATGCACTGGCATTTTAATGTAAAAAAAAAAACAAAACCTGAAACCAACTCTCACAAAAAAACAGTTGCAAATTCTCTTTTGTGGAACAATCATGAGGTCCAAATCAGCATAAAAATTCAGAGCCAGATCACAGTCTTCTAATGAAGAAGGAGGAGACCAAAAGGGTGATGAAACAGGAAAAATATATGTAAGGTTTGAACCTCAGGAGCTTTTACCTCTTGTTATGCTTGTTCCTGGAAGATGCACTTAAATCTAACTACTACTACTCTTAAAATTTTTAATGTTCATTCTGAGAAGGGGAGCATAATAACTTCCATGTTATGGGTGCTTGACAGATGGTGAAAAATGACAGAATGTACAAATTCAGGCTTCAGTTGTAGGGAATGATTTTGAGCTTGGCAAACAATGTTGACTTAAAGTAGGTAATTTTAATGTTCACATATTTGCACAAATAATTGCACTCTGAAATGATCTGAAAACCTGTAGTCTGCATGTACTTATTTGAGTTTATTGAGAGTCGAGATCCATGTATTATGCAAGTGTGTGAAGTCACATCTGTGTTCAGTGTCTAGGGAATGAGAATAATATGTTTTCAGAGGCTGAAATGTGATGAAAAGAGAATCTGTTGGTTTAATTTTATAAATGCTGTTTGCCAGATATGTTACACTGCTACTCACAGCTTCAGACCCTGCTACCAACAAAATGAAGCCAGATCTATGAGTACTACCTTAGTAGTTATAAATGAGATGCATTTCAAGCATTTGCAAGCCCTAGACCCATTTTTTGGTAAGGGAGACTGTGTATCTGTTTTACATGCAGTGAAATAAAGTCCACAGATGGTTTGCTTAAACTTTTACAAGGGTATTGGCGCAAATCCAGGCACTTAGAAATCTTTTAAGACCAAGATCAGTGACGAAATACGTGGTCAATTCTTTTCTTTTTGGAATTAAGAGATAATCCAGTGTTGAAAACATGCTAACATGAGAATGTTTTCTCTTGTTTTTAGGATCGAGTTATGATTAATCGACTTGACAGTATTTGTCAAACAGTGTTGAAAGGTAAATGGCCTTCAGCAAGAAGGAGCTATGACAGCAATGCAGTGGCATCTTTCTACACAACCAAGCTTCTGGATAGCCCAGGTGCAGCTGCAGATTACAGTGAGCCCAGTGCACCAACACCCCCTCTTGCAGGTGTTAAAGAAGAATACGACCAGTCGCCACAGATGTCAAAGGTGAAGAAGCATGTACGAGAAAAGGAGTTTACAGTGAAAATCAATGACGTATGTTTATTTTTATTGCCCTAGGACCTGATTGCGATTGCGGTGTGCGGCATGCTTTACCTGCAAGTGGCTGCCTGCTCTCACTCTCACTTCCTTCACACACTTGTTTGTGGGTATTTGGGTCTGCTGCTTCTGGGCATTGAGTGTTTGGGGTTTGGGTTTGGTTTCTGGTTTGTTGGGGGTTTTTTTTGGGGCGGGGGGAGAGGCTTTGTTCCATTGGTTTTGGTTTTAATTTGCATTGGCCATTGGGAGGAATTGTTATTTCTACAGTTGAACTGAAGCGTTGTTGTTCTGGTGCTTCCTCAGACAGCCTGTTTTGTGTTACTTCTAAGAAACCTGGGTACTAAAAAAAAAAAAGATATTTCTGTTGTTTGGCTTCAAAAAAGAAAAATTCAGCGTATCCTATTCAGCAAGTGTTTTATGATTCCATGCTCTTTTAGAGGATTATAGGTAGATTGCCCAGTTTTAATGCAAAACCCTTTTTTTTTACAAATATTTTCTTTTCAACCATTTTTATCTATAGTTTGAGACCTGTTTGTATACATGAAAATGTATGAAACTTTCCATTTATAATTGGGTTTGGCATTTCTTTAGGACTGGTTTAGGGAAGTAGACAGCTGTCCTGTGTCTGGATTTTTCACTGAAGAGAACAGATAATTTAAAATTCTTAGAAGCAGTCCCATAAAATTTCTGTTAAGATTTGTTGTTTACGTGGAGAAGAACCAAGATTTGTTCTAAGGTCTAATACGGTGTTTTCATTCTTCTTCAACTCTTCCGGAGTAACTGTATGTAGGAATACTGATTATGAAGTAGTCATTTCTGCTTCAGAAGAGACTCTTCTAACCCTGGCATTTATTTAACAGGAAGGTGGTTTGAAATTGACTTTTCAGAAGCAGGGGCTCTCTCAGAAAAGGCCATTTGAAAGCGAGGAAGGTGTATTGGGACAGCAGCAATACCTGGCTCGGCTACGTGAACTCCAGAATGCTTCAGAAACCAGCCTTGTTAACTTCCCAAAATCACTTCCCAAATCAGGTACTTAGTAAATTAAATATCATCTTCTGGGTTCTTCTGCTATCCCCATCTGTAAGCAGTGGAGAGAAATGTTTGTGATGATTTATGTTTAAAGATGTAGTCTGGAGAAATGCTTTCCAATATGTTAGGGAAACTGGACACTAAAGTTGAGGCATGAGGTTGGACCACATGTATACTCTCAGAATGTCCATTACTGTAATGTTCTTTTATTAAGAAGATGCCATTACTCATCATAAACACCCTCATAAGAAAGTTTTAATAATTTTCAAGGCATCGCTCTACACTGGTGGTGATCAATTTAACTCAGAACTTACTGAGCCTAGTTTGTGAGTAAAGATAATCAGATTTATGCCCCTGTCAGTTTGCACTCTTCACAGATACCAACTTGTGATTTGTAGCCAAAAGCTTATCGCTTATTTTCACAAAAACCAAGAGTAGGTGTACACTGACAAATAAAAATTACCTCAAAGTAAGCAGTTAAAATTTGAAGTAGAATATGTAGAATTGGGTGCTTGATTTAGGCTAGCTTCTGATTCACTGACTTCAGTTCACTGATGGGGCATACACATGTGGATAAGAATGTTTCTTTTTAAAGAAATACTGCCCTTCACTTGCATTTTGGCAAGTGAAGTCCCCTGTTCTTTTGCAAGAATCCACAAAAGTGTAGATGGAAGTGTTCACGTAGGCACATCTGCGTCTGTGTGTGCAGTGCCTTGTACACATTTATTTGGCGGGTGATAGGGAGCAGTAATAGAAGATTTTGATAGTACAGTGGTTGTTAACAGCCTGATTTTAACAGGTTTTTAAACAGTTGTAAAACAATAGGCAATTTTTGTTAGATGTTACGTGTAGAAATTATATGCACTTGCACTATTTCAGGTAGCTTTATTTGCTTTTTTAAAATTAATATATGTTTTTTGTTAAAAACAGCTCAAGCATCTGACAACAATTTTATTGAATTATTAATTAGGTACTTCCAGTCACTTAGCAGCCAGTGCCAATGGAGTCATAGTTGACAGTCAGCCTGTAGTGAAAAAGAGAAGAGGAAGAAGAAAGAATGTGGAGGGAGTTGATGTCCTCTTTATGAACAGAAATAAGCAACCTAATCATGTAAGTAAATTTTCATCATGTATCCAAAAATAAGGTCCAAGTTATTGGTAATATCTTAAGTGAGCATAAACGGCTGTCAACATAAAAATCTTCTATTACTCAGAAGTGTTGGATTTGGCATTTTTTTCTGAAACTGTTCATTGACAGTTTATGATCACATGAAGGAAAGGCAGAGTTTTGCTAAATACTGGATCTACACAATAGTTACAACTGTTTTTTAGAAGCCAGTTTAATTCTAGCTTCGATGAAGTGTGGTTAACAATATATCATTAAAAGATTTGTTATTTGACCTAACACCACTGACATTCTTTCCTGTAACATCGATTACAGGACACAACTGTAGAGCGACTTTAGTGGCACTTATCTATGGCATGAGTAATCTCACTGAGCCCTCGAGTGTGTACATAATGATCTGCAGGAATGTGTCCTTCACTGTATCATACATGAAATTACTTTGATGGCTTTTTTTTTTTTTTTTAACTGTGGAGACCTTAGTGAAATGATTTGATTTTTTTCAGGTTAATCCAGGTATTAACTCTTGCCAAGCTACTGCAGGACTAAACCCAGCACTCACTTACACGCAGTCCCAAGGTGTGCTTGATGCAGAGAGTCCAGTTCCTGTTATTAATCTAAAAGATGGAACAAGGCTTGCAGGTGATGATGCACCCAAAAGAAAAGATTTAGAAAAGTGGCTTAAAGAACATCCTGGATACGTTGAAGATTCAGGAGCTTGTATTCCTGTGAGTATTCCTTTCAGCTCTGCTTTAGATAGTAAAATATTATTCATTAAATTTATTTAGCTTTGTGTTCTGTCTTACAGGGAGCTACTCCTTTTTCTATTTTGTTTAGAAAAAGGAAAACGTTAATTTCTTTAAAAATAAAGTCCTCACAAACGTAGTTGCTAAGAAGAGCAATACTTAAGAAAGGCACTTGATTTTGGTCTAATTTCACCAAAGATTAAAAAAAAAAAAAAAAAAAAAGATATGAAAACTCATATTATCATGATACAGATGATGGGACCTGATGTTTGACTTTAACTGAGCATTTTAGTGATGTGCAAGATGATGAAAAAATGTTATTTCTCCTTAAAGCTGAAATGACACAGAACAGTAGCAACATTCCTGACAGTTAAAGCATTTTTGGAAACTGAAATACTGTTAAAACAATGGGTAGGGGTATCAGAGAGAGCTCTGTTCTAGGCTGATTACATGATAGTGAAATAGTATTGCTATTAAGATATTTCTGAAACCGAAGCTGTCTTCAGATGAATGCCTGATTCAGGAGAATGCACATGTACCTTACAAATTGTAAAACTGTTATCTCAGAAAGATAATTGGCTTTTAAATTCTTTTATAACAGCGGATGCAGCTGCATGATGGGAGACCCAAACAAAAAAGACACCGTTGTCGAAACCCAAATAAACTGGATGTTAATAGCTTGACTGGTGAAGAGCGTGTCCAGCTCATAAACAGAAGAAATGCAAGAAAGGTATTCGTAATACTCTTCCCATTCTGATGTTCCACAAATGAAAAGTTAGCTGAAATGAGGAGCTCTGTGTACTAACTACACTTGCTAAAATACTGTGAGCAAATGAAAGGGTTTTAATGTAAAGTTTTAGCACAGAACAAGAAATAATGACAGTCTTCTAGTAAACATTTTTCAGCTACGGAAAATATGTAAGCTATGGCTAGAAACTAACTCTGTGATCAAGCCTGGATGGAATTGAACACTTGTTGTATTGCAATATTTGTTCCATTGACTAATACACAGTTATGGCTGCTGAAATGTGTTGTTCTGATCAAAGCAGCAACGTTCTCACAAGTTCTCAATTTTGTGTACATTTTCTCATGGCTACTTGACATGATCGAAATTATATCGGTAGTGCATCCTGCATAGAAACTTGTCCATTAGAATTGCTTAAATCCTGTGCACTGGATTGTTGTGCTTTTTCCTTTTTTCAGTTCTCTGACAGTTGACCTTTGCTCACCAGTGTATGTCTGTTATGAATTGCACTGCCAGGTTAAACAATTGTGTAACAGGAGAACAAAAGTAGAAGAGAAATTCTTGTATAAAATCCCTGCAGTGGAAGATGGGAGACCAGGTGCTGAGTTACAGTTTTTGGAGAAGTGATCAATGTTTGGCAAAGGTGTCATGTATTTAGACTTTGGGAAAAGTCAAAAGGCAATATTCAGGAAAAGCACACGGAATGTCACTATTGTTCACTGAACGGATTTGGACAGATGTGTGGGACAGTGTCTTTGAATGTCAGTGTAGTACTAGGGCAGCAGTCCAGTGGGAGTCCTTCAGGGTATTGTGACAATACACAGAGCATTTTCTCTTGTGATACCGCTGGCTTTTCTGTTTGTTAGAGAGCGGTTGCAAGGAAAGCAGGAGTTCTTTTTAATGCTGCTGTATTGAGGTCAGAAGCTTTGTGCATCTGTAGAGGAGTGAGACAGAATTTGAGAGGCTTTAATCTCTTCAGTGCAATGAAACAGCAGCTCTGTAGAGGAATCTGTGTGGTTACTAGTGTCTTGAAAAACAGACCCTTGGCTGCTCTACAATAAGCCATGCCCTGAGCAATCTCTTAAAAGGTGATGATCAAGGAGGTGTGGGATTTGATCTGCGCTTTGTGTAGAAGCCTGTTTTCATGGTGATTTCTTTCTCTTAAATTCCCACATATAGTTGAGACTGCTACTTTATTGGGTTTCCCATTTATAATCCATCCCAAACTGCTCTACATCATAAAAATCCTACTGTCTCATTCTATTCTGTAGTTCAGTTATATATTTAGTAGCAGAGTGTGAGTGGACCAGAAGTTTGTAGAGAAAATTGAGCAGACACTACAGTTCTTTTTCCCTTCTTCCTACCATTTCTACTGTTTTTCTGGATCCAACTAATATTTCTGATTAATGTGAAAGTACTTTTCTGCTTGTATGTTTTTATCAGAACATGCTAAGCTATTTTAGACTTTATTGCATGGAAAACTATACAAACAATTTCACAAGAGAAGCAGAGCCTCTTATCAGAAGATTTTTTTTTTTTTTTTTTTAAGAAGTTGGCTGGGATAGAGGTAGATAAAGGTTAAATTTACCAGGATTGTGGTTACAACCTTCTTGGTAATACTCGAACTACTGTTCTTCTCTGGTTATGTGGTTGCTTTTCTATTCATTGCATATTCAGATAAGCTTTGGTGTTAAATACCTGTAGGAATGTCAAACACTGAAATTGCCATGTATGAGTTTAATAGATGATTTTCAGTTCAGGAAATGTAGAACTTATAAAGAATTTCACATACACTGTCAGGAATCAGTGAAAAGATACATTGTACTCATTGATCCTTTGGAATGAGAATTTATTTACCTTGTTCTATATAAAAGATGAAAATGAAGCAGTGTCAGATATGGATGTTGCTGCCTTCTTATTGAATGAGAAGTACTTCCTGACTTTTGTCTTCTGCTTTTCAGGTGGGGGGTGCATTTGCTCCCCCCTTGAAGGATTTGTGCAGGTTCTTGAAAGAAAATCCAGAGTATGGAGTGGCTCCTGAATGGGGAGAAGTTGTAAAACAATCTGTGAGTATTTGCAGAATAAGATAATCATGGTGTGAAATGTATCTTAAAAACAGGATTAAACTGCAGTCAATGAAGGTATAAATAAGAGGATAATTGCTTTTAGAATTCAGTAGTTATCCACAGGACAGAAAACCAGAGCATGAGTTCTGAACCTCTGTGCTTGTCTTATGCTAGTTGAAATTAGAGATACTTGTTGGGGAAGAAAAGACTTTAAATATGGAGTTGAGTAACAGCTGATCTTTGAATTTGCCATTTTGTAAGAGGAATATTCAAGACAGTGTATCTCACAGAGAATATTAATGGCTATTGCAGTTCTTTATTCATCATTAGGTAGGAAAGCTTACAGAATTGAAGTAAGAACTGTGCAAACTGTGAAAAAAGGTGGTCTGAATTTCATAAAAGTTCATCTAGAGTCTATTATGGATGAAGTGAAATAGGAGGACATTAAACAGACACTGGCAATAACAAAAGGCTCTGCATGCAATTGCATATTTATCTTCAAATTGCTTAACTATCTTTTTTAATTGTGAAATTATTGGAATGTGGCAATACTATCTTAGATACAGGATTATTACTGTTATTAACTATATTTGGCTTGATCTGCAAAAAGACCTTTAAGGATGAGCTAGCAGAGGGTCTGAGCAGAGACCTCTGTATCCTTTAGACATTTGAGTTGTGATAGCAGAGTCACTAAAATTTCCAACGAGCTGTCTAGAGATCAAGCTACTGTGCTAACGTGAAAGAATACTCTTTGACACTGTTACTGTGCTCTGGGGTCTTTTGTTTGCATTCATTTCTCCATCTCTAAGCTTTCAACATGCTGAAATTGCCGATGTGTCTGTTGCAGGGATTTCTTCCAGAGGGTATGTTTGACCGTATTCTCACTGGACCTGTTGTGCGGGAGGAAGTAAGCCGGAGAGGAAGGCGCCCCAAAAGTGAGATTGCCAAGGCAACAGCAGCTGCAGCAGCGGCCACGGCTGCCAGCGTGTCAGTTAACCCTCTGCTGGCTAACGGCCTGCTGCCAGGAGTGGATCTGCCGAGTCTTCAGGCCTTACAACAAAACCTGCAAAACCTGCAGTCGCTGCAAGTAACAGCAGGGTTAATGGGAATGCCAGCTGGCCTATCTACTGGAGGAGAAGCTAAGAACATGGCTGCCATGTTCCCCATGCTGCTGTCAGGGATGGCTGGATTACCAAACTTGCTGGGCATGGGAGGACTTCTGACAAAGTCTACAGAATCTGTTTCAGAGGAAAAAAAGGGAAGCGATTCAAAGGAGGCAGATACAAAGAAAGAAAGGACAGAAGACCAAAATACGGATACTGGTGGTGAAAACTCTGTTTCAAGTTCTCCTTCTACATCCTCTGCTGCTGCAGCTGCCAATCCTCTCTCTCTTAACCCGTTACTTCTGTCCAACATACTTTACCCAGGGATGCTTCTCACTCCAGGCCTTAATCTTCATATCCCAGCTTTGTCTCAGTCTAATATTTTTGATGTACAGAACAGTGAAAGCAATGACACAGGCTCAGCTAAGCTCACAGAAGAAAAGGAGGAAATTTCTAGGGTTAGAGATCAGGAAGACAAAGGGGGAACAGAGCCAAGCTCTCACAATGAAAACAGCACAGATGAGGGTTCAGAGAAAGCAGATGCTTCATCTGGATCTGATAGTACATCGTCTTCATCTGAGGATTCAGATTCTAGTGATGAAGACTGACCCCAGACTCTGCACTTAAATTATGAACTATGATTTTGAATTTATTCTTTAATTATTTTGTTGTAAATAACCTAGTGTTGAGTGCATCAATGATTTACTGACCGAACATTTCAGTATTTGTTTAGAAGTGCAAACTGCTTTCAGAGACATTTTGCATGTAATATTTCTTGAAGTTCATAAGTTTCTGAACTTGTATGTACTATCAAATACACAATGGTGTAAAATTGCAACAAAAGGCATTATAATTTTGTTGGGGGGTTAATTTTATGAAAATAATGCTCAAGTAAGAGCTGTATATTTAATATATTTGCAGTGAACACAGAATACTTTATGCATATTATTGATTTAATTTGAATATAGTTTTACAGCCTCCTTGACACTTATAATTTACAGATCAAAACTCAGCAATAATTTGGGCAGCTAATGAATGTCATGAAAGCTGTAGAATCTACATCACCATCCATCGCTTTAATTACATGAAAATGCTCTAGTGTTGTGATGCACTGCTGTTTCCAATTCAGGTACAATTGTGTTTAAAAAGATAAATTTTTCCCAATCAGCCAATTAAACTGGCTACCTGTTACCTCAGCTGAGTTAGTTTAGGAAGTTTACATTGGTTTCTATTACTTGTTTTCAGGTTTTGTTCTGTTTTCTAAAGACATCCTGTATATCATGTTAAAATCTGAGTTATGTGGGATATGACTGTTGATTTGGATTTGTTTTTTTTCCCCTCTTTTTACAGCTGTTCCCTTTTTTTTCAGCAGTAAGGGGAAATTAAAGCAAAAACTATCATATCTCATGCTACTTGGCACCATAGAGATCTTTTTAGTTTACACCTTGCAAAGTTTTGGGCTCCCTCTGCAGAATTAAAAGTCCCAAAATGAGGAGTAGTTTCCCCAAGACTTGGAAAAGGCAGACTGTCAGAAAGTGCCACTGAAAAGACCTTTCAACACTGCATACTTCATGTAAAATTTGTTTGTTTGCTTTGTTCGTGTAGATTTCTATTTGTGTTTTATGTCATAAGACCTCCTGGAGTTACCAGTTAATAATGGTAAATAAAGTCTAGATAGTTTTGAACTCCTTTTGAGTTTAAACTTCTCTGCAGATTTAAATCTGACTAAATATTAAATATTACTCCAAATCATTATTGGGATATCACTTCATATATTATGCTGAGTTACCCACTAAAGAAAAAGCACTTTGAATAGTAAGGAAGACAAATTATTCCTGGAAACCACAGTAACAGGGCATAAGGCATAAGTCCAAATCCTAAGAATCCCTTACTATATAAAATCTGTCTAATATTTGATGTGTGATATGATTCCTCCTTCTTCTTAAGCTGCTATTACTCTGACACAGTCAAGGCCCAGATTGACATTTACAGAAGTTGTGAACTGTCTGAGACTTCAGCTGACCTTGGTTACATCGTTTTGCGGTCCAAGAATAGGCAAGTGTTAAGAGAAAACAGATACAGGTACTAGTAGAAGTCATTGAAAAAGCTTTACAAAGGGATAAATTTAAAAATAAAGAAACAAAAACTGTATATTTTGATATAGTTCTGTTGCTTGCTTGTACAGTAAAACAACTGTGTTGTTTTTTTATCAAGAACTTTACCAATGAAATCTAAGTTTCTATGTGCAAAATAACTAGCCCCATGATTAGAAGCAGTATTACGTGTAATTACACAAGTACCATTTGGATTGTGCTGGTTACGTATTTTCCCAAGTAGTATTCTGATTTTTGGCCCTTCATGCAGTGTCTTAGCAATAGTGAAAATTTAAAACTGCCGAGAGAAGGGGGTAGCAATTCTTCATCATGAAAAAAAAAAAATTAGTATTTAATATTTTGCCCTTTGTAATATAGCACTTTTATTTAACTAGGATGCATCTATGAAATAGCCAAAGTTTTACAAACAGTTAACAACTTAGTTTGCTGATGGAGTATGTCAACATCACTTCCCACCCTTACCCCACAAAACAGATCCTAAATCTTGTGGCTAAAACCTAATTTATATCAGATTTATGAAATAAAGTATTTTCCTAATTATGGTCAAGTGAGTTTGGTTACCATTCTAGCGATTCTTTCTATGTAATAAGGCAATTACAGTTTCAAGTAATGAAGGCTGGTGTAGACTTGAATATAATATATTGAGTTTATTTTTAATCAGTTTGAACCAGAAGGGGAAAAAATGTCCCATTATCAGCTATAAACTATATGCAAATACGGTTGTATAAAGTTAAGGGTTATAAGGAAACCTCAGTAGAATTACACTAATACTGAAGTTGAAAGGATATCCAAGGTGATGATAAAGTGTGTGTTGGTAGTTACTAAAAGAATCTTAGCTGTTATTGCCTTGTATTTCTATCCCTTGTTTCAGGCTTCATGATGCAAGTCTTAGTCCAGTTTTTTTTTGGACATTTGCAATATTTGCCAGTTGTGTTCTGTGTAGTCTGAATTTGCTTTCTGTAGTTGAACAAGCGTCTTAAAAAGTCATTTGTAATTTATTGAATTACTTTCTATGATGTTCTATAGAGCAAATGGAAGTTTAATTATTTTTTATTAAACATATTCTTTGACTACCCATGATGTCGGCCTCAATATGTGAAAACAGTGCCATCTGTGCATGGATTAAATGAGTATCATTCAGCGGCAGAAGTTAGGTTTCAATGTTAAGCTCTAAAATGGAAATTATTCTGAAGACCTTCAGAATATGGTGTTTTTATTTCTGCCAGTCTGCACATTGTCTGCAGATCACAATCATCCTTTCTAAAATCACTACATAGGTGATAAAAATGCACATATATATTCTGTTCTCATGTCCTACTCCTTCCTTTTTTTTGCCGCTTGGAAGTCCTACAGAATCCCTAATATTTTAAAAATTTATTCTTTGCAGGTCTGTTAGAAAACTGTCACTGGTTTTTGAAACAGGGAAAGAGAATGTGTTGTAATTTTACAGTCCAGTCCTTGTAGTCTGTGAATTAAAATATAACTAGGTTATTCTAAAGTAAAACTATTTCCAAGGAACAGATGATGTAGGCACAGTATTGGTGTTTAATTTCTTGCGCTCCTTTGAGCTTTTTAAAAATAGTATCTGGATCAGAGTATTATATAAGACAATAATAAGATGTCCCATGGCAATTTACTTTCCTTTTTTCTTTCTTGTTTCTGAGAAGATTATTTCTGCCATGTTATTTAGTAACGTTTCATTTATCTATCAGTTTCTCTAAGGCACTACTGATGCACCATGAAAATAGATGTTTACTTCTTAATATCTAAACTGTATCAAGATGAAGCATGCCTGGTATCCATGGTTAATACAAAGGGATCTGTGTAGCATTATATGGAATTACTAATATGTGAAAGTTACTAACAGTTGTATAGTTTATGATCTAGATATTCCTTCAACGTAAGTACACTGGATAAGAGTAATGTGGGATTTACGCTGCTGTAGTTGACCAGCACTGCAGATTTTACATCTGTACTCTGCTGGGACACAAGGTTACCCTGGTGCCTGCAGAGGAGACTAATTACAGTAGTGTGGCTATGGGAGTTTACAAAATAACTCTCCTGGCTTATCTAAATGGCCCTAGTGTTCTACAGACAGGCAGATTTGTTTCTTTGCCATATCTAGAGGAAAAGAAACTAAAGATAATAGCTTTCCATAACAGTATTAAGAAAATCCTGATCACTTTAACTAATGATGTTTGAAATTAATAGAGATGCTACAAGGACTTCTGCTGTGAGAGCTGTTAGAAAATATTAACAATATAAACAGAGGAAGTATGTTGAAATGCATTGTAATTCAAGTGGTGCCGGTAAATTACATCATTTGTTCCTGCCAAAAGTGCCAGACTGACAAATTATAAACAATATTTTGATCATTATATTGCAGTATTTAATTCAGCATTTTGGGAACACTTCAGTGAGAAATTTGAAAGAATTAAGGAAAATTTTCCACAAGATACGGCGGAGTCGAAATGGAGAAGTAATACAGGTAAGGATCTCCCAAAACACCTTGAATTGCATAGTATAATTTTGATATATTTTATACTCTGGCTAGCTGACATCTGGATGATTTTTTTAAAAAACCCAAACTACTTAGTGTTAATCAAACTGCTGCATTTCCCTACTTAAAAGGAGACAGGGACATTTTCAGATTAGACAAATTAAGGCTATGATTTATGTTGTAGTGGTGGTGAGTTTTTTTATATGCTGCCTCTTTTGAGGCTCTCACACAAGGAAGGAGAGAGCTATTCAGAAGATTGCCATAAAGTTGTTGAGCAGAATGAGGACTTTCCATTTTCCGTGTAATCTTCAGCTGTGAGTGAGTCCTGAGAGTGCAAAGTTCTTTTAAGGTACTTTCCTGCCCAAACCATTCCGTGAATCTGAATTTTAATACCGTGGAGGGGGAAGGGTGTTACTATTGTTCATGCAAAGAATTTCGAAGGAGTAGATGAATAGTAAAATAATAAGGTATTGCTGCATTCTACTTCAGCAAATGCTGTCCATCCAGCGAAACAAAAAAGCCCTCCTGTGTTCCATACAGACTTCCGGGTGGTAGAGTATCCCATCACTGTTCTGTGTGCAGCAAAGCAGCTGCTGCCTCACTGCGAGGTTCACAGCTCCGTTGTGTTTAAAACAGCAACAAAACCAAACAGGGAGGCATACGTGGATAGAGCCTAACTGAGTTTTTAATGTTACAGTGAAATGGGCAAGACTCCCGAGTTGTCCTGACAGACTGAGGGGCTGTAGACTTTGCTGCCATCCCCATCTTCCAGCTCAGGCTCTCTCCTGCCATCAGTTGTCCTCAGTGCTGGGTAAATAAATGCATGCTCCCGTCCTGGAAAGCATCTCAGGTTAGTTAACTTTGGTTTGACATCTGTGTTTTCCACTCTGAAGCTTTCCTTGTTGACTTAGAAATGGTAGTTAGACTGACAATGTCTGTTTGCTTTTATATATGTCTTCTAATAGTCTGCTTTACTGATTTCTTCAGTCGTTTATTCCTGCTCCAGGACTGACCTTTCCTTAAGATGTATTTTTGGGAGTCTCCTCTTCTGCTGTGTAGGGCCTTTATCCTAGGAGCCATCACTGCCTTTCCAGTATCTCCCCTATAGAAAGATGGCATCCTCTAGTCACTCACAGCTCCTCCAATAGCCATTTGAAAGTGTTGAAGTAATTCAACGACAACGCGTTCCTTCGCGGGTTTGTACCTGCCCGGCCTTCTTCAGCTGTGCGCGAAGAAGCGAACGGCAGCGTTTCGTTTCCGCCCCTCCGGGTCCAGCTGCCGCAGGAGGCGGCCAGGCGCGGGCGCTGCTCTGCCTCACCTCCCGCGCTGACGGTCTCGGGCGCGCGGCGCCCCCTCCCGCTGCATTCTGGGAGCAATGTAGGGGACGCTGCCGCAGTGCAGGGTGGGAGGGGAAGCCTGTGGCTGTGGCAGGGGCGCAGTGCGGCTGCGTCCGGCAAGGACGCGGATGGGGCGGGCGCTTGCCCGCTGCCCAATGAGAGGCCGTGGCGAAGGGCGGGCGGGGCCCGGCGCCTGCATGTTTGGATTCGAACGCGCCTCGCGACCCTGTGGGGCGGCAGCGCAAGCGCAGTGCTCGGCAGAGCGTCGCTGCCCCCTAGCGCCGGGGTGCGGGATGCCGGGCGAGGAGGAGGAAGACGCTGAGTCGGGGGTCGGGGGGGCGGTGGCGGCCGCTGCCCCTTCCCCAACAGCCGAGGAGGGGGAAACCCGCCAGCGCTACGAGGAGCTTTGTAGCAGCCTTAATATGGACGAGCGCGCCCGCTCCGAGGCCTGGCTTAGCTACCAAAGCATGAAGCTCAACTACACTCTAGAGGTGAGGGGCGACGGCGATGGGGGGGCCGTGTTGAGACGGTGTTTAGTGGGGAGCGGCCGTGCTCAGGCAATCGACCGTAGTGAGGCCACTAGCCCAGAACGGGACAGCCCGACGGGAGAGAGAGGGTTAAGCGCGGGGGGGCGGAAAGGGGACGGCCCTGGAGGCGCGGCGGCCTCTCCCTCACGCCGCTGGGCGTTAGCTCGCAGCCGCGCGAGGACACCTCCCGCCCGCCCTCACCGCGCCAACGCGGAGCTGCTGAGGGCCGTCTCTGCCCCGGCCCTCGGGGGGTGCGGGGCGCCGTTTTTCGGCTTTGGAACTGGGGAAAACCGTGATCCCAAGCCACAGCAGTGGAAAGGTGTTAAAAATAAAAGCGATCGTGTCGCTGTGTCTGTCAGCTTTCAGCTTTTAGATGTCACACGTAGTAATGTCGATAACATAGGGTGACGCACTCGCTTTCTGTGGAGATGCCTTTCACCGGGTGGCTTTTACAAAATAAAGATGGCACTTAGGGTTAAACTATGTCGGCCCAGAGCTCCACAGAATTCTTTAGGGACTTCCCTGTCCGCGGCCCCGAAGATGCCTGTCAGGTCGACAGTGCTGCGGTGCCGGAGCCGTGTGTGTGCCGGAGCGGGGACTCTGCTCTGGAAGTATCTCCTGTCACGCATCCTGCTTGTAACCGCCTGCAATGGGCTGGGGATCGCAGCGATGAACTTGGCTTTGTCGTAAAGGTGTGTGTTCATCTGACCCTGTGGTACCACGTAGCCCAAGAGAGGGAGAATAAGATTTGAAAGGTTTTCACTGGGGTGAATGTTTGTCTTTAGGTACCAGATCGAGTAATTGCTTTGTCGTATAATACAGAGGAAAACTGAAACTTTTGTGTTCCCTCTGTCTGTCCAGGGCTGTAGCTTTTATTTAATGTTTTTTTTTAACACCAAGATAGTGCAAAATACTTTCATGGGAGAAGAGTATCTCTAAAAATACTTAAACTGTGGGTCAAGTGTGAACTTTATGAAGGTAACTAGTAAATAAGTCAGTTTTGAAGCGATTTCATTGTTAAGTATTTGTTTATCACTCGTGTTGTAGTTAAAAATACAAAGCAGATCAGCAGAACTTTAAAACAGTAAATAAGTTTTGTCACTGGTTGAGCCTCATTACTTTAGGGGACAGATCTGTCATTTTTACTGATGCTAGATGTGCGGCTGAAATGTGGAGTTTTCAGTGACGTTTTTTCGATGCATGATGTTTTCATTCACAGGGAAATGATCTGCATTGGCTAGCATGTGCCTTGTATGTGGCTTGTAGAAAAGCAGTTCCGACTGTGAGCAGAGGGACAACTGAGGGAAATTACGTGTCTTTAACCAGGATTTTGCGATGTTCAGAACAAAGGTAACTTGTTTTACTGAGTTTTTAACACTTAAAAAATCTCAAGGCAGTTTGTCAGGTAGTGAAATTTAGGGATTGAGAAAAGAGGCTAAACGTCTTTCTCAGTTCCTGCTTTTAAAGCCAGAGTCTTTGTGTTACAGCTTGCTGCAAGAGAAGTCAGTTTTGTTTGGTCATTACTATGTTATAAAACATAGTCAATCGGAGATGGACTTGTCTCACTTGAACGAGAAAGAAACCAGTCACTGAAGAATAGTATATGCTTGAGGAGTGTGCAAAGTATTTAACTTCTCACACAAGAAACCATTTTTAATTTGGTGTGAAAATGTTGACACAATTTATGTTCCTTTTTTTTTTAATAAGAAGTCTTCACTTTTCACGTGTTCTTCCTTTATGAAACTAAAGTGGTGTCAGAATCTGATGAACAAGGTTGTATTCAATGTTAATGTCCATAAGCAATGGAATGAAACAATCAACAGTCTAATTTCCTCCCCCCCCCCCCGTCTATTACGTGGTTACAAAACAAAGGGGGATGTCCTTACGCACTTTTTCTTCTCGTCTCCTTTACACTTGAAGCATTACTGTTGGTTGAAACAATGCAAGTGCTCCTTCCCAAATCAGAAATTCAGGGAATTGCAATGTGGGTAAATTGTTTCTGTGATTTGGTGTATCAAAAGTTCAGGCTAAGTAGTATAGATGAAGGATTAACATTAAACCCAAATTTATGAACTGAAATTTACTAAAATGTAGGGCATTTTCCCGATTTTGTAAGAACTTACCAGCATTGTAGAACTAAGTTTGTTTTACTTAAAGTAGTTAGAAAAATTAGGAGCGTCTGATTTTACAGTAATCTGACTGTGTCTTTGTGACAGAAAGCCAAAACACTGAATATGTAGTTAATGTGGTCATTAACTGAGGATATTAAAATACTCTGTGAGCTGTATGAGCTCATCCTGGTTTCTGGGTGAAGGAGTGGCTCTGAGGACATTGTCGTGTTTGCAATACAGCCATTTTAGCAGTACTTTGGGAAGCAGAAATTACATTCCTGTTGAAAACTGTAGTATGTTTTTGCAAAAATACCCTTTCAGATCTAATCTATTTGGTATTTCCAGCTTGATCGAGTTTTTTAACAAGATGAAGAAGTGGGAAGAAATGGCAAATCTACCCTCCCAATTCAGGGAGCGAACGGAGAGATTAGAGAGAAACTTCACTGTTTCTGCAGTAATTTTTAAGAAGTACGAGCCTATTTTTCAGGGTATGTTCAGATATCCTCATGAAGATCAACCTCGTCAACAGAGAGGAAGAAAACAGAGGTACCTTTATGTTATTTCCAGACCGATTTTAGAGCATTACTGTTGTAATGTATAATGAAACTGCTTGCTTGTTTTAGTTGCGTTTTTTACGATGTTTTCATACATACAGCGTATCTGTATAGTATTGGAGCTAGTCCGTCTCTCCTGAAGCAGAGTGATTTTCAAATTCTTGCTCAGTTTGTCAGATCTGAGAGGGTACAGGAAGTCCCAAAACTGCTACATTTCTACCATTTGGATTGCTGGGGAAAGGAGGGCAGATTAAAATGAGCCTGTGGACAAGAGAAATGTTAGTATTTCTAAGATGGGAGAAGCTGGAAGAACTTGATTGTTGAGCAATCTGTGTTGCTGCAGTAGCTCATAGAACAACTCAGCCTCTTTTGCTGCCAAGTAATTCGCAGCGTTTTCTTCGTAGACTTGGATCTTCTGGATATTCTGCTTTATATTAGAACCTTTGTTTCCTTTTCACTGTTCATATATGTTGTGCTGTGAAAATCGCAAGCTGTCTTTCTTTTCTGGTTATTCTGATCTTAATAAGATTTCATCCTTTGGTGCATAGTCTCTGCTTGGCATAGCCTGTTATTTCTCTTAGTAGTTAGATTGACTTATTCCAAGTCATTATTTCTTTCGTCTTCATTACTTTGAAGTGCCATTTTTCTGCTGCTTTTATGGAGTTGTTTTTTCTGCTGGATTTTTGGGTGTTTTGTTTTGGTTTTGCCTGTTTTGGATTTGTTTGGTTTTGGGGGATTTTTTGTCTCTCTTGTTTCTACTTTTTAAGTATTTTAAGGTTATTTCTTAGTTGGGTCTTTTGGCATTTATTTTTTTTCCATCTTGATCTTCCTGTGAGGATTATTTAGTGGCATTTGTAACCAAATGTATTTGAACCTATAATAAAAAACCAGGATTGTGCCTAAAAGTTTTTGTTGGAGAATGCAAAAGGTGAGTAACTGAGAATTAGGCTGTAACTGGAATATAGTTATGTAGCTTTTGAAATTGATGTTTTAAGATAATGTTAAAATATCCTGCATATACAGTGCTCTGATTAGGAGAAGAATCCTGCTAGTTTAACTCAGCTGGCAAAGTGTGAAGTAACTTTAAAAATTTTGGTGGAAGATGACACTGATTTCTGTGTTAAGTATTTGTTGATTCTGACATTCATAAACTATTTAATTAAAAAAAAAAAAGCATTTGAAGTGTAATATGATGAAATAACTAAATAAGAAAACAAATTATTAAAGCTGGAAAACCTACTGGAGTATGACCTCCCCATGAATTAATTTGGCCTGCAAAAAAGAATTTTCAACTTTACTACTACTGAAAGCAATAAATAGTGCTAAATAGAAGTTTGCAGAACAAGCAGCACTTCTAGACACAGGCAGCCTGATAAGATTATTTACACAGTGCAAATGCTACTTGGTTTTGAGGCTCACATGCATGTTCACACTCTAAATTAGGCAACTGCACTCCAACGAAAACTTGGAAGGAGTGTGTGTTGGACAAAACATATCTCTGTGCCATTTCTTTGCTGCTTTAATGTTATTCTGCCCTGGACGTGAGCACTTCCAGTGATATGGATACAAGGAATGATGCTGTGGAGGTATAAAATTCGGTGCTAGAGGAGGGGTTTTGGTTTAGTTTTGCTAAAATCCACACATTAAATACTAGAGCATAGTTTTTTAAATCTGGGGTTGTTTTGGTTTGGTTTTGTGGGTGGGGGAAGGAATAACAAGCCAATCAAAAACTTAGGATTAGTTGATTAATTTGTCAAGATTTTTAATGTTACCAGCAAGACAAACTAAACTTGGTATCCAGAAACGTGAAAGTATCAAGAAGATTTAGGAATATAGCCCAGTGTGCTAAATGTGGCAGTATTAAGAAATAAAACATCCTCAAGAGTTGCAAAACTTTAGATTTAAGAAGGAGCTTCATAAATTAGATATATTTCATTTGGAAGCATTGTAAACAAAGGCCAGGAAATGAACTTGGTTCTAATAAATACTTACTATATTTCAGGCTTCTGTATACTATATAAAATCTTATTTTACATAGGTGCATAGATTACACTCCTGTGCGCACACAGTTCTGAAAGTCTTTCCTGTGCTGAAAATAGTAACATCACCACACTGTGTAATGTTCATTCAAGATGTATACGTGCTTGCATGGCTCTGAATGCATCTGGAGAAGTAATTTCAGCTCTAGCTCTCTGACTGCTCTAATTTGCTGTATGTACCATTTGTTGTATGAAAAAGCAGAAGTAACATTTTCTGTAGATTTTAAATCTAAGTAGTTACCTGTTCTTTGGAACTAGGATCACAGTTTTGCCTTAAAAGAAAATATTTAAGCCAGCCATGCTTAGATCAGAGTTATGGTGACTTTCTGCTCAAGTCTTGGTCTGTTACTAATGGAGTCTGCTGTAGTGTTCTGCTCTGGTGACATTTGAATCAGTACCTGCAGACTGAGAGGGTTTGACTTGTGTCTTCTCCGCACCAGTGTGTAGTTTGCTTTCTTACCTTGAGTTCGGCTTTTGTGGGAAGAGTTGAAGGTTTTGGCCACGCTGTATTAAAGCTTCCTTTTGGTTTTTGATGATTGAATGCTGTATCCTGTTTTACCTGATGTTCTACCAGTCTTAATTCATTGAACTTACTTCATCTCTTGCTGCATTTTTTTTCCAAAAGACGACAGCCATGTACTGTGACGGAAGTTTTCCAGTTTTGTTGGGTGCTGTTCGTTCATGCTAAAGGTAAGAGATTTGGAAGTGGCAAACCTGGTTTTGTTAATTGTTGTCCTTTATCAGCCCTTAAACACAGAAAAGGTGCAGGCGTTTCTGAGTTCAGAAGTGCCTTTGGGGAAAGGGTCCTCTCAGAGCAGCTTGAAGGAATGTATTCTGCTTTAACTTCTCCAGGTGTATGTTTTACTACATGTGAATCGTGAGCTGCATACTCAAATAGTTTTTTTAGCTTTAATGTGGAGTGGTTTTACAAAGCTTCCAGTGTTGTGCAGGTTTATGATGTAATTCTAAAAGAAAAAAAAAGTAGCTTACTTAGATGTTATTGTAATTAAGATAAGGTGTATGTTTAAAGGATAGAATTCTAGGTGTGAATATTTTTCAGTTAACACTCAAGCTTTTTCATTGCGTTTTTGTTACCTTACAGTCTAAAAAATGAGCACACGCAAACTGCATCAAATAACCGTATGTGTTGTCAAAGAGGCCTGCAGATGTTTGTCGTGCATTTCCCCTTCCATCTTGGGTGTAGCACTGTCTATATAAATGTCTGACTGTCTTGAAAGCTCAGATTGCTGTGGAACACTTAAGGGGATCCTCTGTTAATATATCTCTGCAGAAATAATGCAACAAGCAGACAATGTATTGCAGTGTATATGTAACCTTTAATATAAGAGCAGCCTTATAGGTAATAATAGATTTCAGCAGTTTTCTTCATACTGACTGATGGGAGAAAAAGCTACAGGAGGCAACAGGATTAAATTAATATTTTAGGCTTAAAATTATTCAGTCGTCGCATTTGGTCTGAAGTCTTTCCTCACCACACTTGCATCTTAAGAGAGTTTCCACATAGTGAGGGCTTTATTGAAGTACTGCTTGGATAAGTGTTCACTGGGAGCTTTGTGTAAGTAAAACAGTGTTTTGAGACAAATAAAGACAAGATTTATATTCTTCACTGAAAGAATGTCTTTGTATATTCAGGTCTATTGATAATTTCCAGGGATATTTCTGCATTTCTTCATAAGAAAACTTAGAGTAGAAGTAACTAATAGTTTTGCTTCTATAAGGAGCAGAATAAAAGGAATTTTTGGGGGGTTTGGTGTGTCAGGAAGAGATTTTTTGAAATTTTTTTTTTTTTCAGTTTATAACTGAACCAGTGTGAAGATTGGTGCAGTGTGCTGTGATTTCCTTCATTGGCTGGTTTTGAGGGTAGGACAGAGAAGGCTGTCACAATATCAGATTATCTGGCATCATATCAAATTATCTGGCATCAGTTCTGTTCAATAGATACCAACTCTTGTTTTTACACTGCACCACATTACAGAGGATGCCAGCAGATCCCGTTTGGAAGTGTTTGTGGCAGTGTTACTGGACCTTCCCTGTCACGTCTTTGTACAAAGATACAGAAGGGTGTGTGGTATTGCAGGAGTAATGTGTTAATCACTTTATCTTATCTAGATACCTTTTTCTAGTAAATTCTGCTTTACTGAAGGAAGAGAAATCTTTCCTAAACAAGTATGTTAGCTATAGCCCTGAAACACAGTACAATTTTTGGTTTTTTTATTCACATTCAAGTAGCATGAAATACTTCTTCATCTTCCACTGAGTCTGGAGTAAAGCTAGTACTGTACTTTATTTCCACTCAGTCAGGAATTGACTTCTTCAGCACAGGCAGCTCAGAGAGTAAGTAGGTCAGTCTGAAAAAAATCATGTTTTTTTTCTTCTCTAAAATTCTCACTTCTACCATTAGATTGGACAGTTGAGAAAAGGGGCAAAGGCATTTTGAGTCTTTGTATTGCTTAATTACTGCTTACTATGTTTAAGTTCATGCTAATTAGCAAGAACTTTCAGACATAGAAAGTAACTTCATAGAGAATGCCATGTTGGTAACATAGCCACCTAAATTCTGCAAGAAAAAGCAGAGTCAAGAGTAATTACAAACTCTTAGCAACTCTTAGTCATATTAGCAAATAACTAGTAGTAAACTTGGTAAAGTGTGGGGGCACAAAAATGAAAATGTAATGCTGGTTATTTAAAGCACTAAGTGTTCATGTTAAGTTCTGTTCTGTGTGTTTTGAGGGTTCACAGTAATCCTTATCGTGGCAACCACACATCAGTGGCAAGTTCAGGCTTGTCTCTGATATTTCAGCAAGCCTGAAGATCATTGCCTTTGGTTTCACAAATACAGAAAGCACAGGTCTTGCTCCTGTCTCTGGTACTGTCTGCCAACTGAGATAGCGACTTTGTTCAGCAACACTGAACCCTGCTTACTGCTTGTAAGGATTTATCTTAAACTGTCTTTGACGGTTTTTTTTTTTCTTTAAAATGGAAATGTGAAAAATAACGTCTCTGCTGCACTGATACGGCCTGTTCTAGTTATTTGGCACGAGGTTGTGACAAGAAGTAACAAGCTACAGTTTTAAATGTCACTAACAAATCTACTGGCACTTGAAAATTACTTTTATTGTTGACTATGCTGACAGGAAAGATTGCCATGCTAGTCTTCACCCATGTTACAAACATTATTTCTTTAAGCTTTTTATTGGTTAACACTGCTGTGGTATTTAGGACTTCTACTGCTTTGTTGTGAACCTTTATTGATTTGGAAATAACTGCTAGCTGTGTACAGTAGTTCAAATTTCATGTAGGCTTCATTATTTTAAATAGCTCTGTTTAAATTCTGCATTGAAATGATCTTTCTTTTAGCAAGCACAGAATGAGAAAACTGAATTTAAATTTGAACAGACTAGTACATTACTGATAGACAAATGACAACATGATTTAGAAAAAATGTTTAATCCTGTATACTTTTTGATGTGTTCTAAGTGAGTTTCACTTATTACTGTAGGAGAAGACATCTTCAAGGATTTAGATTTGGTTTTCATAGTGGGCTGAGTGCTTTGGAGCTTACCTAAAAAAAAATAGAAAGAGTGACACAAGATGATGCTGTGCATGTAAATTCATGACACTGTGATTTACAGTATTAATTAATGGTATAGTTTATTTTATAAGACTCTTTTTGGCCTTGGTCATTTCTCTAAACACATTATAAACCTTAATGAGATCAGTAGAGAGTAATTAATCTGAACACTGTCTTTGTGAAAGGTGATAAAGGAGCAAAGAGGTTACAAGGATTCTTCCATACAGGAAGATGATAAACAGAAAGTACTGGAGAGGTATATGAAATAAAGCTACATTTGAAACCAGGTCACACATTTTAACTCTTGTAAAGCGTGAGAGAATTGAAGTTAAATTCATTACTGTTTATAATAAGCATGTCCATATCAAAATTTTTGTAAATAAAATGGATTATTAAAGAAAAAGCATCTCCTGACTGCAAGTTGAACAGGAGGAAATGGAAAGAGGGGCAGTGCTGCTTTTTTTGAATGCTTGGCTTTAGCTTAGCAGAAGTTGAAGTTCTTTGCAACACTTGATCAATGAGGACTTGGGAAGAAGGGGAGTGCCAGTCAGAACCTCTTCATTCCCCATTACATGCTTTTAGAGCCCCATTCTGCAGATGGGGTAGGAATCTGCTGAGAGACATAACACAGCTAGGCAGTGGTGCTCCTGCTGCCAGAGAACAAATTTTTCTTCCTGGAAGCTTTTTGTTTTACATAGTTTGTGCTGCTTCAGGTCATTTATGCACTGATTAACTAGAGTTCTGTGAATGATGGAGTCTGTGATACCACACTTACCAACAGTCTGGTAAGGTTTGTGTTCAAAACAGGAGTGTACTTGAGGTCCTGCACAACTGCTGCTCTTTCTGAAACAGTATCTTACTACTCTAGTTGGTGTCTTGTACTAAGTCTGTGTCTGATTTACTACCTGCATTCTGTCTGGGTAAGAGTCAGCAAAGCCTGCGTGTCCAAGCCTCCACTATTGTTTGTAATACAAATATCAACAGTTTGTTGTTTAAAATAATTTTAAATATGTGTTAATTTTAACGAGTGCCTTAACATTTTTTTAATCTCGAAGGCAATTTTCCGATGATCAGTGATGACTTGGTCAATTCCTACCATCTCCTGTTATGTGCTTTGGATCTTGTGTATGGAAATGCTCTGCAGTGTCCTAACCGCAAAGAACTTCTGAATCCTAATTTCAAAGGTATGTTTCAAAAAGCTGTGTGTCCACTGCAAGAACTTCTAAGACTATTGAAATTAGTGTGAATCTGTGTGGTAGGGAGTAAGTTGAATAATACTGATTCAAAATATGTGGTAATCAATGTTCTTTTTATCTGGCTACACAGGATTCTATTAATGTACTATTTCATAACAAACTGAATTTGGACAATAATGTAGTGGGTGAAGAATTAAATTGACTATGGAAATATCATTGGAGGAAATTCCAAAGTAAGAAATGTAGTGAATGACATTTTAATATGAGAGCGCATAGTGATGTGGCCTGTATTGGACACAGCCAGAATTGGGAGTTCTGGGGAGGCAGCAGTTTGGGAAGATCCAGTGCTCAAATCGTTTCTCTCTCATTTCTGGATTGCTGCTCTTCTCTTTCTGAATAAGCACAAATGCAAATAAATGTCGAGAAGCTTCCATTGAATTTCTGATGTCATTCTTCCCAGACTTAATTTTCAGAGCTGCAGAGTATTAACATTTACTTTGTAGTGGTTTAGATGTGAACTTGTGAACTGGGACCCTTATCTCAAGTTAATTTGAATAAATGTTGTAGTTCACAAGTGTTTGATTTTTCTGTTAGAACTGATGCTTTTAATTTTTATCACTCAGCATCTAATTTTTCTAAATCTCTGACTCAAAATTGACTTTTGATACATTATCAAATTGAGTGGGTATTACATAATTATTCTTTCAAGGAAAATAATTAGCTTCCTGTTTTCATTTCACTCTGCATAGACTACATAGCACAGTATGTAATTTTAGTAAGAAAAGAGGATATGGATTTGGAAGATTAAATAAGAGTTTTCTTAACTGTAGGTATACCTGAAGACTTTCATAGTAAGGATTGCAAAGTGTCATCTGATCCTCCCTGCATCATTGAAACACTCTGTTCATTGCATTATGGATTAGTTTTAGAAGCAAAAGGCATCAAGGAACATTTTTGGAAGCCATATATTCGGAAACTTTTTGACAAAAAGGTTGGTAAATAAATTTGTTATGTAGAGAAAATTCTCCTGATTCATTACCTTCAAAGCTTTTTTGAGAACTGAAATGTCCATCCTTTGTTCTTAACTATCTTACAGCTTCTGAAAGGAAAAGATGAGAACTTGACTGGATTTCTAGATCCTGGGAACTTTGGAGATAGCTTGTGAGTCACTGTAGTTGTGGTTTGATTTGCATGAGATCTCCCTGTAATTAAACTGCACTTGTGTTACTTTCTGTCTTAACAGCAGCACCAGCTAGCTGGCCTGTGTATATATTAGTGTTTATACATCACATTTTGTTTAAGTTCAGTTACTTTATGGTCTAGGGCATATTTGAAAGAGGAATGATTTTTCAGGGTGGTGTTACTTCATGTCTGCTTTTATTCTCATATTTCAATCTTTCCTCAAGTTTTGCTGGTTTTTTGGTATATAATGCAAAGTGTTCGTAAGAAAAAGACGTGGGAGCACACTGAGTAAGGGGGAAGTGGGAGAGAAAAATTTGGTTTGGTGGTATTTTTTTCTTTATAAACTTGAAGGTGCTCCTGAGTAGGTCTTATTTTTTTCTAAATGGTATAAAATGGTACCCAGTGTGTGACGACATGATGCTGCCTAAAGATTCCAGCCAAATAAGACTTCTCAGCACTTTATGTTCTTGATGTAGCTACAGTAAATAGCAGGCCATCAGGTATAAGGGAGGGAGAACATCCTTGCTACTGTCACATTTAAGATACTATAAAGGAGCTCCAATACTGAAGTCAGGGTTAAAGGAAGTACTGAAGGAGCCTTCTAGCAGGCCAGAACTGTGTTCATTCAGTAAGCAGGGGAACAAAGCACTGTCTGAAGGAGGTGTGTCTGTCTTTTCGTTCCTGCTGTAGCAAAGCCATCAACAAGGCCTACGAGGAGTATGTTCTGTCAGTAGGAAATCTCGATGAGCGGATATTTCTTGGGGACGATGCAGATGAAGAAATTGGGACTCTAACAAGGTGCTTAAATACAACTTCAGGAGTGGAAACAGCTGAGAGAGTACAAGTGAAGCATAATTTGCAGCAGCACTTTGACAGAGTGAGTATGACATGGTCTGTGTTTCTGTTTTTATATGGAGAAGTTGGGTTAGTCTATGTCATAGGAAGAGAAAGAGATACCAAAAATTGCCACCTTTGTTGTTGAAGGTAATTTGCGACTGTAGACAGCATGGCAGAGTCAAGTTTTGTCATTGATTAGATATGTTGTTTACTTCTGGGTTTTCTTGGACAGAATTTTCTCCAAGTATTGGGTTTTCTCTGTTTACATCTAGTAAACTTAAGTAATTAGGTAAAGATTAGGCAAATCTGTAAGTGAAGATTTTCAAGCACAACAGAACAGGCAGTTCTCTGTGGTTGGCTGATAGGTGCTGAGTTGTCCTGCTACTGTTGGGGTCCTCTCCACCTGGCTGTCCAACTTCCCCTTCCCTCACATCTCTGTTCCATATGGAGAGGGTTTTGAATTTATGCAAAGCTGTTCAGTGCTTTGCTCTCTGCATTGTTTTTTATTTCCTTGTAAGAGATGTGCTTTAGGTGTTACTATGTCTTTTTACAGTTGTAGTGAAATTGCTGGGGAATGAAGTTCAACTTGCTTGCCTAAAAGCATGGCACATGTTTTTGTATGTATGACTAATAGCACAGAACCTGATCTTTGAGAAGATAAAGACCACTGCACATTACAGAACAGTGAGGTGAAGACGTATAAAGTGATCAGGGTCATCAAGGGACATGAGACTAGCTTTTGATAACCAGGCAGTGGCTTTGAAAACAGAGAGGTATACCTAGGATTACAGGATAGTAAATGTACCTGGAGATAGAAAGATCCTTTACAGGAGGAAAGTCACAAGAAAGGCAAATAAAGCAGGATAGAAGATGTATTAGCAGAGTTAGGTTACAGAGAGCAAAAGGGTAAATCAGTCTACAATTCCATGATCTGCTGCCAGAGTGATAGTTGGTTAATGGCTTTCAACATTCTGGAGATAAAATATCGAGATAACCTTATCTGCAGAAGTGGTGGAAACAGCTCAGATGTAAGGATTCAACTATTTAAGGGATTTATCAGCTTTTAAGTTTTGCTGACCCAGTTCTGGGTGCCTAACTCCTGTAGCAGTGAAACAGTGTGGGCTTGAAGACAGCATCTTACAGCTGCAGTGTTTCTGTGCTGTCTGTGCTTTGGAAAGTTCAAGGCAGGAGGACCATCTTTCCTGGTCATATGGAGGCCAGAATAAATGGTCATGGAGTATGGAGACAGAAATAAATCACAGCTGGGAGTGTGTGGGGAACATGGGAGCAGTATTGGAAGCCAGGCCTCATGGTGAAAAGACTGGAAAATTACAGTATCCATACAAATAAGGAAAACATATCTTGGTTAAGTTATTACGTGGTGAGATAATTAGAAGATGCATGGATTTTGTACTTAACATGTGCAATGTTAAACTATTTTGATGGGATGGCTGATGCAAATGAATTGAAATACTGACTGTTAAGGAGGATTTTTCAAAGTAAGTGTTAAAGCTGCTGGAAGGAATCTCTGGTTCAGTGCTTCTGTGAGCTATACCCACCTTTGGTACTCAAGGGATAGGAGAGCACTGCTGGGCATTTGTGTTTTTCTGTTCGATTAGCCTAGCTGTTTGTTTCACATGTACAGGATCTCCATTTCAGTGTAAGGTCACACATTTGTACAGTACTGCTTGATATAGACCTCCAGTCTTTGATTGCTGGCTGTGAGCTGAGACAGGAACTTGTTCAGGCTGTTCCACTCCCTGACATTTTTTCCAGGTGTGTGTCATGACACAGGGGAAAATCAGAGGTTGGCACTGTTACGTTAAACGACCTGTATCTAGGTTTGATCTGTGTACAGTTTTATGATTTTTTTTTTTTTGTAGTTGTCTTTACAGTCCAAATCACTTAGGATTACAACCCCACTTACTGGCCGCAAGTATATTAGAGAGACCAACCCATATGTGACACCAGTTTCCATAGCAACGTACAGTCTGAGCCGCCTTCATACAATGCTGGCAGGACTGAAGAATGGCCCCAGTGAAAACCTGGAGCAAATACTCAGGTAAGTTTTATGTTCAGTTAACCAAATAACTTTATTCTTAACTAGTTTTACTAACAAACATTAATGCTAAACATTGTAATTAAAAACATGGGTCAGTCTTGAAAGGCTCTGGAGTAAATTAGGATCTAGTGAAACATTTACATTTCATAAGGCTTTGTTTTGTGTAGACACTTTTGTCCTTCAGAAGCAGTGGCTTTTGAAGAAGAACATAACAGCATTTAAAACCTAACAGTTCTGAGCTTCTGTAGCAGTCAGTACAAAATGTTCAAGACACTTATTCCTACAGTGAGTAAACCTCAGTCTAGCAAATCACTCCATCGTGCAGGAGAGATAAAATAAAACCTGTTGTCTATGTAGATAAACTGTTGCTTCAGGTATAAAATATTTTAAAACCATTTTATCATATGGAAAACACTTCAGATATTTCTCCCTGCTCATGAAAAGTTGTGCATCTTTACTGCAGTGTCTACAAGAACAGTGTGCTGTGGCCATTCTGTAGTACAGATGCAGAGAAGAACACGGTGGGGAATGGATTCTGCTGTACTGTAGATTTACGGTTCCATGGTTTCAGCACATTGCAGAAATAGCTGTACATTTTTTTAATTATTTTTTTTTTCCTCAGTAGGAGTGCATTAAAAATGTTCTGTTCCTTTTATCAGGGCTTGTTCCAGAGATCCTTCTCAATCTATTGCAAACAGGGTAAAAGACATGTGTGAAGTGTACTGCCAGAGCGTGCAGGCTGAAGGAGAGTTCAGTAACTTTTCCAAAGGTAAGAAATAATTTTGCTTATACAGACACAATGGAGGTGCCCATAAGCACACTGACCTCTTGGAGTTAACACACATATGCTTACAGGTTAGACTTAGCACAAATGTCTTTCCTATTTCTTTTGTCTTTTTTTTGTATTCGTAAGGCATGCAGATTTCAGTCCTGCATATAATTTTATAATCACCCTTAGTTTAAATAACTGGAATTTGATGATACTTTTCATTTCTACAAGACTGAAACTAAAAGCACAATTAAGGGTACCCCTTTTCCTCTCAAATAGAAGAGGAGGGATGGAAGACATTGATTTCTGTGACAGTAATACAAAAATCTGAGTACCTGTCGTCTCTGACCCTAGAGCAATTTTGCTTCGCACACAAGGATGAATTACTACACCTATTAAAATCTTGCCACTGTAAATTCCAAACATTATTTGCATAGCTGTCGGAGTCTGCAAGTCTTTAAGGACTGATTAAAAATAAGGAAGATACTCCTGACCTTATTTATTACTAGGGCCTTAATCTTTTTGTCAGCATGGTTGTGTCAGTTTTCTTTTACACTGTGCAGATTGTCAGACACTTCTGTGTCTTTTCTAACCTTGACATATGTAGATGATAGCAGCGTTAAGGACTGCTCTTACACATGGTGTTTTCAGCAAAATCTGGGTTCAGCACTTAGTCTGCATTCACAGGTCAGTGCAGCACCTAAACCAAACTGGTTTAGTACCCGAACTATTGTAGTCGTAGCTGCACAGGAAACTACCTAATCCCCTGGATTGTACTGCTGTAGCTTAAGACAAAGAATACTTCTCTTATACTGTGTTTCACACCATTGTTACTATTCAAAATCCCTACAGATATTGCTAGTAAGCACTTTCAGCGTGCTGAGGTGCTGTACTACAAGGTCTTGGAGTCAATCATCGAGGAAGAAAAGAAGAGACTGAGAGATGCTGATTTATCCGTAAGGAAAACTAATAAAATTGTGACTCATTTTTGAAGTTGGGCTTACAGCAAAGGAAACTATTTGTAAAGCAGAATAGAAAATTCTTTAAAATAAGGGTAAAGCTCTGAAAAGCTGCTCCTACCCCTGAATGGAAGAAGGCACACAGGAAAGCACTTGTTTGCAAACATGGGTACATTTTTAATGAGCGGAAATTCTGTTCTCTCTTACAAAATAACTTTTTGTAAGCTTGCTGATACTGCTGTTGAGGCAGAATAGAAAGCATTTTATTGTTCTATAGTTGTGCTGTAAATTAAGCATTAAAACTTGCAACTCTCTTGCAGGCAATACTGGAGCAAGATGTATTTCATAGATCTCTGCTGGCATGTTGCCTTGAGATAATTACCTTCACATACAAGCCACCTGGAAACTTCCCCTTCATCACTGAAGTATTTGACATTCCAGTTTATCACTTCTATAAGGTAAGGTGTTTGGTAGCTAGAAATGCTTACAAAGTCACGAGGATTCTTTTAAGTAATCTCCTTACCTTACCTGAACCTTTGATTCTCAGCTTCTCCCTTTTCTCTGTCAGAGAAGTATTTACTCAAGTGTCTATCGTTCTGGGGTGTGTCTTGGGTTTAAAAACCACCATCCTGTTAGCTGCTCAACAGAGCGTCATCATTTATCAGCTGCTGTTGGTGCAGCTATTCTCAAACAGCTGCTTGACATGTTTGCTTGGAAAGAGATAAATCCCTGTCTTCTGCTAAAGCTGCACAACAAGATACTATTCAGTCATAATAAGGCAGCCTTAATATTTCTGTTCTTCCTTGAAAACTAGGAATTATATCTTTCTGTAAGAAGAAACAAGTACAGTATGTTGATTATCATGATCTACCTTACAGGTCATAGAGGTTTTCATCAGAGCAGAGGATGGCCTTTGTCGGGAAGTAGTAAAACACCTTAATCATATTGAAGAACAGATTTTGGAAAGCATGGCATGGAAGCAGGAATCCATACTGTGGGACAGAATCAGAGAAAATGAAAACAGAGTTCCTACTTGTGAAGAGGTGAGCACTGTTTTATATATTTTGCATAATGTTCCTGATCAGACAGGGAGAGAGTAGATGTAATATGCTGAAGGAGAGACTTTACATATCCAAACTTGAGTTTCATTCTACAAGGTCATCAGTGCAGAGAGATCAGTGAGTGTGGTGTGCTCTGCTCTGTTCATGGACATCTCTATAGAGACCTCCACCACAGAGCCATGCAGCCAAGAGGATTCTTACGCAGTACTTGCACAACACAGTGGAACAGAGAGTGAAACAGACAAGAAGGGAAGGTTTGGGCCAGTCACACTTGGAAAGATTCCTAGACAAAAAGAAACATGGTAAAAGGTGCAGACGTCTAATTGTAGTCACAGAAAGATGTGACAGTCCTATATCTTCTGGAGTAGTACAGGCATTGCAGGGTTGCAGTTTGGCTGACAGTTAAGCTTTTCAGTGTTCCTGGGTTTATTTTTTGCCATACCATTTTGCTGTTCAAATAGTGCAGAAGCTTTAAAAAATGTGTTACTTAGTCCATCTGTGCTACAGCCACTCTCATAAAATAATCAACTTTTCAGGTAATGCCACCTCAATATTTTGAGAGATCCGCTGGGAACAGTGTTGTAGGTTCACCGTTGACACCAAGACGGATAAACGAGGTTCGTGCTGAAACTGGAGGAGCAGGAAAAGGTGAGACTTTAAGCACAACATGCTTAGATATCAGAGACTAAGGCCTGAACTGTCCAGTCAAAGCAGTGTACAGCAAGGCAGCTGATTTGCTCTAAGTGCACAGCCAGTTGCAAACATTTGTGAATGGTATTTCTGTCTGATATCTAAGACCAACGCGTTCACTGCTTCAGTGTGAACAGAACAGTGGTGTGATGGAGAGGTTTTCTGTGTGAACAGCACAGATGGATGTTTGGCTATGTATAGATTAACAATTATTCGCACACTGCTTGTGTTTTGATCAATATCACTGGAAGAGTTTGTTTTGTTATACCAGAAGTTAAAAGGAAGCCTCACTGTGTTTTAGTTAAGTGAGGTCTTTAACTTTTTATTTGGAAGAATGATAGTGTATTGGCTTATGAATATAAATAATACTGCATTATTTGAGTTGAAGTCATCTCTTAAAGGAAGCTGCACGCCACTAATCTAGACATCAGGAAGCATTTTTCAAGATTCCTTAAGAGCTTTGCATGTAATCTTTTGGTTCTCACATTTCTGTCAGGTATTTGTATAATCAGGGATTAGACCCTGTTTTTTTTTGATCTGCAGGCCTCTCATCCTCTCCAACTACCCTCTATGACAGATACAGTTCTCCTACAGCCAATCCTACCAGGAGAAGACTCTTTGCTGATAACGACACTCCCTCTGACAGCGGAACACTGGGGCGAGTTTCCCAGCAGCCTGTGGTCAGTACGGTGCCAGTTCAGAACGTGAATCCTGAAGCCATGCCAGTAACACCAGTGCCCGGACAAACGCTGGTTACAGTCGCAACTGCCACTGTAACAGCCAACAATGGGCAAACTGTCACCATACCCGTACAAGGTGAGAGAAGAGACACCAGGGAATCCCATCAGTGTTAGTAAATAGTAAGATGGAGCACTGTGTTAGTGGAGAAAAAAGCACATTTGAAGATTGGGAAGAAAGAACTGCTTGAACAGATTAGCAGAACTTGGAAACACAATACAGCACATGACATTCTCACTGCTAGCATCCATTTCTTCAAACTTGGCTATTTCAGTGAGCCAGCCTTCCTCAGCTGGCTTGGGATTGAAATTGCGTTAGCATGGAAAAGTTAGTTCCATTTCAGTGTCTTATTGTCTGCCTCTGAGGAGAAGTACTTTGATGAAAGAATTTCAATTAATATGTTTATTTTATACAATATGCTGAATTCTTCAAGTAAACAAAACTAAACCCTGACCAACCACCACCACCGTTTCCACCCCTCGCTCACTTGAATTTCTTAACTTACAGGTATTGCCAACGAAAATGGAGGAATAACATTCTTCCCAGTCCAAGTTAATGTAGGTACCCAGCCCCAAGCTGTTTCTGGTCCCATTCAGCCTCTCAGTGCCCAGACTCTTGCCGGTGCCCTGAACACTCAGATGACTGGGGGAAGTCTGCAGCTGCCAGGCCAGTTAACTGTTCAGCAGATCTCTCCTGGAGAGCAGAGACAAACACAGCAGCTCACCAATGCCACATCCACCAGGCCTCGGAAGATGGGCTCACTTTCACTTTTCTTCAGAAAGGTACTTTTCAATCTCATTTGTGCTTTGTTTGGTTTGACCTAGATAAGACTTCATTGATTGTTACAGTATGTACTTACTCTTAGTAATAAGAGACTGTTACATGGACATACCTGAAGAGAGGTTTCCTTACATTTGGGCAACTTCTTACTAGCACAGGAGTAGACTATCACCATGACCATCATATCAGCAGTTGTAAAGCAGGTGATGCACTTGGCCAGCTTGTACTTTAAAAATGTCCAGTTTAAGGCTCTTTAAAAGAAAGAAATTAATCTTTGAGGCACTCCAGTTTATTCAATACAGTGGTGATTATGCAGTGCCATTTCTGTGTTAAGGACAACTCAGAATGTGAGCTTCAGATGCTTTCATAGCATCAATCTCAGTGCTAAGAATATCTGTGTTTTGTAAGCAGAAAGGGAAAATTTAGTTGTTGTTTTGGCTTATTCTCATGAGTTCTAGAGGGTGTGCAAGTCTGAACTGCTCTTTTGCTGGGTATGAAAAGCAGGGCTGCTGTGGCTCTGAGCACAGTCTCCATTCTAACAGGTGTATCATCTAGCTAGCGTCCGTCTGAGAGATCTCTGTGTCAAGTTAGATATAGCTGATGAGCTGCGGAAGAAGATCTGGACATGTTTTGAGTACTCCTTGGTGCACTGCCCTGAAATCATGATAGACAGACACCTGGATCAGCTGCTGATGTGTGCCATCTATGTAATGGCTAAGGTAAGGTTTCAAGAAAGCAAAACCAAAAAAATTCTTTTAAGTCTTAATACTCCAAATCCCAAAGCCAACCAAGCACCATACACAGCAATCCTCAAACAACAACAATCCCACAAACTCTGTTCATCTCCTTTTAGGTCACTAAGGAGGATCGATCGTTTCAGAACATTATGCGTTGCTACCGGACACAACCACAAGCCAAGAGCCATGTGAGTACAGTTGGTGTTACACAGTATGCTATCTGCTTTATTAATTAAATGCTTTAGTTCTATTTTAGTAATAGGTCACTTGGAAAGTAACATTGAGTAGTAAACAAATGCAGTCTGGGAACGTTTTCCTCAAAAGCTGTCACTGATAACCAAAATCATGCACCACTGAAAGCATTTTATATCAAACTATACCTTAAATAGGAAATACCTTTACGTAAAACTGAAGGGACAATGCTCCTCGGAGGCTGTGTTCTCCCGTGTCAGAAGCCATTCAATAAACACCAATGAAGCTTCCAACAAGACTTCTGCGTCTGTCAGTGCACATCTCACCATCCTTCCCTTGTTGGGCCCCTCTTTCCCTGTAGGTGTACCGGAGTGTCCTGATCAAGGGCAGGAGGCGCCGCTGCCGCTCTGGCAGCAGTGACAGCAGCAGCCAGCAGAGCTCACCTAGAGAGAGAAGTAAAGACATGAACAAAGAAAGGAGTGAGTGATTTCAAATTTCACCTTTGGGTTTGATTCCACTTCTAGAACACAGTGCCTGGAGTTGGATTTTGGGCTGCCCTGCCCTTAACAGTTGTTTCTTCAGTAAACTTGGGACAGCAACAAGAGAATGCCAATAACATGGAAGAGTTGCTGTAACTTGAGCTTATTGTTACACTCATTGGCAGTTTTGAGTCTGTCACCACATGCACTTACCTTACCAGGTGAATGTGATGGGTGGCCTGAGCATTTGTTTCAGGAGCTTTTATGTAAGGAGAGGAAAGAAGTGCTAGCCCATCTTCACATGTACCGTGGCGGTTTGGCAGTTGCTGCTCTCCCACACTTCGAAAGAACCCAGGCTAGACTCAGACGGCTGGAAGTTAAGGAAATGAAGCTTTATATTTACAGCTTTGCACAATATACAAGCAGATATTTACAACATCTAACAGATATTTAGATATATACAGTAAAAAGGTAATACAGAAACACCACACCCCTCTCAGAGATCAGGGTTCCTAAGAGGAGTTTTCCAACCACCCTACCACCTTCCCCCATTTCCCAGTCTTATATCACCATCTGTGTCTTACATGCCAGATAAGCACAAGTATTAGCAGCAGGAAAGCAGTTGGTGAAATTATTCAGCTAAGGCAGGGAGAGAGACAGGCAGCAGCAGCCACAGCACAAAGCAGTCTATGTTATCTTTCTTTGGGTTCTAACTTTTATAAATTTTTCAGTAACCTGTGAGTGAAGTAGAATCAAATTTTGTTTTCCTTCCTCAGCCTGTAGTCTGATTTCTCATTCAGATCCTCCGGTTAGTTCAAAGTGGCACACACAGGCACAGAGCTGCAGTAGCTGGCTGTCCTCAGAGGCAGGAACAAGCCAGCCACCCACAGCATCTCTTTCAGCATAGCTGACATCCCTGCAGTGTCTTTCCTTGGTATTTGAACTGACACATTTTTCTTGAATTAACTTCTACAAAGGAAAGCAAACAGCTGATGCTGTATGTTTCTGTCCCCATTTTTCAAGGTATTCAGTCTCAGTTGTAGGGATGAATGTCTTCTGTCATGGAGAGGTGGCAGGGACAGCAGGAAAAACATATGAATTTTGCAACTTCCCCCATTAAAGTATCAGAAAGTGTTACCAAGCCAAATGTTTCTACTACTGACTAAAAAAGGCTATCGTTCCTGGTCTGAAACTGTACAAGCTGGCACCAGTAAAGAGCTGCTGTTAAAGTATAGCACAAATGCCTGAAAAGGGAGCTTCAGCTCTGATGACACTGTGATGGAACTCAGATCACATAGAAAAGCCACTTACAGTTTATCCAAGCAGAGCTCAGGAATCAAGAGAGTTTTTGCACAGGGCCTCAGCAGTGTGCTGTGTCTGACCATGTGCTGCTTTTGGTAAGGGAGGGGACTAAGGGAACAGAACTGTCCTGGCCAATACTGACACCAGGGTGATGGTCACAGCCATTGATGTGTCTTAGGCAGTTCCTGTAGACAGTAGAAGTCTGGAATCTAGGGGACTGAGGTGCACTGAACAGCTGTAGCTAACACAGAGCCTGCCTTCACCTTCCAGCCAGCCGAGACTCCAGCCCAGTGATGCGCTCCAGCAGCACCCTGCCTGTGCCCCACCCCAACAGCGCACCCCCCACCCCAACCCGACTCACCGGCCCCAACAGTGATACTGAGGAGGAGGAGCGAGGAGACCTCATACAGTTCTACAATAACATCTACATTGAGCAGATGAAGGAGTTTGCCCTGAAGTATACTTTAAATGCAGTAAGTTAATCTTCTGTACTGCTTCTCACTAGTAAATAGGCTTTTTACTGTGCATGCAGTAAGAGCTCGTGGCCCACCTCATTGTAAGCAAATACAAAAGATTACTTTCTTAACAGCACTTCTCCTTGAGGACACCCTCTGCTGCTAAAATACAAAGTACTTTTGGATGTCTGTTTGCTGTTTGTTGGTTTATGAAATACACAGCACTGAGCAGCAGCATCTGCCAGTCTCAGACAGGGTTGTAGTGAAAAACAAACAACTCATGTGGCCTAATAGCATGACAAAACTTGGTTCTGTTGAGATTTGCATGGTGTGACAAATTGTGCAAAAATACTGATCTGTTTAATGTGACAGCTCCCAGAGGCTTTACTGCAGTAACACCTGAGATGAGGCACTAACTTTCCCTTTTGTCTCGAGCAGGCTGACTCTCCTCCGCTCTCGCCCTACCCATCTATAAGGATCAGCTCCCCGCGCAGAGTGCAGCTCTCCCAGAACCACCCCATTTACATCTCTCCACACAAAAATGAGCCTGCTCTCTCTCCACGAGAGAAGATATTCTATTACTTCAGCAGCAGCCCATCTAAGGTGAGACTCAACAGCTGCGTATGTAATCCTTCCTTCTACCTCCAATTGCATTACCAAAACAGAGTTTGTGCAACAGCCTTTCCGTTTATATTGTCTAGCATGTACTTTCTCACAGAACACTTCAAGCTGTCAGTGCAGGTATGCAAGAAGCTGCAAAACAATGATGTGTCCAAGCTCCCTGTGTTGATTTGTGCTGACACACAAAAGCTACAGGAGGCATGACAGTGGTGTGCTTTGCTTTCAGGAATCAGATTGCTTGCTACAGAGGGTGCACAAAGAGAACATAAAGTAGAATGCATGCTCTTACCTACGTAGAGGGATAAAGAAATCCTCCAAAGGGCTCTTAGCATGGAATGACTTACCAGGTGAATGTGCCATAGGCTGAATACTCTTCTGTGGTCACCATGAGTGAAGCAGGAATCTTCTCTGAGAACCATCCTCGTTCTAGATAGCAATTGTTGCATCTGTGGTGTGAGATCATTCTTAACTATGCCTGGAAGGCCCTTCAGCAATACATTGACACAAGCAGCCTTGACTTTAAGGCTCTGGCATACTTCAGTAATGGAAAGACCAGTTACAGTGACTGAAAGGTTTATCTGTCACAGGACACACTTGTTCTAGAAGTAAAGCCTCTGTAATACTGCTGTAGTACCATTAACAGAAGTCACAATGAGAAATAATTCCAATTTCTGCTCTCCTTCTCTCTCCAGAGGCTCAAGGAAATTAACAGCATGATTAGAACTGGAGAGACTCCAACAAAGAAACGAGGCATTCTCTTAGAAGATGGCACTGAAGCACCAGCTAAGCGAATCTGTCAGGAGAATCACACGGCTCTATTAAGACGACTACAGGATGTAGCAAATGACAGAGGCTCACACTAAGGCCCAGGGTTCAGCACAGGTATTCCTGCTCTGCTACTTCACAGGGCTGGGCTGCTTTTGCTCTTCACAGTCACCAACCCCTTGCAAGTGTTTTCAGCCAGGCTGTCCTCCTCTCACCTCTGACCCTTTGTACCTGTCAGGAAGGGGCCTGAAGAGCAACCTCCACAGCTCTAGGACTGGAGGACACCCTTCAAACCCTGTGACCCACCCTCACTCCATGGTTAAGTGCATCATAGGGCACATGATCCACCTCCAGACTTTGACTTGGGAAAGCAGATGAGGAGCTTTCCAGTGCTTGGAGAAGGCACCACTACCACCTTTCTACCTTGAAGTAGGCGTTTAACTCATTTTGCTCTAACCAGTGCCCTCACACTGTTGGCAGCAGTGTGTCACCACTTTCATCTCTGGCCTAGGAAGCTATACATGTATCAGAGGGCAGTGCTGTGCTTAGGGGAACTATATTCCACCTTGTCTTTTTACAATAATGCCCTCCACAATAATAATGACTTGTAAGGAAAATTCCAGCAGAGTCCAGTTCTGCTTGGGAAGTAACATAGGAATTTTTTTTTAAAGCCCTGAAGGAAGCTGTCTGAACAGATTCCTTTCGTATTCAGGATGTTTTGTGTGCCCAATGTCATAGGTTCAGCCGCCTTGTCTCGCTTTAATGTTTGGGCACTTTGTAGAAAGGAAGAGGGTTTTGTTTATGCATTGGTTTTAGCTGTGCAATGTTTCCAAGTGAACTCATGTTCCAGGGTGGCACTTTTGATAGGGCTGTGAAGCGTCAGTTTTAAGGTAGATTAGTTTTGCTGTATATTTGCAATGGCACTTTCTAAATGTGAATATTTTTTCAGAGCCAACTTGGGCTGTTTTTCTGTATTGAAGCAACTTGACTTTTGTATTTATTTTCAGACTGACTTCCCATAGCTCCCCTCTTTAGCAAATGGCATTAAGAATTAAGTCTGACTTGATGCTTATGGATGCAGGAAGCTTGGGAAGTTTGCTTTTTTCAAGGAATTTCATATGCTTGTAATGTTTTCTTGAGAGTCAGGAAGGGGCCACCTCACTTACCTATTGTAAGGACAGTGGTGTCTGTCTCCAAACATACTGCGCTTTTAGGTTTGTTTCTAAAGGACAAGGCTTGGCAGGGGCTGTTATGATGGACTAAATCAGGCTGCCTGGGAGACGTCTCTCCCCTACTAACAGGATAAGGAACTGGTGCAGAGTGGTGGTGCACAGTTGTTTTCCTTTTAAAAATAGCTGAGAAATACGTGCTATATTAGGGAAAGTGTATATATTATATATATTATATAGTACACATAATTATATACAATGTTATCTAATATATAAAAATATAAATTATATGTTTTATATTACATATAAAACATAAGATTTATATTTTATATATAATTGCAGTTTTATATATAATTATATGTATTATTTTTTATATATAAAATGTGATAAATATTAGGAAAGCACTGACCACAATAGGCACCAGTACAGAGCACCAGTTCACTCCTTGTCACAACACAGCTGGGGACAGGCGTGCTATTACTGTCAAGTGTAGCACACTCGGATTCCAGTTTTTATAAAGGAAGTAAAAGTTAATCTCCATATTTTCAGTCATTCCTGCTCCTCTGAATAATGGGAAAAATTAAGATTTAATTCCACTGTAACTAAACTGAAGTAAAACAAAAAGAGCTTTCATTCTTACCTGCATAACAAAAAGTTGAGAAACAGTTGAGAAACTGTAGATGTTCCTGTAAAAATATTTATAAAATTGTCAGTTGTTGTTGTTGTTACCAGGCACCCAGTTACATTACTTTGTATGAGAATACTGCAAGTGTATTTTTCAATAAAGAATTTATAAACTCACCATCTCATGTTCCTGTGTGGTGAAACAGCACCCTGAGGGCAAAGCTGAAACTAGCCAGCGGCTCTCAAACAGCAGCCTCGAGCTGTTCCTGCAGAAAGAAAATATCAAAATTACTTACAGCTGAAACAGAAAAAAAAGAACAAAAAATAGTAAACATTATAAAAACATCTCAAGTAGCTTTAGAATATTTCTTTCAAGACTCAGTTCAGTTGGAATGGACCTGTAAGCGTTGTTCTTCCAGTCCAACTTGCAAAGGTCACTGTTTCCAGCACAGCTTCTCTTTGCGCAGTGTTCTTGGAGAGTTCGGAATTATAACAATGATATTCATAAATGTCCTTTATCAAAGCACTGGCAGGGATTTATATTTTATTTCTGATTAGCCCATACACCTGTACTAGGAAATATGAGAGCTCAGCTGAGGAGAAAGGATTTGATATCAATGGTATCAGCTCCATGCTCATTCACCTACCTTGCTCATGGAACATCCTCTTAATACACAAATCCGATTACAGAAAGATGTAGTGTTCTCTCCCCTCTTCAATAAAACAAAAAGATAATTCATTCTTAAAATTCCACATTGTTTAAGCAAAATTACATTTCCTTTTTAGCAAAAAGCTCAGAGCAATCCAACCTACTCAAATCTGCTCCAAGATAAACAAAACACACTCAGCCATCACTTTCACTACTCTACATCCTATCATGATCCTTGTCCTCATTTTAGAAATGCCAACAACCACTAGACAAAACAGAAGCAGCCTCCTCTGAAGTGACACTGTGTCAGAATCTGCCCCATACTTACCCAAGCCATCAGTCAGTGTGCGGATCTGGGCACTTTCCTGCTTTGTAGAGCCATAGGAATCGAGTCCTGTGCCAACCCTGCTGCAGGCAAGATGGGAGAGCATCCCAAAATTAGATGGGATTAAACTTCCACACCTGTCCTTCACCTCAATATCTTAGGAAATGTACAAGTAGGCAATTTATTACAAATACATTCTGAATATTCAGAGGAACTGTCACATTCTAGTTGAAGACTAATTCCATCTCCGTGCTCAGCACAGCACTAGGCCCATTTTCTGCCTTTAACTAAATTTTTCTAATACTACACCTGAAGCATTTAAATGTCAATTTTCACAATAAAAGTATAAGCAACAGAATTCATGTTTACAAATTGTCTTTTCACTCCAGGCCAATACATGAGCCCTTGAAAAACTTCCCCCACCCTTGGAAAACAAACAGAACACATCACAAAAAACAACCAACCAAAAACCAACACAGCAACCAAAACCCACATACACCAAACTACAAACAAAAACCCAAAAAACAATCCACCCCCAAACCAACAACAAAACCCCTAAATTATGCAGCACACTTTTCAAACAGTAGGAGCTCAGCATTCAGATCAGTTTCCCATTTATGTTTCCTATTGCTAACTCCTAACAGGCATTTGACAACTCAAAGGTACTTGCAATTCCTCAGAACCTGCAGGCTAATGGATGCATCAGAGCTACACAGAGGGGAAATGACTGAGGTTGACAACCACCTCTTCTTCCCTCCTACTGGGCTACAGGAAGCTGACTGCTTCTTTCAGGATTTTACAAGTCCAGCCCACCTAACAGCCCCCTTCCAGCCACCTCCCTATCAGAAAGCTGCTCACTAACAGGGTCACGCTTGACCAAACCCCTCGCTGTCAGAATAGTTAACAGCCAGTGGCACGCAACATGGACAATGCAGTGAAACAGAACAAGTGCATATTGTCAGAAGTCTGTCCTATAATGTAAATAACAAATCAGAAACACTATGAAGGATCTTTTTACAGTAGCAAAATCAGCTATACAAGAATCAAGGAAAAGGGTAACAGAGCCAACAAAAGAAACATTTTCCAAATATGAAGCTAGTCAGTCAAGCAGTTCTGGAAGCAGAGGTGGTGGCTGACAAGTAGACTGCTTTACTATTAGACATCAGCTGTGGCTGCTGCCGATGTTCCTCTGCATTGTGCCACACATCTATGCCATTTCTAGAGAGACACAAGTGCCAAGGAAGGTGCAGGCTTGATGTTAGCTACTCCCTGCACACACCCTTCCTAACACCACAAACTGCAAGGCACAGCATTAAATATGAGCTATTAAGAAAGACATCTGAAAGCACTGGAAAGATGTAAACCAGAGTGAACGAACAGCTGAACTCCTGCCTAAGCTACATAGTGAGAGGCCATTCCCCAAGTCTGCTGCCTTCAGGTATGCAAAGCTGCAAGCACAAAAAAAACCAAAACATGCTCAAGAACCCTAAGTACCTCTTGAGAGCAAAAGGGTCTTTAGATAGCTCCCTTCTTCAACCCCAGTCCACACACACAAGCACCTTTGCTCCTGCCACAGATGTCAGAAGTACTACAGGCAGAGAACAACTGAAGTCCCATACAACAACTCTGTTCTGCATTCTCTGCAAGCTTTCTCTCTGGTAGAAGAGGGAGACTGAGCAAGACAGCAGCTTGCCTACTACTGCCTCCCACTCTCCTTCCCCTCCCTCCCTCAGGACCATATCAGCATCAAGATCACTCACTTTTTTTCCACAAGGGCTGGACATGGTCTTCTATCTCTGTCAAAGATCCCACAAAGAAGTAACTGCATCCACTCTGTGGCCCACACAGCTGCACATCGTCCAGGAGACACTGCAGGCACTACCAGCACACACCTACAGCATGCTACGTCAGGCAATACCCCCACACTTGAGTGTGGAGACTCACAGCCTCCCTGTGCACAGGATTGCCCTCTCACCAACAGAAGTGGACCAGTTTCCATGGCTGCAATAAAGGGCAAGAATCACATTCTTTGCTTTGAAACACTTAAAAAGTTACATTTCAAACCCGTATTTTACAGTGGCAGTAGTTTCCTAGAGACAACTGAATGAGGAGCTCCGTAGCTCAGATGCACTACATGGCCAGTTATTTGTTTCTCTGGTCACACAGAAGGAAAACTACATCAGTTCTGAATTTTGCACAGGATTTAGTTTAGATAACATGTTTTTTCCAAAACATACTTAAGAGCAAAGTTCCTGCCAGTTCTAAGCCTTCTGCCACTCCTTCCTTCCGTGGGAGTAGGAATGGAGAAAAGAGAAACTCACAGAATCTCAAATCCATTTTTTGCATATGTTTATTCTGAGGCTTGGAGTTGAAGGTTTTGGTTCAACAAGCCATCACTACCATCAAGAAAACAATGTTCAGTTTGCTGTTCTCTTGCTGGTGCTGGCTTCCTGTGTTGCTGTAGAAACAGATGCAGTGCTTCTGACAGCAGCCAGTAATTAAAGACTCAAAGACCAAATTACTCTACACTAAGTCTGTAGGTGTTACTCTAGTGACACAAAGCACAAAGTTGCCCGAGGATGACCTGGCAATGCAGATGCAAGTAGAAATACAAAGAATTATTATAGGAATGACTTTGCAATCGCTTGAAAACAAATCAGCAGCAATCTTCAGTGGGCCACTACAGACTGCACATTTGCTCTAGGTTTTGCCACCCATTTTTAAATACCACTGCCTCAACACATCACCTTCTCAACCTCACAACAAATTTGGTGGAGCTCTAAGCTAGGAGGAGACAGATCTGTTCTGAAGACAGTAGAAACAGGTTAACTACAAAATCATACCAAGCCACAGATATTTCACCCAGTGATTGACTCAGCCTTGGCAAGAACATCCCTTTGGAAGATCTGCACCCAACTGCTACCTTCAATACTGTTTACAGTTAAAAAAAATCAAAACACAGTGCTTTTGAAGCCATCAGCTGTGCTTGTGTCTGCTGTGCTAATTCACAGGACCAGAGCCTTCAGTTTACAATGACCATTATCTCACATACATCTAGTTAGCAAGAGCTATTCGAGCACTGAAGGCAATAACTCAGTTACAAATACCGTGTTCAGAAAGACCCACTTGATAACATGACTAGAATCCCTCTTACTTGAACCTCACATTTTTTTTAGAAGACACTCTAAGTGATCCTTCTCTTATTACATGGAGTATAAATGCACATACTAAGGTACAGAGCATATAGAAAGGTCTATTTCAGCATTTAGTCATGAATCAAGGTCCTGTAACATTTCCATGTGTGGAGCTTAAAGATGACAGAGTAGAACCAAGAACTGCACCTTTGAATAATTTCCTTCTCTGCCTTAAAGAGGATCCTGGCTCTTCACCTATCCTCTGCATTCTTGTTTAAAGAGGGATTCCAGCAGCACTAGACACTCCAGGCAGCTCCAGGCAACTGCTGCGTCTCAAAGGCAGAAGCTAGAAAAGGTTTAAAGCAACACCATGCAGTAAGATTTCAACATTACCTAAACCAAAGTACTTAATTCATATATTAAGTGCTGCATAGAAACTACTCAAGTCATCCTTAACAGTACATTAAATTGAGCATTCCATATATGATGGCATATGTGAGGTTTTTGTTTGCTTAAAGGTTAAATAGTTGCTCTAGGAGGGAACAGGGAAAGATGGATTTAGCCTATCAGATAAACACTATGTACAAGAACACTCCAGAAACCCCAGATAACACTACATTATGCTTACATATATATCAAGTCAGTTACTTGGCAGTAGGGTTTGCATTAATGTGCCCAGTACAGATATGAGAAGCCTAAGAGAAAGCGGCCCAGCTGCAAAGGGTGAACATTACAGGTTTCCATGGGAAAATCCTGTTAAGCAGGAATAAGGCATTATGCTCGGCTAGGACATTGGGAAGACTGCTGTAAAAAGTAAATGCCTGTTCTGAGCTCACATGTTTAGAAAGTTTTCCTGCACGTGTAACAGACCTATGTTTATCCAGTCTCTCCAGTACACCACCTCCTGTCACCCCATTAACGCCCTGAGCACGCATGCAAGCAAGCACACATGTAAGCCAAGTGCTTTCACCCTGGCTCCAGTCTTTGCTACGTGTCTACAACAGAGACAGACAGAGGAACAGAAGCTAGACCATGGTTTCTTTTTATTTTAACATGTCACTATTGACACACATTAGCCAAGCTATCCTAAGCAATCCCCTAGACATCTAGGGAATCTAAAATCCTCTAAGATTTTATTAGCTCAAAAGACGACCAATAACAGCCTTAATTTTAGTGTTTATGTAATAAAAGTCTACCAAGTCAGACATTCTGCCTTTACTCTGTCAGACTAATGTGTGCTTTAGTGACAATACCCATTTACAGATCAACAATACATCATACATCATCCCCAGATTTATCTCTGAAAAGTGCTAAATGGAGTCAATGAACCGTCTATTTACAATTTCAAATCCTAATATATTTACAATAGAAACCAAAAGTATTTAAAACCATTAAATATAGTGTTTAACTCTGCTATATTAGTTTACATGAACACAGCTTACCTCTGGCATCGTATTTCCAACGCTAATATTTCTGCCAGTAATTTAAGATTTGTTTTAAAAAATTGCTATTCCTGGAGGGGGGAAAAATAAAAACTTAAAAACCAACCCAAAATCTCCAGGCATTTCAGAGCCCTGAGGAGTTACCCACCCTAGACAGTCTTCAGGCAGAAGTACTGCAGTGTTCAAAAGAGACTTCCAACTCCAGGCAAGCCTTTAAAACCTAAGCATATGTAAAACATTACGAGTCAGTAATCCATTGAACAGGTTTACTGGAGTCACTGCTACCATTCAGATTTTACTAATCCGTAGTCAAGAAGGAAGTTGCTGCTTTGCTGTTTCTCCCTCCTTTACATTCCCTCCACCCACAGAAAGTGTTTTGCGAGCCATTGTCCAAGACAGCTAGGTAGGCATCGTCTTCTCTTCTTTGCTGAAAGGCTGAACGGAGCCAGGCTTTACCCATGACAGGCCAGAGACTTGCGTGCTTTTGCAATGCTGATCATCTGGCTTCTTCTAGGTAGAAAAAAGTGAAAGTCAGAACCATGAGGTACCTCAAACCCCTTAAGACCCTCCCCATCTGTTTTACTTTTGGCAAATACAAGTGCAAAAGCAACATCTGCCCCCAGGAACAGTAAAAAAGCTATGGGTTTAATTTCTGTGAGTCTGTGTGGCATCTATAGAACTACCCTGACCTTACAGCAGGGTTTTAATTACTTGGTTCACGTACCACTGCTCTGCACCCTATTAAATATCAATACTAAAAGATACTCTAAGTAGTGCCTTCTGCTTGAAGGCCATGGCCCAGCACCACTGCTACTGGCCACATTTCTTGGCTCTACAGGAAGATGTGTCAATCCAAATCAAAACAGTTCTGTCATTAACCTGACATTAGAACTGCTGTTTACCTCCTTATGATGTTGGGCCTCCCATGGAGGTGTACTTCACCTTCTGAATGCAAATTAACACAGCAAAGTAGCAACTGATACCTTTGCTATGATACCATGGAGTCTCTCAGAGCCATCCTCTGATGGTCCTTCCATAAGTACTTGTCATGACTAAATGCTTCATCAGTAACTAGTTCTACCAAACATGATGTAATAAGCACTTGGAACTGTCTACTGCAGTTTGGAAAACAGTAACAGGAAAAAAAAAGAAAAAAGCATCAAGCTGAGGGAGAAAGATGCAGTTTCAAGTATCTGTAGATTTGTAGTTTAATAAGTAAGTAAATTAGATCCCTACTCGAGCAGGACAGAGAAACAGACGAGCTAGCAGGTTTTTTGCATACCAGGAAGTAGGCCTTTCTCCACACTGCTATAGGCTCATTTGTATAGCAGCTACAAACCTGGAATGGCACATCAAGCTCTAGAACATCATATGTAAGTGAGTAGACACTGCCAAGCTGTGCTAAACCTTTTGCCTGGCTAAATAAATTACATCAGCAAGGAAACTGAACCTGCACTCCTTCCCTCCTCATGCGATGTATAGAGGTGACAGAATTGCCATAACCCAGACAGCATCAAACAGGAGGATCTCTTTAGCTCAAGCCTGGCAGAGTGGTATCTGCTTATCACAGGCTGAACTCAGGATATCATATAGTCAAAGCCACGTGCCTTGCAGGAATTGGGAAATCACAAGTCTTTCCCAGGCTACAGTGCTGGGATGGCCTAGTTGTTTTCCAAGGCAGAAGAATAACATGGGTAAATCAGTAAGGATCATGGAGTGCAGAAGAATGTAAAGACAAGATACAGGATTATAAAACATCCTTTTACAGATGTGGTGGAAGGTCCAAATTATACCTAAAATACATATCTAGAACATCTACCTGAATACCCACCTTGCCCTGCCCCTTTTTCTTCCTGGGATGGTAGAAGCAAGAGATTGGACAAAAGCACTAGCACCTCTCAGTGCTATTTGGCCTTGTTTTGCACCCCGTTTTGTTTTAGGTAAATACAGGTCATGATGCTAGGCATATGCATCCCGCTTTTTCTGGCAAGATAACATGGGATTGGTTCTAGGGGTGTTTTTATCTGTTGCTGTTGGTCAAAGACACTTGTCAAAATGCTTATAACCTAGCCAAGTTGTTCACTGCCTGCCACTACCTTTGTTTTGCCCTCTTGCCTTTCCTGCTTTGCACAGCGCCTAGCCGGGGATTTGCCTCCCCCACGAACGGCAGACCTGCCCTACCCATCTTCGGCACTGAGCCAAGGGTTTGAAGCTGCTTGCTTCGCTCTGAAACAGCCTAGCGACCGCCTGAGACATTGGGAACTGCCGGTCTGTCACTCCAGCCCGGAGGGGCAAACCCTTTGCCATGCGCCGCGTCTGATCAGACAGCTCCAGCACGTAAACCTGAATCCTGCTTCACCCAGACGGTTGACCACTCCAGTGATTTCCTGAGAACCACAGAGCATTGTCTCACATTCCGTGGATCTTTTCCAGCAACATGCTCAATTTAAGCTACGCAAGCAGCAAACCCCATCATCACCACGTGTAGGGCCACCACCTGGCTGAGACTGTATTTCTCCCCTTTTATGCCTTTATATGTATTTTTTTTTGGATCAAAAATATTGAGGCTCTGACAGTAAGTAAATCCTACTCTCGCTTCCAAAGTTTGTGAAAGTTTATGCTTAACCTTTAAGTGGCAGTTTATGCTGCAAGACTCTCTCCAGTTACTTAAATTTCCTAATAGCTTTTAAAAATTCATTTAAATCAGACTGGTTGTATATATACATTCTGCAAAAGTTAGTTTAACCAACCATATAACAGAATCTGTGTGCGTTAATTGTAAGTAAGTTTGGGGAAATTGTATATATTTCATATATAATAATGTTTATATCAGTCTCATTACAATTAATTTATAACCCAGATTTGGACCACTCCTTAACAACGTAAAAGCAAGAGGAAATTCCCAGCTACACTGGCATTTTGCAATAAATTTCCTATAGGCAGGGAAGTTGGGCCTATCAACAACCTACTCCAGCAACTGAAGTACCACACACACCCCAGTTACTGAAGATTGCTTTCATTATAACAACAGTCATCTCCAAAGTACTGAGGCAAAACCATATCCCTTCCATTTCAAGTACCTCAACTTGTTCCTTTTCTTTGGGAGGTTTGATAAAGATGATGACAGAATGAGACACAGAAGGAAAGAGGAAGAGGGAAATAAAAAAATAAATCAAAAATACTCAAGTTTTTGTAAGAAGATAAGAATTTAGAGCCTGACCAAAATATTTTTCTGTGTGTTCTCAAGCCACCTCACCTCAGGCCCTGATGTGATTCTGGCAGTTAAGAACATTGCTACAGTGAGTTCACAGGCAGCACACTGTACTAAGATCAATGTAAAAAAACCTCATTCATATCAGAAGACAGGCAATAACATGAAGCTAAAGCTGGCAGCAAGCAAGATCAAAGTTTGGGCTGGCAAAAAGTAATTTTTTATTTTTAACTACAAAAAAAGCAGGAAACCACACTACAGCTCTAGTACAATAAGCCAACAATCAGCAACTACTGAATTAATTTCCTTGACAGTCCAGAAAAGATACCAGCCACCACTTCAGAATCCCTAAGCACTGCCAAGTGAATTGTCAAGCCACTTAGTGCAGACTCAAAATTGCTGTGTGCCAGCTCCTCAAGCACAAAGAAATAATTAAAAGTAACACCCCCCCACACCAGTCAAACCAAAAAAACCACCATACACCCCACTCCCCAAATCAAGGGCATTTCTCAGGTGGAAGCTGTATGAACCAACACATTCTTGCTAAGTCAGTAGGAGTACCTTGTGATAGAACTCTCAGCACCCTTCAATTAGTTGATTTTGTCTAATTAGAAATCAGTAGCACTACAGATGAGAACAAGGTATTCTGCTTGTGTTGCTTGAAAAAGTTCAGAGTGAGAAGAAAGCCCTGAAGATTTGATTCAACAATGAGGGATCTCTCAGCAGAAGGGAATAAAAGTTAAGGACGGTCAAAAGTGGTAATAACCACAAGTGCAGGACAAGCTAAAAAGGCAGTTAGCAAAAGCTCTTTCCCTCCCTAAACCAATAAATCATCTGCCAGTTGTGCCAGCAACTGTATTGAAAAATCTTTCTAGCTGGCTCAACAACTGTTTGCTTAACATACCAAAATTTACAACAGTAACACAACCACTTTGTTAGGAGACACCTAAGTTTCAGCACACCTGGTGGTCCAAAGGAGGGCTGGAGAAAAGATCTGTCTAGTATACATGCATCACAGAGAACCTTTCATCCCTTATCAGGCAATAAACCCTTACTGCAGTGAGTATCTGGACTTCGTGCATACCTTTTGAGTCAACATCTTCTCTCTAGCTTCATCATGTATAGCTGGATTCCATGGAGAAAAACTATGGAGAAAATGTAGTTGTATCTTATTTTGCATTTTTGCAAACTACAGCACAGACAGCAGAAAGCACCAATTTTTCTCAGTTGAATTTCAAGGAAACAAGTCCAAGTTTTCAGTGTTAAAGCACATAGCTAAGAATTAAATCCGCACTGTCATGGATCTTTTCAAGAAGAAATCCTCAGGTTTACTTTTTGTTTTTGCAATGAGTACTGGAAATTCAGTGGGCGAAACACTACACAGAGCTGACTGCTCCATTCGTACAGTTAAGCTTAGAATACTTCAAAATTATGACCAAAGCTATAGTTATTCAAGCTGAGTTCAAGACTGTCCAAAAGCAGTATTTACTCTATGGGTATCTCTCCTTGAGAGAGATGGGGTGATTTGGGGTTTACTTGTTTGTTTGGGGAGTAGAGTGCGTTAAGATTTTGGTTGTGTAGTGAAAAAACTGACAAGGAAACAAGTGTCTAATTATATTTAAGATTCACTCAAGAGCAAACAAAAGGAAACAAAGGGTAAGAATATTCAAAGTGTAATTATATGTTGCTGTAATTACAAGAGGAAAATGCCATCACTATTAGTCAGCTAGGCAAAGAAAGGCTTCAAATCTATACCAAAACTTGTTTGTGAAACATTAAAATATGGTGTATTTGCTCATGGTACTTACATTATTGCATAGGGATCCTCTATTTTGGGCTGATCAAACAAATGACTGCTGCATAGTTTGACACTGTCCACAACTTTACTTTTGAACAGCTGAATATCTTTTTCATACCTGCAATGGAGAAATAAGTAAAATGAAGCGATTCCAAGGAGGCACATGTTTGTTCTACAAGCACAGACTTGGCAAAGCCTCTAGTTCCTGGTGCAACCAATTCTGGAGGCAGAGACCACAAACATCATTTCTGCAAGTCTATGCAAAGATCTGAGACTGTGTGTGTACACATTGAAGATACTTACAGCACTGCAGCCTCAGGGTTCAGAGGACTAGTTGTATCAATCTTGTAGAAGACTCTGCGAGCATACATTAGCACTTGCCATATATGATTATGGTTTCGCCTAGAAAGAACAAAATACAGTGAAGAAAAGGAACAGACTTCTTCCAATTTAAACATCAATGTTACTACTAACCTCCATTTTGCAAATGCTCTTTTCACATCCAATTCACCAGATAAAGGATCTACTAGTGGATGGAAGACAGGTACATCAAAAACCAAGCGCTGCATTAGAAGAAAAGGAAGTCATTATGACAGCTTCAATCCTAATGCTAAAACAGCTGTGTGAAGGTCAGTCAGATGTTGGTTACAAATACTAATTGTTACTGTTTTGAAAGAAAGCAGCCAGGTGTGAAACTGTAGCCCAACATACCCCATGTTGCATGTAGGGTCTTATCCTCTCTCACATGCTTATCACCAAACCAGGAAACTAATCCAGCTAACTGCACAGACACTAGTGCCAGCACAGGTAATAATATCAGAGAAGATCAGATTAAAGGAGTTTTTCTGGTTTAGCTGTTTGTGACTGAAAGCTTCTCACATACTTGAGCTACAATTAATGCTGCTGTTTCTGTACACATTAATTCTGCAGTGACGTCACAGTGTCTTCAGTTCTGTACAGCTAGTTTCCTACTTCAAATTTCAGTCTAACCTTTGAAAGTGTTTCCTACTAGTTCTGTTAAGGATGATAACTTTACACAAAACTCGACACCACACAGGCAGCTTCCTGACACAGCAACTTCTTCTCAGCTACAACAGCTACATACACCTGTCCTCCTCTTAAAGAGATCTGGCCCGCAGAATCAGACTGCTACATGATTTTTTAATTTATGTAATAATTTGGACACTTTTCCCTAAGGAGAAGAAGAAAAAGCAGAAACAGAAGGTAACACCATGCTATCTCCTTCTCCATTTGTTTCACCAACATTCTCCTCAAGTCCTTTAAGTTCTTTGTTTTAATGTCATTTTCAAAAGAGGGAAAAAATCCTGCAGTACTACAGCAAGCACAGTACACATGCACAGATTTTTAAGTTCCATTATACTGCTACTCAGGAATTGAATATTTTTTTATGTGTTTCAACATTAACTTGCCAAGGAATAGCAGATCAAAAGTTGAGGTAAAAAAATGGTTGATTAATTCATATTCTAATGCATCTAGCCTCAGGAAGTTCACCCTACACCAGCCTCAGTCATTATAGTAATACCATTCCTCCACAGATGTTAGGAACTATGAACAAGAGATCACAAATTAACCCAGTCAAATGAACTAAACTAGCTCAAGGAAATGAGAAGCCAACTGGTATATTAACTTCAGCAAGAACTCATGCTTCAAATAGCAGAACACAAGAAAAATGCAAGGTGCACACAAGCACTTACCGGGCAGTCTCCATCTGGGTAATTGTCAGGAATATAGACAGTAAATTTAAACACACCATCCTGGTAGAGCCCATGTCTTATGAATATTACACCAAACCACACTGCAAATGAGAATGTTTGCTTGAGTGAAAGAATTTAGAAGTGAAAAAATACATATTTTAGAAATGTTAAAAATTATCTTTAAACTTACTTAATGCTGATCGGTAGGATGGCTGCACATAGACACCTGGCAGCTTCTGCTTCACAACCATGGTGCTGCAATCAGAATCAGTATTGAGAGTAGTGCCACAACTACACTAGACCTACAGCAAGATCACAATGCTAAACCCAGAACTTAACATAAAACCAACAGCTTAAACAGGAGACTTCTCCCACAAGCTTATACTGCCCAAGGGTTGACTGCTTGCAGGAGGATGTGGCAGAAAACCAGTGAAATCATACTTTTTCACTCTTGGTTTTCCTACTCCTCCACTGAAAGAGTTACTAACAGGAAACATTATTTCTCCTGATAGAATTTGTCTCTGCTTGTCTACTTATATTTTTTTCTACTGAATCCCTAGCTTCAAAGTAAAGAAAAAAATGCAAATTAGTAATTTTGAAGGCAGATTTGTAGTCAGTTGTCATTAATTCTGATCAGTGACCAAAGTTCAGTTTTGAACTAGTAGTTTTTCAATTTTAGAGGGGACTTTGTTGCAGGTTACAAAGAAATTACTCTAGCAGCTGACAAAAAAAACCTCAGGAGTATTAAGAAGGCCAGTCAAGAAGCAGGATGTATTAGACACCTGGATCAAGAAATTCCAGGCATTCTCATTAACCAGATGAGCCAAATGATTTTCCCAAAGTTGCACTCATTTGCCATGCCACTTCTTGTGATGATAATCCAGTCATGATCTTCAGTCACCAGTGACCAGTGCATTCTGAAAAGAGGTTACACTAGCCCCTTTGGCTTTTAGAGGAGACCATTTGATAATAAACAACACTAGTAGGTTGTTTTTACAACCAATGAGCAAAGTTAGTAAATTTAACCAACTGTACTTGCATGGTGTGCAGATTCTGCTGTACACTCTGAATGATAAACCAAATTATTCACTTCATAGGTTTTCTATCCACTAAATTGAAATTCACATGCTAGTACAAATAATTATCTTAAAGCAAAATACTAAAAGTTCTCTGCTTGCTATTTCCATAAAATTCATTATTATTTCCCTAAGAACTAATCTGTCATATTAGAAGAGCTTATATTATGATGGCAATACATTTTTGCATGCTGCAGAAGAAGAATATCTTTTTTGCACTAAGAAGTCAGGGTCAGTTCCATGGAGAACAAAAAAAATAAATGTTTTGAGAGTTCTCTGTTTTGGTTTAATGGTTAAACACAAAAACTGAGATGGCATGTTGCATAAGGACTCCAGGGATTTCATTCCAAAAGGCACTACATACTTGAGAATCCAGTATGTCTATTACAGAGGAAGTCCCTTCAACCCTGTAGCACAAAACACTTTATGTAACTTTATGTAAGTAAGAAGAAAATTGTGCAGACAAGTAAGAGACTTGCATGCTTTCACAGCAGTCACTGGAGTGGATCACATGCAACTGGTCCAAAAAAAGCACTCTTTCCTATGACGTTTTGTGTTAAACATCACTGAAAGACAGGAAAGAAAATAGCCTTCCCAATATCCATTTAATAAGCCACATCAGGCAGCATTTACTAAAGGAAGCTCCCACATCTCCCTGATGAAGTCAGCTCCATCACAGTACCATACATTCAAAACCATTAGCTCACTAGACATCTGCTTTCTTCTTTGTTGATACACGTTAAAAAAAAAAAAAAAATCTAATTTTTGAAACAAAAAATCTATAAAGGTAACTAATCAGGATGCCTAAATCCAAAATGTGTTTAATTTAAAACTGACAAATACCAGTAATTCAGAAGGACATCCAAGCACAACCTTTAAAATCTCCTCTCATTTTCCTCTCCTCTTCCACCTCAAGAGATTGAGACTGCTGCTCCAGAATTTTGTGGAGCTTCAGTTTTACTGTCTTTTTCAAGGACTATAGCAGAGACAGCAGGCAAGAACTAGATCCCTGCATGTTGTTTTCCCACTGAAGTTCGTAAGCCCAGTTGCCTAAAAAATTACTCAGAAGAATGAAAACTTACAATTCTGCAAGAAGGGAGTACTCCAAATAGAAAGGCCCGTAAGAAGCATGTGTTCCATTGGTTGACTGGGATGACGCAGCAGGTGAAGCAGGTTTGGTTATTGGCACAGCGTTCTTTGGAATAGAAGGCAACTGTTTCTTTGTAGAAGCTCGCAGAGGACTGGTTCGCAGCTCTCCACTCAGAGTCTTCTCTTCAGCATCGGGTCTCTGTTAGATGAATAGAGAACCCTGAGCTTACAAGTTGGATTTCATAAACTTTTATGAGCTAGATTGTATGGTCCTGCTTGGCAGGGGGGGTTGGACTCAATGATCTCTTTGGGTCCCTTTCAACCCCTGACATCCTGCAATCCTACCATTTAGCAAATGAGTACATTTTATCACAGGTTTAAACTCAACCTTGCTAATTTCAAGTTTGGCCAATGAAACATTATCTTTGGTTTCCCTGTTCTATTGTTTGGGAGTATGGAGGTAGCAGCATTGTGTCTTTGGGTTTTGTTTTTAAACAGAGTTTTATTCAATGGGACCTAGCCTACAAGTGAAAAAGTAAGCAATGATGGATAGGAAATCTGCAGATTAAGACAAATGCTTAAGGAGGCTTACACTTATTTACAAACTGGAACCAGACAGTATATAACATCAGCTTAGAAGTCAATCTATTTCTAGCATACACTGCATCAAGATAAATCATTTCTACTGACAAGCATCTCACAGTATAGACTTCAAAGAGTCTTTAAAAGTAGAGTAGCAAGGCTGTGATAGATTTTTACAGAAAAAGTCATGCATTTCACTTAGTGTCTGTGCTTCAGACACCAACATCCTGCTCAGATGTAACAACTTTTTTGTGCCTATATCTTCTACTAAAAATGGAAAAAAAAAAAAAAGCACAAAACAACAAACAGTAAACCACTTTTTCTACTTCACTGGTCACTGCTAAAGGGCATTCACTATATACAGACCTCAAAATCCTGCCATAGATTGCCAGGCAATCCTGCAGGCAGCAGACTTGTGATTAGGCTGGTTATGGTGACTAAGACATGATCTAAGAGTTGTTTTTACACACTTGAGATTTGGACTGGTAACAACATCTAAGTCACATACCTCATCAACAAAGTTACATAAGCACTGAACGCCTGAGAAGTGAATAACCCTACAACTGTCATGCTTTTATCATTGCTATCATCAGAAGTAGCAGCAGCATTACAGAGACACAGTTCTGTCTATGCTCACTGCACATGCAGCACCTGGCTAACACAGTAAACAAATGTCCTCAGAAACAAATGCTTCAACCATTTGAACACATTTGTTTCATCTTTCCTACTTAAAGACACTTCAGATAAGAAGAAAGTGTCAAATTCTGTATTAGACTCCATCCATAGGCATGTTTCAGTTAATGCAAGTCAAAGCTTACACTTCTATTAAAGACAGTCACAACCCTCAGGATAAAACACACACTCCAATTGTACTTGTAGACTGCTTGACAGTCTTCTCCAGAATTGTGGCCACCCCTCAATACATGCTAACACCTTGAAGCACCCACTCATTACAAACCTTGCGCACAGAACTTGTAGACATGCTCCAGAAAGGGTTCATAACGTGTATTCCAAACAAGGGACTGAAACTTCTCAGTAGTTTTGGTGTGTCTTCAGGCCTCTCTGCTTTATACCCTAAAAAGGCACAGAGTTAATATGGATTCTACACATAAATATAACTAACATATAACTCTACATTCAGACACAGCTCTGCAGCCAGATTTGTATTTCTGTAACTTTGGACAAAAAAATTCTTGTAGACAATAAGACTGACAACAATTAAAACTGTCAAAGGTCTATTAGATATTAGACTGCAGTACAACAATATGTAGTTTCCTATGAAATTATTTCTGCCTGTGAATCCCTCTCTTCTTTCTACTAGAAAGACACTCTAGACCCTAGACATTCTAGGCTTCTGTGTTTTGTCTTGCCAACATAAAAAAAAACAAAACATCTATTGGCCAGCATAGTCAAGAAAACTCCTCCACACATGCAAATGTTAAAAAATTACAAGCTTATCATTTCAGTCCCACAACAGTTTGCTCCTGCAGCACAGTTAAGTGCAGTCCCTCATACACACTGTTGACTTTGCATGTTTCTAAAGCACTCCAGTCTGAAAACACCTCTGTCATTCCTAGCGAAAGAGATGATCCTCCCATTGCATTTGTATCACATAGGATTCATTTTGTTTTCATCCCCCCTGGAAGGCTACCAGAAACAGACAAAGTCACAGAACACACAATTTTTCTTTCTGTAGCTTATTTAATGGTTTCATTATGAGCACTACTTAGATCAACAAGGACTTCAGCAGTATTTGGAGTTTCAGTGTGTCATCTAGCATACAAGTCCTTGAATTTTGTCCCTTTTTGAAGTCTTGCTATTGTTTGTGCAAGAACTCTCATCTACAGCACCTCTTGTCTGGCTAAGCTTATTTCCTCCACNCTCTTGTCTGGCTAAGCTTTTTTCCTCCCCTTTTTTTTTTTTTTTTTTTTTTCCTCCAGTTCTCAGTTTCCTTTCCTCTTGCCCCTCCCATATCTGGCAACATTAACAAGTGTTTTGAGGCAATTCACTTTACTCAATTTCTTTAACAGGAATTTGCACAGCATTGACCAGTTCATAGCATGAGAGAGAGAACGGCATGTGGTTCTAGTATGGTCAAGACTAAGTTCTTCTACAGTATGCTAAGCACCACCCGTTTACCTTTTTTTTTTTTTTAATTGTATTATAGAGATAATAACATTATTGAAGTAAAACAAAAAACATCCTGAAATTAAAATAAATGCCAATTTTGGTGAAAAAGAGATTTATCCAATATCAGTCCAGCAATTGTAAATTTTTCAATGAAACATTCATATCAAATCATAGGCACCCTTCTAGACAAGGCAAGCATTATGCAGAAAAAAGCTGACAATTGATTAGTTTCCCCACCCCAAGACCTGTCTCAAGCATTCCAGTACATACTCCTCTAGATATTTTCCCTCTTCAGCAGTCAGACAGCCTCACATCATCCTGAGTCACTGAAAACAGAAAGTCAAAGCACAGCTACTGCACTGGGGCATGCCCTGGGATAGCAGGGAGAGGATGTTTTCACTTTTCCTCATCCCCTGTCTGGAATGCAGAGTCATGCCAGAGGGTTATGCCACAGGCCTTGTCTCTTCCATGAAACCCAGCCAGACTAAGACAGCAAAACACCAATCTATGAAGGTACAAGACATTTCCCTGGGTAACTTCAGTGTAACCAGATGGTGGAAGAACTGACACACAAAGAGAGTACCTGAGCACTTGATTAGACAGAAAGTGCTGGAAGCTCAGCTACAAGTTGGAAGACAATTAGCTGGACTCTGGAATGATTACAGGGTTTGAGTGATTTTTTTTCCATTTGTTTGCTTTGGGCTGATTTTTTTTTTTTAAGACTAGGTAGTATAAATGTATTATTCCAGAACCAGAGGTATAAGATACAACAGCTAAGCAGAACAAAGAATGATGTATGTACATAGAATCCAGCCTAACATACTACCAGTGAAAAAGAGAACTGATGCAGAAGCTTAGTAACTCGTGCTAGATGCAGTTCCATCACTGACTCCACCTTTCAGAAAGTAGCTAAGCATCTTGGGACACTTCCAGCTCTGTTGAAAACCTTTTCATTACAAAGACACCTATTTACAGGATATTAAGTGCCCTTTATATCTTAAAAAAACCCAACAACTGAAAACATTACTTTAGCTCTAGTTAAATTACAGAATAACTTCCAGAGATTCTCCTGCACAGATCTTTTATCCAGTTGCTCGCCAATAAGTCATACATGGTGCTGTCCTAAATTTACAGTCTCATCCACATTATAAAATACTATTTATGGTGGAAAACTAATAAACTGAGTACTAGCTTACCAGAAGAGCATAATTTTAAAAGCCTTTTAAGTTGTTTTAGAATTTATTTCTAATAATTTTCTTGCTACATATGTTACATAGAACCAGAGAATAACATTAGTACAAGAAACTTATTTGCAGCTTCTTATGCTCTCCAGCGTGTTCACCTCACAAGTTTCTATCCCACATCAGTCACAAGAGTATTTTTTATTATTATTGTTTAAAACTCTCCAACAATATTTAAATTTGTCTGTTTATAGTGCTTGTCACTATGGTGAAGGTCAGCAATAGATTAAGCAGAACCAAGTCTCACACCATGAAGTGGAATTTCTAGGCAGTTTAGTTTTTCAATCTTACACAGAGCTGTGGTGTCTATTACAGGTACCTATCATCAGGTTATCTTACACAGCTATGAATATCAGCTTTGCAGAAGAACCCAATACACTCTCCTCACTTAATGTAAAAGGAATAAACTCATTCAAAATCATTACCCTATCTCCTTCCACACCATCATCATTCACAGTATGTCATCTAAGAAGAACCTTAACTGTGCTGCTGAACAGTACATTCTACTAATTTCTACTAATTCAAGAACAGAAGATAACAGCGACCCTCCTCAGCACCCCTCCTCCCACAGGCTATTCAGAAACATCTTTTTCTCCAGTGTTTTTCTTTAAGTACAACAGCAATTAAAACCAAAAAGACACAACAAAAATCTTGCTGATTTCAAACACTAACTTCTACATAACATTGCATTACTAAGGTCCTACCCCACTCAGACCAAGAAAGCCACCTGCTGCCAAGCATGACCTTATCTTGCACTGAGATACACAGTACACCAGAGCAGCCAGGGCAAGTGTAAACTTCTGCAGTACTTCATCATCACTACAAAACACCCAAAAACAAAGCTATCAACAATGACAACCAGAATTTTAACTACTTGGGTTTTGCACCTTGTGTTTCTCTACACAAGGTTTTATCACTAAAAGTACTCCTCTTATTTAAACTTACTGTCATATCATGTGTCGTATCTGTCCCCTCTCATCATCAGAATCATTAAATACAAAACTAAACTAATCCGGCAATAGCTGATCTGTTTCAGACAGATAACATTATCAAAAATGTCTTCACGAAACAAAAAATTCCTCAAGAAGCAGGAAAAAACAGTATAGGCAAGCATTAAAAAATACATCAAAACATATGATACATAAAAATGTGTATTTTATTACCTACATAAAAGAGAAAGAAACCATTCCTACACCTGAGAAGAGACAAAGTTGATTAGGCACAGCACTAGAAAACAACACATTGTTGTTCGACTGTAACTGACAGCTTACACCATAACTTACTTCTCAGCACACCTACTCCTGATCCTCTTAGGATCCAAGGTCTTCATCAGCCCACACCTTAACCTGGACAACAAGGGAGTGGGTGAAACAATGCTGGCAGTGAACAGACACTGACCAGTCGAGCCTGTTCACCAACTCTTCCTCCACAAGTAGATTGCGTCTTCCATACCAACACTTGCTGCTAGAACTTCAATCCTCTAACACACTTCTCAAAAAAATCATTACCCATGCCAACAAAACCAAATCTTATACAACAACCAACAGTTTGAAAGACACAAGGGGATGATCTTCCAAGTTTTAACAAGTCAGCTGCGTTTTCAGTGGGCAGTGTCACCTGGACAACTGATTGATCATAGGAATAATTTTTAAAAAACAAACCAACAAAACCCCCAAACGGAAACAGTCCCGTAAAGTCCCAAGCCCCTAAGGGAGTAAAGTCTTCCCTGACAGTTCCCGCCGGTATTTCACGCCGAGGCCTCGGTTACGCTTGGCACTGCTGAGGGACGCCTTTGGAAGGGCGCGGAGTGAGGCCCTTCGGCCCCAGCTCCGCTGGCAGCAAAAAGGCTCCGACCGGCCACCCGAGCTCCGATACTCTACCCCACCAAGAGGTCCCTGGAGTAAAGAGGCCGCTTTACGCCTCACACAGCGGGCGGTGCCGGGCTGGTTCTCCCGTAAGGGACACGAGAGTCCCAGGCGGCAGACGCCCTGTGCAGTGGGGCCAGCTATTCACGCGACGAAAGAAGGGGCGCCGCCCGCGCTAGCCCAGCCCCTACCGACGACAAGGGACGGTCCCGTGGGGTGCAGGTAGAAGACCCTCCGGTAGCCCTCCCGCGCTACGGGGACCATCTCTCCGTGAGCACCGCTGCCGCCAGGCCCAGGAAGGCAGAGCCGGGGCGGGCGCTGTCAGGCCACAGCGCTCCAGCGCGCGCTCGCTCACCCGCACTAAGGCTCCCGCCGCTCCGCTGCAGGCGCGGCCCAAGCCCGCCAGCCGCCGCCGCTCTCGCTCTACCCCCGCCACGGTCCCATTTAAAGCCCGCCCCTCATATCGCACATCCGGACCCGGCCTCCCACTTGGCCAATTGCCGTCCGGTTCTTCCGGTAAGGCTCCGCGGAGCGGGGCGCTGAGGACAAGAGCAGCCAATCACAGCCACCGCCCTCTCCCTGACACAGTAAAGCCTACCCGCTCCTGTCACGGCACGGAGCAGGCTGTCGCTGAGGGTCCCACCCTGGGGACAAGGACTGGGCCCAGGGCCTGTCCGTCTCGGGAGTACAGACCAATGGGACAGTGGTGACGCACCTGTCACTCAGCAGGAAGAAAGCGCAGGGGCTGAAGGGGGAGCTCAGAGAAGCGAACACCTCATTGGCCGGCGGGAGGAGCGGGGAGCCGTGCCATTGGCCGGCGCAGTGAGAGGGGCGGCAAGGAGTAGGCGGCGATGCGAAAGGGAGCGGTTCCGCTACGGAATCACTAACCAGCCCTGAGGCGGGCCGCAGGCTCGGCCGTCACCAGTACGGTGTTAGACCCGTCCGTGTCCGTCACTGTCTCACTGTCTTAGTAGCAACTGCCAGCGGGATCAGTTGGGCCGCGGCTGAGCGGTTCGAGTGCCGGATTGCCGTCAGCTGATCTGAAAGAGAGCAGCGAAAAGGCAGGAAGGCGAAAAAGCTGAGCGGGTATGATCCATCACAGCTGTCAGGAGGTGGGTCCTGGGGAAGGGTGAGGCCGAGGAACCATGAATGGAAGCTCGTGAGCACAGCGTGTGTCACACGGGAACAACTCGGCAGACGGCGAGAGGAAGACATCCAAAGCTCGCCGACTGTCAGCCCTTCTGAGCCGAATCCACTCTACACGAGAGCGGTGCGCAGACCGTAAGCAGGGCTAGAGAAGGAATGAAGTGATAAACTGTCAAGTGCCTGTGCTCTCAACGATTGGCTCGGGCCCTCATAATTTCCGTGGCCAAGAACTCCAACCTCTTACTAGTGACGGCTTCAGCAGTCACGGATTTCGGCCTCCTTTTTTCATAGCAGGCTTTTAAAAAACCCAGATTTTACAAAACACAGTTTAGCTGGCTTTTTCGTTGTTTAAGCTAATAATAGATACCATCTTCCATACTGCAGCTAAGCAGGTATACATACATACACTCAGAGTGGTAATTTACATAACATACACATACTTACGAAATTCTGCTCTAAAAAGGTGCTGAAGATAAAGAGCAAAAGAAGAACAAAACTCAGGAGTTAGTTTCTATTTGTAATTAGATTTCTCCTGAGCCCAGTAAAACAACTGCCCAAAACACTATACCGAAACTGAAGTAATTTGTCATCGTTTGGAAGATGACAACAAAATCTATGCTTTTGCAAGTATAAAAAATTACAGAAAAAAATCAATTAATACAGGGTGGGTTTATTTTTTATTCCTAAGCTACCAGCTAGAATGCCATACTAAGGTTCTTGCTTTATCTCTATTATTATAACCTTCTCCTATCTTCCTGTCTTTAAAATGCTACTTTAAATTCCTCAGTTATAATGTTATTCTGGCCAAATCACAATCTCTGTTTCTAAAACCCTCTTTCAGTTTCTTAAGTGTTCCAAATGCAGGGTCTTTGCCCACACCTCTAAAGTCCTCTCTCTCTACAACTTCCATTTGGGTTCATATGCTAGTACTTTCCACTGCTATATGAAGTAGCAATTACATATTACCTCCTTTTCTCTCTTCCATCTCCTTCCTGGTGTATTTTTTTTCCCCTCTCCATGTCTTTCCCTACCACCTCTCCTTCAAAGGTTGTTTCCATAAATTTTTTTTTCACATGGTTGCCTTCATCACTGGGCTTGTCAGACCTAACCATTCCTCACAGTCTCTTGGCTTGTTTTCGGTCTTGATCTTGCTAATGCACCAAAGATGGTCATTAAATTCTCATTTACATGTTACACAAAAGTCATAGATCTCATAAGGTAAAATTCAGTGGCTTGAACAATGTTTTAGTGTTGTTCAAAGTGTTGCAAAAATGTACCACGATCATAATGTGAATGTAATTTTTGTTTTGATACAAAGGACAGAGAAAAATACTAATAACCCTCCAAACCCTAAAGCTTTCTGCTTAGCTGACTACAGAAATAATACTTTGACAAGAAATTAGTTTTTGTCCAATGCATTTTCTTAAATGGCCTTTTTTTTATCCCTAGGAACCACCAATTAGGAAAACCTTTTTTCTATCATTTTTTACTAGAAACACATGTAATTAATGTACAGATCCACAACACCATCATTTGTGTAAATCCAGAAACAGTATCTGTTTGCAATCCAGATGTGAGGTCATCAATTACAATAATGCTTCTATACTCAAATGATGCTAAATGTTTTCCTGAAGTACTAAGGCGCTCTGGTTGAGGTCCTGGTGTTTTGCCCTGTGTGTAATCAAGTGAGGAAATCTGAAAAGACAGCTTAAAAAACCCAATATTACAATAAATTTTAACACTGTATGCATAAACCTCATTTAACAGTACTGGTTGTACAACTGAAGTGTAACAAAAATTATTGCCTCATGCTCCATATAGATGGCCTCAGGTGAGCTTTACATATCAGGAAGGCGAAAGGAATACATAGTTTACCCGCTGGTAAATCAGTAACACCAGAATAACTAAACTTAAGGACTTTGAAGAGGAATGTGGAAACTCGACCTGCAAGCTGAAATAAAATACAGAAGCCTCCAAAAATCACTTGGTAAACTAGATTCCCTTCTTGGTCATAGCAAATCTCAATTAACTCTACTTTTAAATCTTTGTATTTTAATTGATACAAGATAATAATCTGGCTCAGAATGCTTTTTGTATATTGCTTACCTCATGAAAGGTTTCTTTCCCCATGGCTTGGTACCTGTAGAAAACATTACAAGATTAATACATGTCTATATAACCTTTAAATACCTTTTTACTGCCTTTAAACACTCTCTTCACCCCATAAGAATAAACACAGTAAGGAATTTAATTTAAAACAATGGTTTTTAGGCTAGCATAGGAAAAAAAAAAAACACCACCATTGACCGAGATAGTTCACAGTATGTTCATACCCTAAACCCATATACACGCACAATAAAAGCCCTGAGGTTCCAAGCACCTACCCGCTTCTCTGCAGAAGGCGGCAGAACGTGATAGCCGCACTGCTTAAGTTCTTCCGCGTGCAAACTCTGGATTGTTCTGATTGACTTCACGTGTGCCACAACTTCGGCTTGCGGCGAGGGCAGCGTTGAGAAGGGACCTGAACTAAAGAGGCGTGGGGGAAGTGAGTGCGGTTTCGAGTGGCCTGGGGGAAGGCGGACACCGCTAGGTGGTGGTCTGCAGCTGTGCTATGGGTGATCCACCGCGGTGAGTGACGAACACCTCGACTGAAACACGCCGCATGCTGTGCGACAAACAGAAATGTCAGACCTAGCGCTCCCGCTGCAAACAAATACGTGTGCTCATCTCTCACTCTAGTCGCCAGTAATACTATAGAGAGACTAATCAAAGGATTTTGAAAAAGAACCTATGTTACGAGACAAAGCATTACCTTCGTTGGCAACTACCAGTATTAACACTTTTTCTCTCTATAAATGCAAAGGTGAAAGATTGTTATTTTCTGTTTTCAAAGCTAAAAGGCAGACTGGCTAACATCGTCAAAACCCTTAAGTCCTGTATTTAAAGCACAACTCCTTTGCGATTTTTAAGCTAAAAGAACATGCTAACAACCGAGAGCAACCTAAGTAAAAACAGTCAAGCAGTCAGTTTAGTGGTTTGGTTTTTTTTTTTTACCCGTTGTGAGAATGATGTACTTTCTGGTTATTTGAAATTTCTCCATCCTAGTCTCTGTTTCTGTAATTCCTGATAAAAAGGCATATTCTTTCAGTAAACCAGAACAGAGAAGCTGATAAACACACAGGAACATTCTTAAACGGGTGCCTTACTTTTACATACATCTGTGACCAGTGAATGGAAGTAGGTTATTTCACAGTGCACAGCAACAGAATTTGTCCATAAGGAGGCATAAATCATGTCATGCCTCTCATCATTCTGCAGGGACAGTAGTACAAACTATATATGAGTAAACTGGAGCAAATATTTCTGGTAAGGCTTGAGCTATTGAATGGGTCTGGCCTTTATTGCTAGGTAATACCAGTATGCCAGACAGGTATTTGACTTGGGAAAGCCTCCTCAAAAATGATAGGTCCAATACAGGCCTACAGGCCCATACATTACTGTTAGTTAAAGATCCTGTACTTTCCCACCACCATCACCAATGTTTTTGTTACAATTAAATTACTAGAATGGACGTAGCTATAGATACATCAGTATAATGATTTTTACTGCATATCTGTTTTCCCTGAGAAAGAAGTAAGATAAAACAGCACTAACTGCATCATCAAAAATTATTTAGCTCTTCAGGTAGAATCACAGGATCTACTCTTGGTCTCTGCTCATTCAGCAGCAAACTAACGATTTTAACAGAGGGGCAGAAATACTGAATTTATTTAGTCCCCACATCAAGCCTCCTATGTATCTAGACTGACTTCATATACATATTCGCTTGGCTGTCAATGTATTTAACACTGGTATTAATGGCTCCTGGATAGCAGAAACCATCAATAGCTAATTAAAGATCATGTCATAACCTTCAGGCTGTGCTTTTCTTCAAAATACCTCACATGGTAGAAAAAAAAAATACATTAAACATTTAAATATTAATCTATTTCATTTATGAGCTAGAAGCCTTAGTTATTTTGAGTCCAACTGTGCAGGATTCAGAATGATGACACTTATAAAACTGACTTACAGTACTTTTGTTTTTACCTAGTAGCTCTTATTTGAATGGTAAAAATTAGAGTTCTAAGATACATTTTGATTCTGCCCAGTACAATTTTGGATGTCATTCCTCGTTTTGAGGAGAGGAAGGACTATTTTATCAATAAAATACAATAAAGTTAAAAAAAAAAAAAAAGGAAATAAAAGTGGGATACTTGAATCTGCCTAGAAGCTTATAATTTCAGACTAAATCCCATTAAAGAAGTCTTAGATCCCAACTGCAGTTATTCTTCATGTGGGAATACTTACGTGTAGGGCAAAATATCCCTTAAAAGATGAGTCATTGAAAGGTACTTAATTTGTTTGTCATATGTTCTGAAAATATGTTCCGTGTGAATTAAAATTCCTCATTTTATATTTTTTTTAGAGCCAATCTTTGACCTTTTTTGTAAGGTGCTTATTAGACTTACAGCTGTAATTACTATTTCCTTATATGTTTTTTTTTTAATGCCATATTTTCATGGAATACTTTTAATCATCATAATGTAAAACATACTTTCAAACAAGTATGTGTGTAGTCTCACACTTTCAAGAATAACTAAGATTACAGACTAATCAGATTAAAGAATGTGTTTGGAAAATCAGTTTTGCAGAGAATAGTCATTAAAGTGCATTTGTATGAGACAACTCTGGCAAATCAGTGAACATAGTCCATGTAAACAACCTTTGATCAGCAGTTTCCAGGATATCATTATGAACTCCAGTTTTTACTGTACTGGCATGATATGATGAGTGAAAGTCAGACCAAAACCAATTCATAACTGTGATTTTCCATCTGAAAATTAATTTGTTGACTGAAAAATACCTACATAATTTCAGAGATAATAAGACATAATAAAGCAGAACTATTTTTTTTTCTCCACTCGCACCTTGAGCCAGATTTCTACACAAAAGTCACTTTCCTCCTTTCATCTTCTTATTACTTTCCTGGTAAAGTGACATATTAAGCAGCTATGTAAGTGGTTGGTAATTTTAAAAAGGTGCATATTTTAAAAACTTGCTGTACGACTGATCAAAGAACTAAATATGAAAAGACTGGAGAGAGGGTGAGTATGCAAAGGAAGCTATCACCTTCAGTGGAAACAGCTATGAAAACCTACCAAACTCTGTCTGCCTAGCTCAACTAATATTGTTCCAAATAAGACAATTTAGGGCTCTTTAGTCCAGAACACATCAGGAAGGAATAGCAAAATCTGACACAATGGAGACGTGATGCAAAATATCCTCTCCGTGCCAGAAAGACCATCACATGAGTTAAACTTCACAGCTCAATATGAGACTTTAGAAGTTTAAACACTATCTCTCTTCATCTAAAAAACCCAAACACATCTCAACCATATGGAACAGCACTGGGCTCCTTGCTTCAAATACAGAAAGAAAAAGCAGGCACATCATCTGCTGAAAGAAAAAAAATTAACTAAATGGCATGCCACTTAGCAGCACCTTATATCACACGCTTCCAACTGATGACAAAGCATACTGTCATCTAACCTCTTGGTAATCCAGTCTCAACGACTAGCTGCCCTGCCATGCAGTGTAACATGTAAGGCTGGTGACCTCAGTATGCTACCAAATGAAAAGTTAGTGAGATAGTTTCTCTTCCCTCCATCCTTCTGTGCAGAAACACTAGCCAAGGCTACAACACAGAGTTTATCATTCAGGACAGAGAAGCGACATTTGCAAACATAAGGGATTGAATAAACTTCATAAACACCCATATCACCCCCCAGGTTTTTTTTTTAAGTTCTTTTTTTTTTATATGTGTATATATATTTATTTTTTTTTCTGGCTTAAACTAAACCAAAATATTATAGACAGTATGTAAAGAAAACAGTTACTGTGTTTATCACCTTTTAAAGTTAGACTGAACATAAAGAGATACAAAAGACTAAGAGCACAGCATCTTTCCCACAGCCTGTGCATCCTGGCATTTGAGGTAGCAGTAGATGTGGTGCATCACTCTTCTCTGGAAACAGGCATGTAGAGGCTGGTTATGTCTCAGAGTTGTCACATTTTTAGCCAACACAAGCAGAACTCATGGATGTGGAGAAGTAGTTACACTTTGGTTTCACTGCAAAGAGATCCCTTGCAATGGGCAGGACAGAAAAAAAAGAAGACTCAGATGACTATCTTAGAAATGCTTGGATTCATGATCTGGCTAACTTCAGTTATGGCTGAAGTGCCTCAGAAAAAGAAAGCTAGATGCATGCAACATCAAACATCTGCTCAGTAAGAAGCAATTTAAAGTCAAATAAGGTTATTGTTAGCTTCTACTGCATATTTACCAAGATATAGAAGCTTCAGTCTGTCTCCCAGTTCTGACTATTCACAACCTCTTGAATAGTCTCAAATTAACGTTTTGGGGACATTACAGACCAATTAAAAGTATTGAGAAGACTCCGGTCAACTTCAAAAAGATTTCAGCTGAGATACTTCATCTATCTGTAGGAACTTATGCTGACAAAAATTATTCAACAGAACATCTCTGTCTGTGTCATTTCAAGTGTTTTGGTTTTTTTTTAGCTGAATTTTGGTAACTTTTCTATGCCACCTGCAACCTTTTCTTTGTAGGTTATTGTAAATTTGTACCTCCCATTTAGTTCTTTCTGTTTTCTCAAGATACTGTAATTCTCATACCACTCAGTCCTAACTTCTGTCCATTTGATAGCTGCCAAACCCATAAGATGTTGGGAAGTTTAGTTTTTCTTCTTTCTTTTAAAGGATACAAGTAGCATCTCTGCAGTTTCAAAACACGCCTTGGCTGTTTGTGGTTTCCTTTTCTTACACAGCATTTAATTCTAAAAAGCAGGCCTGAACTGAGATTAGATTCAAACTGAGTATTTCCAAACATCATGAGAATTCCTCTATCAAATAAAACTTTCATCTTAATTATCCTTAATAATTTCCACTTTGCAAAAAGAAAATCCCTTAATACCTTTGGAAAAGGAAGATTATGCAAAAGAGACTATACAAAGATAATCACATTTCATTTTGCAGATTTTTAAACACCTTCTTTCAGATAGTAAATCTAACATTAATTAATAGCAAGGCTCAATATTAGATTTCTCTCTTTTATGAAAATCCTGGCTAGAATGTTCCCTGATGCAGTATCCTCTGTGTTATTTTATATAGCAGTTCCAATTTATAGCACAGCACGTTGCTGGAAAATGTCAACTTATTCAATAGCCAAAGAGCTACTGTCACAATTGAACTACTTTCATTATTTTGGTACAGACTGTGTAAAAATATTTTTTTCTTTTCAATACCACTGAAAATCCTGCCCACCAAAGTTTTGAATATAGGCTTTGGGAATTTGGGCTGAAGGGAAATTCTATGCCTTCTGTTATCTATGACAACCTTAGTCTGTCAGTCTGTATTCACAAGTCACTGTATACAAATGCATAGAGTGCTAATCCAAACACACCAGTACCTTATTTAAGCCATTATGGCAGCTGCATACCAAGCCAAGCCCTGTATTTTTAGAAAAACTCTTTAATATTTACATTTTCTGTAATACACAAATATTCTATCAACTTACATACATACTTAGCTTCATATATATGCATATATGAAGCTAAGATATCTCTACAAAAAACATAGACCAGAATTTCCCTTCAGGGCTGTTGCTACTTCCAGTTGCAAATTGCATAAGCATACTCTTAAAAAGGAACATGCAAATGGATTGCATACAAAAAGGAGAAAGTGAGCCAACATTAAAACAGTAGTAACACAACAGCTGTACTTCCATGTGAGAAAACCATTAAAGATACAATCACTGGCATTTCTTCCAAACAGTCATTACATTTCATAAAGCCAAATCAGCCTCCATGACAAAATAAGGGTATTTAGAATCAACATATTTTTAATATGCTTTCTAATAGAAAGCATCAAAAACTACCATAAAGACAGGAAAAAGAAACTTCTTCCTTCCTCTCTGAGTGTTTTTATAATTAATCTGAAGTAAATATATTGTTTCAAAACAGATTTTCTGTGGCTGGCCTCTTTAGAAATCTAGTTTAAAACCTACCTACCATTTAATTAGCAGAAAATACTTTTGAATTTGCTCTTACTGACTAAAGTTGCATGGAATGGGTCAGGCCTAAGATTAGGTAAGTAGATCTGTACTTTTAAAAAACAAAACTCCACAACAACACAGAAGAATAAACCCCAAACCTTGAAACAGACAAACCAAATCAAGCAATCAGGCAAAATAAAGGTCCTTATAACTCTCAATGCAGATTAATATTTTCATCTCACTATAAAATTATTTCTTACAAAATAATGGCAATAAATAATATTATCCCTCTGTGAAATGAAGAACTTTTACAAATTATATGGCACTTCTACATCCTTGAGTTACAGAAAGGGTGAGGTGTAAAGGACCCCCTGGAGATTGCTCTGAGCAGAGGAGTTGGACCAGACAGAGTCATTTGGCGCACTCAGCTTAGGACCACATCCAGCTGAACAATTTTCATAAGACTTTCAGTTTCATGATGTGTCTCTATGGATGGTCTGCAATGAAGAGTTATCTGAGTTAGATCACCCTCTGAAAGCAAAGCTAAATGATGAAAGGGGACCAGATAAGGAACCGTATTCTACAGGAAGAAATGCTGTGTAAACCCTGGCAGCCATGTGGACCGGTGAAAATATCTTGAGTAATCTCAAAGCAAAACCTCTCATCTCCCTTTCCTGCTTGCTAGATCTCCATCTATGTGTGTTTTACTAACTGAAGGAAAGCAACATGTTTTTACCCATTTCCTTTAATTAACATTTAGTTATTCAGGAAGGATGAAAGTCCTGAGTTAATCTGCACTGCTATGCATGATGTAGAAAAGAAGTAACCAAGCTAATTTGCTCAGGAGAAGCAGCCTAGGCAAGCCACACTGTGGAATCTAGCAGAGTGTGCTTCTGATACCTACGCCCAGCATTTCATATTCGGGAATCTGTGTACTACAGTGCAGCACATGGTCCAGCTGAACTCCACTGCACAGACTGCCATATTCAGAATATTTTACATCATAATCTATCTTAGTACAAGAGATTCCAGTGCTAGGTTGAAAATAAACCTTTTTTTTTTTTTTTTCCTTTAGGAAATAAAAATTTGGATAATACAAACATTTGATCCACTTTACAGAGGTAAATAATGATCAAGATAAGTAGTCAAAGGGTGATCACAACTGCTTCACAGGCATGCTTAGTCAAACAGAAATGCAAACTAAATGACAGTGAAGAAAAAAGGTTCTTGCTTATATTTTTAAAAATATAGAACTAAATAAGCTCAATATTACTTGCCATTACAACTGCCATGTTTCTCTGCTCCATAAAGACTAATGTTAGACCAAACACTGCTCAGATACTCGATGTCATTACTCATCTGTGATAAAAACAGACAAGGCGCTCCATACAAAGCTGGAGAAATGCCATGGTAAGGAATATGTTGATTTTGCTAAAAGCTAATGAGAAAGAACTCAATTACAAGAAAGAAGAAAATGGAGAGAAAATGCTGGGAAGTAAATATCTTTTTAATCTACTGTGGAAAGCCATAACAAGAAGCAATTCCAAACAAGCCATTCAATAAATATTTTAATAGTGAGAGTGATTAACCACTTGAACTACTGAAAGGGGTTATCTCTTGAATTTTAATTTGAAGAAATCTCTTGATTTTTCCAGAGTTTGAAAATCTCACAGTATAATTTTGCATTATCTGGCTACTGGGTTCAGTATCACACTGACTGGATGAAATGTAATGGGAAACTACAAAGGCTGGAAGTGACTACTTAGTCGTTTTTTTTGGACTCCTGTGAATTCATGGGTATTATTTAAATACAGACTTTCTGAATTCAGGCAGATGAAGAACCTAGCCTAGTTAATATTACAACTAATTGCTCTCTCTTTCTATACATAAATATTATCAAATAAATTTTATGCAAATAGAAAAGGTGTCCTCAAGTTCAGCTGCCTGAAAATGCTTCTCTAACCTACTAATAGACTCTCACTTAAGCTCAATGCAGAATTTAGAATAAAAAGTGGGAAGCTGAAATCAGAAGCATTCTCTCACAGACTATTTTAGTCTGGTTTTACATATTTTTTAAGATAAGCCATTAAGTACTTGCTGTTTGGAATACATCAAAAAATACAAGCATTTAAGGCTCCTGATGGGTATGCCACTAAGATGGAATCTTGCCCAAATGATAGGATCATGATTATTACGACATGGCAGTGACTGCTATATTAACTGTGCAGTGAAGGAGTGAAGCTTTGTGTTGCATGGATAGATTACTCATTTTCACTTCCACCATCTGTCATAGTAGAATATACCAGAAAATGGAGTACAAATCATTCAAGAATTTACAACAGTAAGTTGAGCCAGTTGTGTGCTATGTCATTTCTGGGAGTGAATGCCTTTGTTTTGCACCCTAAGGGCTGCTCATATGCATAAATAGGCTCTTTTTTCTGTTTCTGAATCACAGTGTCCAGCCAATACAAAGAAGATTATGAAGTATGAAAACTGCACATATCTCCACCACAGAACAATAACAAGATCTATACTTTGATTTCCTGGGAAATAAAAATTGTAGCTATACTTCCTGTCAGCCCATTCCTTTTAACATGTTCTCTTCATAATTTGGATTTTGAATCGAGTTTAAATGGCAGTTAAAAATTGTGTGTGGCAGTACACAATGAAATTTAGCTTGACAGCCTGGACATCAAAACTAAAAATAAATGACTTCACATCCAAATAATAAGTAATAACAATGTTAGCCTGCATAAGAATAGCAGGACTGGATTCAAATACAATATTAATTTTAGGGATATGAGTGACTAGGGAGAGACAGAGGCAAAGAAACAAATCCTTCATATAGCAATAGTCTCTTCTTATCCCCCAGGCAACTGGCTGCCTTTCACCTCAGCGGCAGAGCAATTATGTGGCATAATGACTGCAGTGCAAATAAGCAGAGAGATTTTATTAAACCAAATGAGCAAATCATCTGCGTATTATTGCGATTTGATTGACAGTGACAAGTGTCGAGCAGACACGGATGTGAATATGATAAAGAAGCTTGCAGGAAAGCTCTTGATAATGTTACTCTTGATAAAGTTGCTCGGCAAACCTCTCTAAGTAAATAAAGGGGGAAGAATATGATGCATATTAATTCGCGTAGTTTGCAACCTGCCACAGGACTAGAGGAAAAGTTGCAATAGGTTCAGCACATGGCATTTCATATGAATTCTAAAATTGCATTTATGAGTCTCATAGACTTTACAATAATATATTAATATTAAAAGTAAAGGTCATTCCACATAACAGTTAAGCTGCCTGAGCTTCAACCTTTATATCAATAACAGACTCGGGCTGGGGGCACAAGGAGGAGGAAAACAAGTAGACTGATCTGAACAATGTAAAATGTTGCTTTGAAAGATTGCTGCCTTTTGCAGGGATGTCTATTTACACATTTGTCCTTTCAGTGGACAATTACATTTCTGATAGGCCTGCCGTCAGAACAATTAAATCAATACCTTTCCTGAGGGAATGTGATTAATTGGCATGGGCCTTCAGACCTCCACATAAGCCACTCTAACATGAATGACTCCCTTGTGACATCATACCTGTGCAGATTCCAAAGTTTCACATCGTTGCAGTCAGCGTGGAACTTAGGATAATTACTTTTGGCACATGGAATGAATTAACCAATGTGACTGGGAAGCTTTGACAGCAATATACGTGGAAGAAAAGCAGTCATAAATTAATATGGGCTTACAAGTTGAAATTGTTTTAGTAGATAAACCAGGTGATAAATAGATCCCTTTCCTCCACTTCCTTTTTACATTTTTAATTATTCTAAATTTGAGTGTGAACATCCAACAGCATTATGTGACAATTCAGTTAACATTCTTTTGCCATCAAGTCGAAGATTTTAAATCTTTGGAAAAGAATGATCTCTGAAAGGACATATTCCTGTCATAAGAAGTACACTGTAAAATGCAGAAAGCATTTGTAATTCGTGTTCTAATTCTGGTTTGAATATCTATTTAGACATATTTTGAAGAGACCAGCTTTGCAGCATTCTGTGTATGCTGAGCTGATTCCTGCAGATATTGTGCTCAACTTTCACTATATGAGTAAACTTCAGCAGATGAATTCAAGAGCTGACATGCTTAGAATAACTGAAGCTCGATAAAAAATATGTAACTCCTCTGTGAGTTACCTACATGAAAGATATCATAGATACATTTTCATGATCCAATCTCTCCAAATTCTAAAGAACAGTCCAAGGGGTATGAACTAAGTACAAAAAAAAATTACAATAGAATAAAATATTTAGTAAAAACTCCCATTTGTCTGAAGATTTGTTATAATTTATTGTGTAACCCCTTTGTTGCTATTAAAAAAATTACTTAAATATTGTAATGTATCATTTACAAGAATGACATAAGTTATTAATTCCACAATAGGAAATTACAGTATTCAATAAAATAAGTTATTGTAATAACCTAGCCTAGTTGTTGGAAATTAATTAGTAATGTGTTGTTTCTAAGAAAATAAGAATGGAATTTCATGCAGTTGCAAGTTTTTCATTGTTTTAGAGTAATATGTAACAAACCCCACTATCTGCACGCCAGAAGAAAAACTGCCACCATCAGAATTTCTTATGGTTTAGCATTGCTGTTTGTGGGGTGGATCATTTATTTATTTATTTCTCTAGTTAGTTATTTATTTGCAAACAAGTTTAAGAAACTAGACAACTTCTAGTGCCTAATATTGTTTAAAGTGTGTCCAAGTTGAAGGACACTGGCCATTCATTATAAAAGTAAATACTCTTGCTACCAGATTTTTTAGTCAACTATGAGTCAGCAATGTGCCCCAAGAAAGCCAATGGCATCCTGGCTTGTATTAGAAGCACTGTGGCCAGCAGGAGCAAGGGGGCAATCATCCCTCTGTACTCAGCACTGGTAAGGTCATACCTTGAGTACTGTCTTCATTTCTGGGTCACTCACTGTGGGAAGGATATTGAGATGCTGGATTGTGTCCAGAGAAGGGCTATGAGGCTGGTGAATGTCCTGCAACACATGACTTACAAGGAGCATCTGAGGAAGCTGTGGTTTTTCACTCTGGAGAAGAGAAGGATGAGGGGAGACCTCATCACTCCCTACAACTACCTGAAGGGAGGTTGGAGCAAGGAGGGGAAAGCCTCTTCTCCCTGGTCAAGCAACAGGACTAGAGGAAATGGTTTCATGCTGTACCAGGGCAGGTTCAGGCTGGATGTTAGGAAATAATTCTTCACTGAGAGGGTTCTCAAACATGGAATGGTCTGCCCAGGATAGTGATGGAGTCACCATCCCTGGACTTTGCACTTGTTTTAATGTTGACCCTTCAGTACTGGGTCGGTGGTTGGACTGGATGATCTTTGAGGTCTCTTCCAACCTGATGTATTTTGTTTTCAATCATCTTCAAAATCAAACTACTGATGTGCTGCATTTTTACCACAAAACAGTTAACTATCTAAATAAAACCATTGAAGTAAAAAACTCATTCTTCCTCTAGGAGAAAGTCTGAAATTTTACAATCCAGTTAATTTTTATATTTAAATCTTAAATAAACTATTTTATACTTAAACATTAACTATCCAAAACAGTTTTATGAGTTATGTTAAAGTGCTTGTGAGGCTTCTGTTGTCAGTTATAATCACGTAATTAGTGACACTTGAAAAATAGTGCATGTTATGATCTAAAGCACATTTCTTTGAAGAGATAATTTAGAAGTTATAACCATTAGAAACAAAAAAGTATTAATCACATATTCAAAGTTAACAGAGTTATTTTTTCTGAGACTACAGAGAGTGGATTTGAGAAAACACACTTAATCTCTCTTCATTTCACTAAGATGCTGTTAATTGTATGTCCAAAAGGAAATGAAAGAAACATGGAAATTTATTAAAACATAATACTAATGTGTTCTCCTGTCACCATCACAATCTGAAGACCAAGCTGCACTACTGAACAGTTTCAAAACTTTGCCAAGCACTGCAAAAAACCCCAACACAACAAAACCCCAAATATTTTGTATTACAATTACTGACACTTCTCTCAAACTTAAAACAGAAATTAAAATAAGTAATTCCTATTCTTAAAAGAAACAAATGGGTTAAGAGTGGTGAGATATATCTTCACATCTAGCGTATGGCTACAGCTTTGCACTTTCCTCCTTAAGCTTCAGGGTCCTTTAACAATGTTAATGAAATAGAAGGTGTGCACATCGTAGTTTAAATTGTAAGTAAAGCAGTAATTACTGAGAAAATCAAAAGGCTGACTCACTTTGTAACCCTGTCTTTCAGGGTATGCAAATATTAGGTAGTCCTTTGGAGATACAATCCTCATTCCTTGTCAGAATTGATTCTAACGTGTAGTAAGACAGCCTCCTGGAAGGAAAGAAAATAAAAAAGAAAAAAAAAATCCAAACAAAAACAAAGGAACAGAAGACAGATTTTATACCTAATCCAGGAGATTCAAGTTCACAAACAGAAGTGTGCAACAAGCAGCATTCACTGACCCTTGAATTTTTGTATCACTAAAATAATCTCTATCTTACCCACAAAATACTTATGAGGAACAAAAGGTTGCTAGTAGTCCCGTATTGGAAAATAAACATTGCCAGAGCTAAAATATGAATAAGAAAAAATATTTGACATTATTTTCTAAACATATTACTTCTTAATTATTTTCAGGGGTCCTTTGAGGGAGATAAGCAAATGTTATGATAACCACTATCATGAATGATTCTTTCTAACAATACTTCAAAGCAGAATTGCAACCTATGCCGTGTTTAAGCAATCATGCCAAGCCTAATTAATTTTTTATTAAATGTCAAACAGGAGACCTCTTCTGCTGCTCCATTAAAATTTAATGGATCTGCTTGAAAAGTAACAATAATGAGGGACTTACCTTATGAAAACACTAACATTGGTTTTAATTTTCATGTTTTTATTCAGTGAAGTATTTAAGCACATACCAAAGACTAAGCATATGCTAAGCAACTGCTACTGTTCTAGGAAACCTAGAGGATACAAGCTATTGAAGGCTAAACCAAAACATGTTATTGGTTACATGCTTGTATAAATGAATTGATTGCTATAGACATAAAAAGCACACATCACCACACATCTCAGTAAACATGCAGCAAAAATATCCACAACTTGGCAACACATCTGGATCTAGATTCTTAATCTTTTAATTAGGCTAAAGCTTTCATTGTTCCAGAGTTCTTACAAAGCTTATTGAGAATCCTTGGCAATTGATGCACTATTATGGGCTTTTGCTATTGTTCTTAGAATAACCAACCATGTCAGCTATGGGTCTTGCCACACTTCTCAGCTAAGCTATACTTTAGGCAAGTGGTGCTCATTTCTTCTGTGGAGTGCAGCTCTGCCTCAGCTCTACACATTCCAGTAATATCTCTAATGCTAAGAAGTCATAATTAGTTTCTGTTTTATATGAAAAAGTGAAAATCTAAAAGCAAAGTGATAGGTGTGGGATTCCCTGCTTGCTCAGAGGGTAAAGTGATGCCTCCTTATGGGTTTCCCATTCATAACTGATCTCATGTGACCTGATAGCTTATGAACTCTGACAAGATCACTGCCTGAGGTAAGGTGGTATGGCTGGAGGCCATAACAAAATGTGCGAGCAGTACAGGCATTCCAGCTAGGCTACAAAATTCTCAGTGATGACCGAAAGAAAGAACACATTTCTGAAACAGTAACACAGGGGACACAGACAATTTGTAAACTCAATCAAACTGGAACACATCCTGCATAACACAGAAGAGTCTGTAAAAACTAAAGGCAATCATAAACAAGATTTCCTCTCAACCTGTTAATCCTTTCCAATTAAAAACACCTTTCATGTAAGTAATCATAATTCCTTAAAAAGTAGTTGTTATATCATTTATTTTGGTACATCCTGTCATACTGACACTAATGAACTTCAAGACAGGTAAAAGATTTGGAAAAGAACTGTTGGCAAAATGGGAAAACACACTGTGAAATATAAAACAAAACTACATCTTTAAATTTTAAACATCTGAGGGGAAAGTAGAGAAAGAAAGGCATGAATATGTAGCTCAAAGTTGCACAAACACGTGTGTAATGCCATACAATAGACATTAATTATCAATATTTTACCTCTCACAGAAAAGGGGGGAAATTCTGAGACACAAGGAAGTAAAAAGCATTGTGCCTAACTGTCATCATTGCTCTTGTATCCAGCTGGGACAAAGGTAGGGTCGCTGCTACATCTCTCAATCCCCCTCATATACCCTGTCCCACGCAACACACTTCTCAAGTTGCCCACACTTAGGATGTACAACTTAGACAAGCTAATCCTATTTAGATAATCTCATGTCAAAATGTTTAACTTGTGTTCTATCCAAAACACCATAACCAGTCATATCTCAAAAGAACAGAAGTAGGTGGTTGACAATAACAGTAAAAGGGATTTTTTTCCCCCTTCCTTTAATTCAAACACTCAGAGGGAGAAAAACATGCCTTGAAACCAATGAACATGCAATTCTACTAAAACCAGCATATGCTTAGCCAGTGGATGCATTTCTGTTGCTTAGGGTGGCACCAGAAGTTACACGTTATATTTTTCATTCTCTCCAGTGGTAATTTCTTGGTCATTTACCTCCTCAATAATAATGTTTAGCTGAGTAAAATAATGCTTTAGGCTTTAAGTCTTAAAGGTTCTTCCCCCTTTGCCCCCCTCTGTAGGATGACTGATTTCAGCCCTTTAGAAAAATAAGCTTACTTATGAGACATTAGTGGCATTATTGCCTCCTTTAATATTCGTGACAGTCTCCAGCAAATGTATCACAAGTTGGCATTTATTAGTGCTAGGCACAAGTAAGGGGCATGTTATTTGATTTGAATAACAGCTTGGAGCTACAGTTTGAGTCCAGAAATATATTAGTCAGAAACAATCTCATTTAATAACACAGAAACTAATAAAAGAAAAGTATTCCAACTGATTCAAAATTGAATTTATGAATATTGCTTAGCAGGATTAATGATCAAAAACTGAACCTGTTTGTCATGTTATAACAGACTTTTCGATTTAAATGCAAAACTAGAAGTCAATGAGTCCAATGGATTGTATATTGCTTTGAAGAAAACCAGTTCATTTTACACATAAGCTTTGAAATTGGCAATAAACTTTAATTACAGGGTCAGATAATCAAATTATAATCAAATAGCCTCACATAAAATCTATGTTTGAAATTAATGAGATACAATTCTACTAGTCTGTAATATTGTACCTCTGAAACTTACTAAAAGACATTTCATTTTCATTTAAAAGTCACCTTAAGGACTTTTCCCTCAATTTCTTCTTCATAGCTCAATTTTATTTCGAAATGTCTCATTTTTAGACCACACAGTTCTAAAGATTTTTGCATATGGAAAAATAATTTGTTATCCCACTTTTTTTTTTCTTATTGATAATAAGAATTTTAATATAGCAATATTAAAAATTCTTCAAGTCGATGCATATTTATGCATCTTTAGAGAAAGCCACAGTTCAGGCAATAAAGTTGTATAGTTGTTCAAATGCATATACTTATTAAAATTTTAATTTAAGATTAAATTGATGATCTTAACTTGCATGTGCAAACATATATACTAATGTACACTACTGTAGAATCTATTTCTTTTCAGGGGTATACCACCATAGTAATTTCTCCCTATGTGTCTTACCTTATTTGCAAAAAGAAATATATTTTATATTAAAAAAAAAAAAAAAAAGGGAAGAAGATAGAAAGAATAAATCCAACCCACTCTGGCTTTCTTAAGGAGTTACTGTGTGGCTTCAGGCAAGTAATTTTGTATTTTCTAGCTAGGCTTTTTCAGGTAAAATGGCAGTTACAGTCTAGTACAACTTCACTGGGTTGATCATGGGACATTATTAAATGTACTCAAAATGAAGATGTCACATTGTCAGGTAGATAATGTCAGACCTCAGTAAACCCTTTTGATCAATGACAGCTCTTTCTGCTTAATGGCACTATAAATGCTTGCTAGCATACAAGGTAGTTTTTCAAAAACTTAATATCCAAATTAACAAATTTTAAGCCAGAAGTCCTTTTGTAAAACTTCACTACTCAGCAAAACATTTGTACTTTTAAAAATCAAGTTATTCCAAGTTAAAAAATAACTGTCAAACAGAACTATTTAGCAGAGTAATTGTCTACTTAGATGGACTGCAATAAGGAAAATTACATGTGTTGCACAAAAATATCACTGGTCAGTAAACTTGGCTATGAACTTACAAAAGATTGGTTATTTAACCATCTCACTTAGGCCCCAATGGGGCACTGTAGTGCCTAATCTAGAAAAATCCGTGGAGAGTGAGTCCTCCAGATTTCAGGTGAACAAGGCACCCTACACAAATACCTGTACTACCTGACAGACACAATACACTGAGTAACATTAATTGTCATCTGTAAAGGACTCCTTTGCACAGGAGATGAGATAGGAGCCTTTCTTGTTCATAGTTCAGCACAGATTGTGCTTGAGAACATGGATTTTATATGGAAGACTTCTATAATATCTTAAGCAGTGGGAATTCCCTAAGCCCATTTTAAAAATTTATCTGTGACTTCACACACCACTATAAAGTTTCTTGGCTTACATAAATGTGACAGCCTCATCACTTCATAGCAATGTAAACAAATGTCATCTTTCATCTTTACACAATTTAAGTATTGGCTCCTCCCTACTCTAACACATACAGCTATCATTTAGGCAAGTATGTTGGCTGATACATCGAAGCCAACCAAAAACCAATCATGAAACAAAACAGAACAGGTACTGCTATAAGCAAAACTTTCTTCTGTTCGCTGATAATTAAGGTTAAAAATGTCAACATTTTACCTACAAAAATCTCATGGTTTCAGTCATAATAAACCTGTGTTTTCCTCCCTTAATTTCTGTGTATGCATTTAAACAGAACAGATAAATACAATGAAACTTCTGTCTTTAATACTATTGCCTGGAAAAGAGCAGTAAGCACATCTGCATGCTATAATGTCTTCTGCTACGGTATCAATACAAATCCAAAGTAAAAACATCAAGCCCAAACATGCAACTGAAACCTGTGCATCATAACACTTGCCACCTCCCCTTGTGCACTGGTTTGAGGCTAATTGGAATATTTTAGTAAGAGAAATTAGAATATAGGCTGTGGATGAGAAAACAATGATGATTACTTCCTTCACAGGTTTACTGAGATGTACTAAAGCAAAGACACAAACATAGATAAGATAGAGCTGCTTGGGTCTGAGCTCTGGCTGTTGATCTCTCTCCTTCTCCTTGCCTTCAAGCTGAAACTGTGTAACCCAACTGATCAATTCCTTCTTCTAACCCCTTCTAGTTGATTTCTCTGATCTACCTGGCATGTAAGGCAGATTCTGGGATAAGATTGGTGGGTGGGGAGAAGGTGGAAGGGTGGTTGGGAACCCCTCTTGGGGACTCTGATCTCTGGGAGGGGCATTGTGTTTCTGTATTACCTTTTTACTGTATATAACTACACATATTTGTAATACACTGCAAATATCTGCGTGTATATTGTCCTAAGATGGAAGTTAATGAATGAAGCTTTATATTTACAGCTGGCTGAGTCTAGTCTGGGTGATTTCAAAAGTGTTGGGGGGTGGGTAACTCCCAAACCACTGTCACTTCTTGTTTTAAAGCTACACATGTTCTGCTCATCTTTATCACTTTCTGGGTGCTTTATTCCCTTGCAGAGGAGAAAAGCCTATAAGGGCAAATATAACTTACCTAGTAAACACTTAACTGGTAAGGACTTTAATTGAACTTGACATGTTAGCACTTTAAGGCCATGGGTCATGAGAGCAGATGAAAGAAAAGGCAAAACTGAGTACTGACCTTGCTCATGAGACTTTTTGGAATCCATCTGTACAGCCTCTGGATGCTTTGCGGAGAGGAGAGAAAGTCCACTCAAGCACTACATATCCAGGCCTTAAGCATGCTCTTCAGATGGATGCTTTGCATTAGGATGGTGACAATGTAGACTGATTTCAATCGTGCTCACTAAAGTGTAAATTTAGATGGTGATTAAGATCAGCAAGATACCCCAAAGAATAGAATTTTCCCTACTTTCTCAGCTCCAACTTCATAATTTTCAGTAAGCATTATAATTAATTTTTGTGTTACACCACCAAATTAGAGTCACTACAAGCAGTGTGCACACGCGGCTCAGACAGCCAACCGTGTCCTGGGCTGCATTAAGAGAGGCATTACCAGCAGGGCAAAGGAGGTAATTCTC